>OZ038475.1:6797463-7027463 GCA_964036315.1 Acanthosepion esculentum | reverse complement strand
TTCAATTAGTCTATTTGGTTGTTGATGTCTCTTTCTGGGTTTTTCTAAGTTTACAAGTTGGTTGTTCTTTGAATCATTTGCCAATTCTTACTTTGCCATTTTCTGTGCACTATTGAAACCATTTTTTCTCCAGGTTTGTTGACCATTTCACTATCCAGTTAAATGATAATTTCTTGCAACTTCCTCTGAGATTTGACATTTTCCAGCATGTTATGGTACTTGTTTTTTCTTCAATTCACATCTAAAACTTTTGATGCCTTTTGCAAAAACTATATGGCGTCAAAGGACAAATCTCAAAGATTTGCATTTGATTTTATGCTTTTTTGAAAATGTTGGTTTCCTGTTCCAGACAGTAAATCTAGTTTGGCAGAAATCCAATTTTCTAATGCGCACTCAGTGTGAATCACTCACCATTAATGGTTTAAAAGACGAGTATGTTGACCATAGCACAGTAGTTGGTGCATTGCGTAAACACAAATGAAGGTTTGTTGTACTTATTGAAAGTATTTGTATACTTATGACCAAATCTTTTTGTTTCTCCTGTTTAACACCTTAAATTGGTTTTATATAGAGAAATATTCATTATGTATGAGACTTTATTTATTTAGCTTTAATGTCATAATTAAGAATAGGCATAATTATGATAACTTATATAATTAAGAATATTTTGTTTTTAATCAGCGTATTTACAAAAAAAATGTTTACCCTCTATATTATTCATGAGAGTAGGTGAAGGGGGAAAAAATTTATCAGCCCCCCCCCCCCCACCGTAAAAAAAATCATGGGAATACACAGGTTAGATATTAAAGAAAGCTGTGGAGAGCCATGATTAACTACCCCCTGAAAAAACTAGTAGATGAAGAAAATAGGGTTCATACATTTAAATTTTGCTAATATCCAAACCCGATATTTGATATATTCTGCACTTGTTGAATTGGATGCTACTGATAGATAATTTCTACTTCATCAATTTGGAGACTTGGGGAAAATCTATCAGAAATGCAAAAAGAAAGCAAAGTATAGAGAAATGCTACCTGCAACTCTCCTTTTTTAATGTTGAATATAGCTTCAGTAATTTGGTTTAATTACTCTTAAGTTATCCAAGTATATTATTAAACCTCTGTTCATTGATAAGGGTATAGTGCACCCACAATGCTACCAAATCTGATGCATAGTCAAAGTTTAAAGTGGGTTTAACAGCAATATTGTAGAAAAATTACCCAAGCCCCTTCAGGACTGTTCATTGATAAGATGTTATCTAAATTATTCTTGCAACATATTTGATAACATAGAAAACACCCTCCACCTCTTACTTTTTCCTCAAAGAATGAATCAAAAAATATTTCCCTGGTTTTCTGAAAAGTTAATCTATCCGGTAGGCTAAAGTTTCAATACTATCTTCTCTGTGCCAAAACATCATTCACATTTTGTTTTACAGAATACAAGTGAAATACAATTTCCTTGACAAAACTGACAATAAAGAATTAATAAGAAATGAAGATAACAGAAAAATAATAAAATTGAAAAACAATTGAAAGAAAAACAAAAGAAATCCTTTTCTAAACATGAAACTCCACTTGCCACATGTGCATCTCCCATTTCTATCACATCAACTTGTACAATATCTTTTGAGCAGTTGGAAAAACTTTAGCAAAAAGAAACTTATCAAAGTAATTCAGTTATTCTTTTTGTATCTGCCATGTCCCTGCAGGATGTGGGTGATTATGGCTCTCCACAATTTCCTGTCCTTTGCAGCTCTTAATAAAGTTTGTCTTTTTGCTATCTCTCTTAAACCCTGTTCTGCCAACCATTTACACACGCTCCTTAGTTCGGTTACTAACGATATTCAGTACTTGCCTAATTCCATAATATTTTAATAATAATAATAATAATGGTAGGTTATTGAATGCAATTAAAAAAAAATGGATAAAAGCTTTCTCTGAATATTTTGTATTAGAAGCACACATGCACTTTCATTTCAGGATATATGTGTATTAACATTTCTAGCACTGATCTTTTGTATGATTTAAAGCTTTTTGTATGAAACCTGTTAGCAGGAACAAAAATAGTTTGTTGTTTTCCAATCTGTAATTTTAAGATGAATGATTATCATTCCAGGAGTCGTTCCTATGACTGATTCCATTTTTGTTGTTATTGTACACTTAAAGAAAACCAAAGGAATGTCCAGTCCTCCAAGGCCCATGAAATCAACGCTCACATCTCCTAAGGCTTGCTTCTTAGTTCAACTCTCTTTCTGATTTACATAAATGAGCTACCTAAGAGTATATTGTTATCTTTTGTGAATATCTATGCTGATAATACAACTGTATATGGATGCACTGCCAAAAATCTAGATGACCTGACCCTGGTAGCTGATCTCTCCACTGACCTAGATCTAACAACTCAATGGAGGAAAAACTGATTGGTCACATTCAATATCTCAAAAACGAAACTAGTGATTTTCCATCATCACTAAGTGGACTATGACTTTTCATCTCTCACAATGAACAGGTCTTCTCTGAATGTCTATTTGGACTGAACCTCAAGTGGAATTCTTGTATACAGACGCAGAAATTGTTGCTTCCCAGTACTGCTCCAGTCAGTACCTGACACCTCCTGCTATACTCTACCTTTATAAAAGCCAGATCAGACAGAAAATAGAATACTGCTGCCATATCTGGGCAGGAGCTGCACAGTCTTCATTTTCTAGTCTTGATAGTTCAAAAGCATCCATGCAGCCTTGTAGATGAGGATTTATTTTCCACCTCACCACCCCTTTTCCCCATGCATGAAACACGCCTCTTGTCACTATTTCCATAAAAAAAATGTTCAGATGAGCTTCATTCCTTAGTTCCGTCAACTCTAATTCTCACAACTAAGACACACGTCATGTTGGGTACATTGAGGCAGATCACCTTCATTCTCTTCATATTCCATTAGAGAGAAGTTCCATTCAAAGTGCTTCTTCCTGCAAACAGCTAATTTGTGGAACCGACTCCCAAAAGAATGCTTCCTTGACCACTTCAATGTTAATCATTATCTTTCTCACATATACTCATAAACTGTTTACTCTCTTTTTTTCTTTTTCTTTTTTTTTTTTTTTTTACAGTAAGGTTCAGTCTGTTTAAGACCTGAGGGTCACTTGAGGTAGAGGGTTACAGAGTAAGAGGCAGTTTGTATGGATAGGAGAGGAAGATAACGGTTAACCCTAGGCTTGAACAGGTTACCTACTTTGAATATACACTCTTTAGCACTAGAGGGTGTCATCAGTGATGTTCTGATTTGGATCACTGGGCAGTTTCAGGTCTTTCAAACATGATACTACCCTCACCAAGTCGACCCCATCAGAGCTGATCAGTCTCTGATCCGCCCTCTAAATTAACAGCCTACAGACACTGACTTAGGCAAACCATAACCTGCTATCATGCATTTGATTGGAACTTGACCAACAGCCAATTACAATGGTGTGAGCTCTATTTAAATTGTTTGCAGAGGGGGGGTCTTTTATTTTATGTGGATACCGCATCATCGGATACTCAGAAGGTAATTATGTTTTACGTTTTTTCTTTTTTTTTTTTCTCCCCACATCCCCTGTAAGGTCTCATCTCACCAGCTAATAATTACTGTCATTAAAAAAAAAAAAAAAAATTCAACCATAAAATAATTAAAATTTATATTGTTTTTATGGTTAAAATAAATAAATTATGACTTATACAGTGTGTTAAAACAAAAATAAATATATAAATAAATGTCGTTTAAAACATGTTGAATTCATTTTAATCTATTGATTAACGTGGTAAATTAACATATGAGATTAACAATTAAAATTTAATTTACATTTTTAGATTGTTACAAAAAAAAAACAAACTAAGACAGAAAGAGGGGTGAGCAATATTGCTAAGTTGTTTAACAAAGAATTAGTCACAATTAATTATAATTCACATATAATCCAATAGTTGGTGACAGAAAAAAGGAAAATGAAATAAAATAGAAGTGAAAAGACTTCTATTAAGCAATAAAGAATGAAAATAGGGGGAAAGATTATTGAAAAATAGACCCCTTTTGAACATCACAATGTTATACATTTATTCTAGATGCTAAAGTATCAAAATAACAGTTAATATGCGACATACCTCTTTCAACAGTTAAGATTGTAGTGATTGGGGAAACATCTTCTTGGGAGTCAGTTCTACAGAGCAATAGTTTGTGGGAAGAAGCACTTTGAGTGGAACTTGTTACTAATGGAATACAGGGGGAATGTGAGTCGTTTGCTAAACATGGCAAGTCCTAGCCATGACAGTTAGGCCTGGTGGAACCAAGGAATATAGTTCGTCCAAGCACTTTCCATGAAAGAGAGGTTGTGAGAGGTTGAGGGTGGAAAATAATTAGTCATCCTGAGACACTTGGACTCTCTATCAAGACTGGAGAGTGTGGTCTGGGCAGCCCCCCCCCCATCCCAATATGATGACAGTACTTCTTTTGGGCCTGATCTGGCTTTTGCAAAGATAGAGGATAGCACGTGGAATCAGGTACTCACTGGAGCTGTACAGGGAAACAACCATTTTACCTGCATCTTCAGCGATGACTCGTATGTACGAGTTCCACTTGAAGTCAGGTGTGAGTTTAAAGCCCAATATTCTCTTAACTCTCATCACTCTAACAAACTCTTTCAGCAAAGCTCTACCTCGAGTGGCTCTTGACCATTATATTGAGTGAACACTAGTAAAAAGAAAAAGAAAAAAAAAAAACAGCTATACCAAAATGTTATAGCAACAGGATTGAGACTGATAGTCATGAACAACTTTTAGAATGAATTTGGAATTTCATTTCTTCAAATGATGCACCAAAATTTCTGGAATGAGGAGTTATTATTTACATGTGGACTATTGTCATGATAACAACAAAGATGGGGACAACAGTTTGTTTGTAAATAATGCAAATATAAATAATAATGATTTTTTTTACCTAATGACACAAAGTTCCGTCTAAATAATGTGTAAATGGTTAAAACTAATTTATCTGGTACAATTGAAAGATGATTTTTTTTTAATCTTCATCTCATTCACATTCCAAGAATTTAATTCTTGGACAAATGGTTTTTACAGCCATTTCACAGTGAAACACCAGTTCTCGTACAACCACCAAAGTTAAGCAATGTCAAGCCTCGTCAGTACCTAGATGGGTGACCAGTTGAGAATACCATGTACTGTAAGCTTGGATGTGTGGGTGGTGTAATGAATATTGGCTCAGAATGGGAAATTAGGAAGCTGACTTTCAATTCCTGTTGGGTTCATTATATTCACTTATACACAAATACCCTTGGGAAAGGTATGAATCCACCTCTTCTCTCCCTAGCTATGGGTTAATTAGTAGGACTTGTATCAGTAAATTGTTATCTTAAAAACATTCTTCCAGTCTAAAAATATTTTCTGGTTTTCAATAACCTGCAAAAGTTGATAGACCATAAAAGACAAATCAATCTAATTTAATCTTGGACAAATGAAATTTCTCTCGCTTTGATTTATTTTCTTTGAAAGAAAATTGGCTTAATTTTTACAAAGTTGGGTTTTTTTGTTTTAAAGTTGAAATATGTGTATTTGTCTTTGTTTTAAATATACACACACGGACACACCTTTCTGGAAAGAATTCATCCATTTTAATTTTATCAAAATTAGTAACCTCCCAAGGGAAATTGCACTGATATTTCTCTTTCAATGATGAGTTTTAGCCTTGAAAAAAGCCATAAGTTAAGGGAACCAAATCTGACAGGCCTGGCTGATGTAACATTATACCAATAATAAAAAAAAAAATGCACAAAGCATTAAAAATGGACAAGTGCATTGTCATGATGAATATAACTGTCTCCCAGTCCACAAGCCTTGCTCAATGGCATCTCATTGCCAGTTGAACAGACCAACCACAGCGACATGCATTCATTTATACATTCACAATAAGGTCCCTTCTGATTGGTTGCTAAGTTACTACAAGGCCATGCAATTAATTTTTCTTTCACTAAATACTTTCTGGAACAGATCTTTAGATATATGAATGTGACTGGCTCTTGTTTGCCAAATGAACACTATGGAGAAAGGGAATTTTTGAAAAACAGTGTCTGCTCCTGCTTATAATACATCACTCTGAGGTTATTGAGTGCTCTGGATGCTGATTTGTGATGATAAATATTCGCACTTTCCAGAGTCAAAGCGCCCAAGATGTTTTGCTTGTCGGGCTGCTGTTTTGTAAAAGAAAAGTACATTCTCCGACATTTGTTATTTTATGCTGCTTGGCACGATTTGTCTAGTGGCGGTCTGCATGCTGATTGGACGAGCTGGGGACTCTGATTGAGAGCGAGGCCAACGGCAATGATTGGTGCGTTGGCCGTGTTTTCGGTCAATAAAAACGGTCTGGGACATTGGCTGGCAGTGCGGTCGGGACCGTGGTGACGTGCACTATTATAGAGTTTTGTATTAAGTTACGACTCTGTTTATTTTTGTCTGGAAGCTGGACCCTAGCTTCAGCCTACCGATAGAGTGAGCTGTATATTTACCAGTGTCTACTGAAACGTGGGACGAACACACGTTTTAGCTGGCGAGAAGTGAAGATTGGACGTGTGACCCCAGTTTTGTCGTTTCTAATATGTTAAGATTCCTGTTCTCTGCCATGCACTAATACTTTATTGGTAGAGTCTCTGATTGATGCCAAATCTGTTAAATTTTGATCCTGACTTGAAGCAAACGGATGTCTAGCCACACTGATGAGTTTTGATACAGTGAAACAGGCTTGTATGTGGAGACACACACACACACAAATGATTGCAAGAGACATAACGTTCTACAAAGATTGCAGAAGAAAACCTGATAGGCACCAAAGATTCCAATCTTGCAAAGTTGCTTCTTTATTCATGTCCTCTGGTCTTTTGTGCCTTTATTTGATGAAAAAGAATATCTGATAGATTTTGCATCCCATATTCCTCTCTTGTCTGCTTCTATTTCTTTTTTTTTCTATTTACTTTCAAGGATCTTTTGTATCTCTTCAGTTAGGTCCCAGAGACTAATTCTCCAAATAGGATATGTCTTGGAAGATAAATAAGTAACCATTCTAATCTATTGAGTGATATGCTTTTAACTCCTCTATAGTTTCTATCATCATCTCTAAACCGGATCCTCACAAAGCCTGTGGAATTGATAGTATCCCTGTCCTTAACAAATCTGCTCCTGAACTGGCTCCTGTTCTCTCTAAACTCTACAATAAATGCCTTGCTGTTTCTTGTTATTCTGCTTGTTTAAAAATCCTTTTCTGCAGTTCCAGTCTTTAAGAACTTGGATGAATGATCTTATCCTTCTATTGGCCTGTTAGCCTTTTACCTCTTTTTGGTAAAGTGCTAGAGGCTGTAATTAATTTTGAATTGGTTCAGCATCTCACCTTGCAGAGTTTTCTTTCAGATAAGCAATATGGCTTTCTCTTCTTTAGATCAACTGCTAATGTGTTAACAATTATTGCTGAAAGAGTCACAGATGAAGATCAGGCTATTGCTTTGGTATCTCAAAGCCATTTGACAGGGTTTAACATACTTCTAGACAAATTTTTGAATTAATTCAAGCTTTTCTTATCAAATTGCAAGATGCAAGCTATCTTGAATGGCCACTCTTCTAGATCTTTTTCCATTAATGCAGGTGTTCTCTAGGGCTCTATCTTCTTAAGTCTACCATTCATCCTTGCTTTGAATATTACTGCCACATCTGCTCTGGTGCTTCTGCAATATATTTAGTGATTCTTGATAAAATCCAAAGAATCTGCAATGTTATTGGTCCTGACCTGGCATCTCAGCTTCAGTCACTTTCCCACTGCCATAATGTAGCTTCCCTGTACCTTTTCTATAAATACTTTCATGATAATTGCTCAGATGAACTTTCCTCTATGGTATCTAGACTTAATGAATTTAAGTGCATTACAAGATTGGTGGCAAGGTCTCATCATTTTACAGTAGAAATGACGAGAGATGTAACCATAAGTTCTATGCTAACAGTTTCTTCTATTGCACTTCTCACTTGTGGAACTCTCTTCTGGCTTCTTGCTTTCTAGTCAAGTTTGATCTTCAAAAGTTAATTGTGCTTGTGGGGAAAGATGTTATATAGTGGAAAATAAGTCATCCCCAACAAGTTTGTGTAACTGATTTTGAACTCTTTTCATCAACAAATATTTTAAATATTCATTTTGGTTAAGGTTTTTTTCTTTTTTTCCCTTGAAAAAGTACCTGTCACATTTGTTTCTTTGTGAGTTGTGTAGATGTTTTGATTTTACCATGACAGTCAATATAATGTATGAAAAATTGTGCATTCATGCATACTCTCTCACACACACACACACACACACACACACACACACACACACACACACACACACACATATATATATATATATATATATATATATATATATATATATATATATATATACACACACACACATATTTATCAAAGATCAACTCAGTCTTGCTATGCTTTGCCCTTCAGGAACCAAATAATAAACAAACATTAATCATAAAGAAGAAAACTGGTTTATATATATATATATATATATATATATATATATATCATATCTCTTGGTACTGATGCATATATGTCCTCTTGTAAAGCTTCTTTTTTTTTTTCTCCTGGAACTATTGAAACTATTCCCCACTTCTATTCATTTGAAATCATTTCAACACCTGGTATTGGTATTTTTAACATTTAATGATACATGCTTTTTACCCCTACCTAAACTACTGTCAGTGTTTTTTTTTTTTTTTTGCTTTTTTTTTCCTTTATAGTACCTGATTGGTCACAGTTTTTATCACCTGACCATATTGAAATGTGAAACTTGGAGCATCTGATATACAAATGTAATCTCTAAACAAGGGGAGGGACACATAGAAGGTTGGCAAGCAGTTGTTCTGTTTGTGCAGCATATTCATCCAGGAATCCCCACAGCTCTTATCAGCTTCTCATTCATCATGTTTGGTTTTGAATTGGTGCCAGACAAAACGGCAGGAATTGTTGCTTTTTGCTCACACCATTCATTTAGCTTTGTTAACCATGAAATGTTCTGAAGACATGTTTAAATCTCTTCATCTTCAAGGAGCTTCATTGTAATAATGCTACATCTGTTTTGCATCCAAACAGACGTGCTCATTGTACAAATGTTTCTTTCTTACAGACTGCGTTTCCACCCCTTCAATCCACAACCATTTTGCCTGCTTGTCAATCTTTGTGGAGTTTGAGACAATTTCCAGATTTTTGTTTCAACCAAAAAATTGGCAAATTTCTTATGGTTGTTTGACAAGTTCATATAAATATAAATATTTGTTTCCTTGATGATGAAAAATTTTGTAAATGGAGAATTTTATTGTTTGTGCTATTTGGTTTTAAGTATATACTTGTATTTGGTTCATTATTCTTAATTTGGTAGATGGAAATGGAACTATTTGGTTTTTACTGAATTAATAGTTCTACTTCTGTAGACATTGGAAGCCAGTAGTCATCTTAGTCAATACATTCTCAATTTATAACTCTATAGATCCATTTTTATTATTATTATTATATATAATTTTATTGGCAGAATTCATAAAGGTTTGGAATATTCATAGTTTTTGCTTTCATTTTTTTTTTTTCCTTTCCAGACTCAGTGGAACATCTCCGTTTCTTGGTGATAACCAGCAGGAAACCTACCAAAACATCACCTCTGTCGATTATGATTTTGAAGATGATTATTTTGAGACAACAAGTAAACTAGCAAAAGACTTCATAGACAAATTGCTTGTCAAAAATCCCAGGTAATTTTTTTTCTTTATTTTAAATGCGTATATGATGTTACATTAGCTTTTTTATGACTTCATTTTCCGTTTCATAGATTTTAAATATGTCAAGTTTAAATTATGCTGCTTCATTATTACATCGAAAATGAAATTCTTTTAGTTTTCTTTAAGCGAGGGATAATTTCTGTTCTATTATAAAGAATAGAACCAAAGCTTTTTTACACTTAGAAAAATCCAAGTTAACTGGAATACCTAAAAAGTCATGGTGAATAACAAATTTATTTAGGCTCCTGGACTGTTTTATGATGCTAACAATTGTCAAGCGTTATATTAAAACATAACTGTAAATGACTTACAGAAGATGAGTTTTATTGATGCTTATAATAGACATTCAACAAATGGTTCTCACAATGTAAAATCTTTAGAATTAATGGACAAGATTTAAATGCATTGATAATGATGCAATCTTCTAATTTCTATCTCAATAACAATATACATTTGTCATCTAGTATTAATAGGTATATTAACTTGTCTTTATTTTTTTGTGTGTGTAGAACTGAGTTTACCATTTAAAAAGGTTTCTCTGATTTACTAAGACATTAATCAAGTCTGGAGTGTTAATCTTTTTTTGTGTGTCTAAGACAAAAGGATGATCACTTCAGTATTGAGTTCCATCTTGTGAACACCTTTTAAGGGACTAAGAAAAAAAAATATATATATATATATATATATATATATAAGGTAACAGATCCATTAGTATATAATCCAAGTGGATCCTAGTAATATTAAATATTAAAACTGATCCACAAAAAGAGCTCAATATATTTATTATTACAGAGCAAATAATTAATACACAATCAAATCCAAAATCACCTCATATGGGGAATAGCCTATTTCAGCAGATGAAGATATCAGTCATTTGCCTTATCAACCCCAGTGTGGACTGACTTTGTGTCAGAAATAGAAATTTAACTGTGAAAGCTAAAGCAAAAAAAGAAAAAAAAACTTTGTATATGTAATGAATAACAAAAAAAACAAAAAACAATAGATTTTGAAACTGAAGGAATGGACATGTTCGTGTTTATGTTCTCAATAGGGAATCCATAATGAAATGTTTTAAGTTATTTCATTACTTTCTGGCAACCCTTATTTATGGAATTCATGTTCCTGGTTTATTCAGACTTTGTTCAGCCATTCCTTGTGTACATGAAATGGAGATCTTGGTTTTCAAAGAACTTCATCAAGATAACTTCTTTTATAATTATTGTACCAGTGAAAATAGCTTAAGTTTTCAAAGCAAACTTGCTATCATTTCTTGTTTTGAAGCTGAACTTTGTCTCCACATGAATTTGGGTAACATAATTTGGTGACCTTGGATATGGGAAGCACATATGATAGTACTTCATTAGCATTATACAAGTTTAAATAATATTCCTTATATATAGTTTTAAATTCCTGAAGGGCTTAGGTCAATTCCTTACAGGTTATTTCTTCTAAAATATTTGGTAAATAGTGATTGTGTTAGTACTATTAAATCTACAATGTTTTCTTCACCAGACATTTTTTTTTGCATTTGTGTTTATTTTATCACCTTAAATGTTATTTTTTGTGGGTGCACATATTTGTGTAGAAGCTCTATTTATTAAATATTATATTTATTTATTTTCATTTACCTGTTCGAATTCTGCTGGAGAGCGCATATTTTTCTTTAAGAAGATTTCTTGAATAAATCTACACAAATATGTGTTTCCACTAAAAAAAGTTTAAAGTGATAAAATCTGTCAGATTAATAGATAACAAATCCATTACTTCTTTAAAAACAGATTTGTACTTATGTATGATTATTAATTCAGTTAATGAAATTATTAACCAGGCTATATCACCTGATTTTAAATTAGGAATCCATTTGTATGATTATTAATTCAGTTAATGAAATTATTAACCAGGCTATATCACTTGATTTTAAATTAGGAATCCATTTGTATGATTATTAATTCAGTTAATGAAATTATTAACCAGGCTATATCACTTGATTTTAAATTAGGAATCCATTTGAATGATTATTAATTCAGTTAATGAAATTATTAACCAGGCTATATCACTTGATTTTAAATTAGGAATCCATTTGTATGATTATTAATTCAGTTAATGAAATTATTAACCAGGCTATATCACTTGATTTTAAATTAGGAATCCATTTGAATGATTATTAATTCAGTTAATGAAATTATTAACCAGGCTATATCACCTGATTTTAAATTAGGAATCCATTTGTATGATTATTAATTCAGTTAATGAAATTATTAACCAGGCTATATCACTTGATTTTAAATTAGGAATCCATTTGAATGATTATTGATTCAGTTAATGAAATTATTAACCAGGCTATATCACTTGATTTTAAATTAGGAATCCATTTGAATGATTATTAATTCAGTTAATGAAATTATTAACCAGGCTATATCACTTGATTTTAAATTCGGAATCCATTTGTATGATTATTAATTCAGTTAATGAAATTATTAACCAGGCTATATCACTTGATTTTAAATTAGGAATCCATTTGTATGATTATTAATTCAGTTAATGAAATTATTAACCAGCCTATATCACTTGCTTTTAAATTAGGAATCCATTTTTAAATAATTAGTATTGATCTGTTTTGAATATTATCTTCAGTTTGGCCTTTTATTCTTTTGCAGAAAACGTGCAAATGTTGTTGATTGTTTGGCTCATCCTTGGATTCAGGTGAGATAAAAGTAGACACACCCTGTTTACAACCAGGGTAATTAGCTGATCCTTTGTCAGAAATCAAAAAGAGAGAGAGGAGTGGGGAGAGCTTACATTTAAGATACTCTAGCCACCCTCTTCACTATTAAGATATTTAAATCCAGAACTTTTTAAAATTTTCTTACTCAGTTCATTTCAAAATTAACATTCATATATTAGGAAAAAATGTCCAATTTCTTACAATAAACATTTTCCGCTAAGCCTTGATTGGGGCATTTTAAAAAATTTTCCTCATAATACTTGAGTATTTTTAAGTGCAGGTAAACTTAAGAAATTAAAGTATTATTGATTTCAGTTTCTACTTAAGTTCAGTAACAAGGAATATGCATTTACTTGCAGAGAATTGAAAAAAGAGATAAGACAATGGCAGAAAGCATACCAAGTGATGAACACCTCAATTACAAAGAGGTGTCAATTTTTCTGACATGACAGCATTTGGATATGAAGATTCATCTCTTCTAGAGTGGGGTCTAACATCAGAGACATGGCAGATATATGCAGTGAAAAAGAAAAAATGGAGTTTAAATATTTCCCCTCATACTTTTTGTTTTCCCTCCAATTGAAAGAATGGGATAAAAAGATCTGTGAGAAGATAAAATGGCCCTGTATTTTCTAAATTCTGATGTTTGGACAATCGAACATTTTAATCTAGTCCAAATTTTAAGAATGTTTGAATGTTTGAGAAATGATCAAAATGTACCATCCATCCGACATTTGAAGACAGACAACTGTAGCATGTACAGAACATCGAATCTGTGGTTTAATCCTAAGCCACTGACAACCACACGGTTAAAAAAAAAGAAACAAAAAAAACGAAACAAAAAAATGAAAAGTAAGAAAAAGAAGAAAACCGGTGAGCTTCTATTGCTTCTTCTGTACGAAGAGAAAATGAAAAATATTGCCTGACAAAGCAGAAAACGTACCAAAATGGTGTTGAAAACCAGGCTGCTGCTGCTGCTATCCCTTTGAAAAGAGAAAAAAGTCAAGATTTAAACCCAATGTGCAAATTGGCTAAATATCATCTTTGTGATCATTTAATTATTTCATTCTTTTTCTTCCATTTTTCTTTTTATTTATTTATTAAAAAGAAAATGAAAACAAATGGTTTTACATTTGCCTTTTCTGTTAAAACAATGGTGCTCAGAATTTAGATTATTTAAAAAGATATCAATATTACTAAATACGCGTCAAAATGTTTATTTTTACAGGAAAAAAGTGGAAGAAAAAAATCTTTTACTAAAATTATTTGAAACTTATCTTTAAAAAAAATTAACATTCTTAAATTTTGAATTGGATTACGAGAGAAAAAGTATGGGCAGCAATTATCGGCCAAGCAATTTAAAAAAAAATATATTGGGAAAGAAAAAAAAACATTTTTCATTTTACCAAAAAATCTTGATATGCATCAACAAAAACCATGAGTAAACAGTATGAAAGATAAAATTGCATGCATGGTGTTATGTAATGAAATGTCAATAAAATGGGGGAAAAAAGAGGCAAAACCTGCCGACAGTTATAAATTCTTATTAGCTGTGTTTCATATGATATTCTTCTACAGACTACTGTCTGCATGATCTTTCAAATGTGTGTGTTACTTTCATTTTGTATGCATGCTGGCTGATTGTATAATCTCAATACTCCAAAAGTTTTAAAAAAAAAAAGAAGATAATGTGACAATTTGGAGTCATCTGTATAAAGACTGCACTGGGAATAAATCTATTGTCTTGTAAATATTTTCCTTTTATTTTGTCTCTTGTCTTTTATTTTTTCTCATTCTTTTGTTTGTGTATTTAGTTTAAGGTTCTTTTGTCTTTGAAGTTTTTTTCTTTAAAATACTTTCATTACAGTTTCTGTCTTGGTGGTTTTTGATAATATGCTTTTATGACAGCATTAAACTTGGATCATAAAAAGTAGGCTGCAAAGAAAAAAAAATCTACATTTGAAGATCTTGTTGCACTGATTATATTCATTTTTATCCATTTTTACATTAGGGAATGTTAGGACATCACTTGGTAAATTGTTGATCTAAATATAAAATTACTGCATGATTTCTTTGTTCTTTTAATTGCTTTTTTTTAGTGGCTCTCACATTGCTTCTGCTTTTTTTTATTTTTGTTTATATATTTTTGTTTTCTTTGAGTTTTAATCACATTCAATTTATATTTCTTTCTTAAAAGGGAAAGCAAAAGAAACAAAAGTGAGGCAAATGACCTTTTGGTTCAGTGTTACAAGATTCTAAAAATTTGTTCTAAGACTAACCTATCCAAGAGTAGGTGGCCAGTGTGATGTAACATGTGCTCCCTAGAAACGTTTTAATGACTGTCATTGCAAGTGTCTAACAGTCACACCTGAAAATTTGCTGCATGTCTTGTTTTATATTTAAATGCTTCCAGATCTTTGCCCGTTTTGTTACCCTCTTCAAAATTGTTTTCATGCCTCTTCAGCTTTAATATTATTAACTCTTCCTGCCTGTGGTTAATTCTGTTTTCCCCATCAGTATTTCTCATTGTATAAGTGTTTATTGACTCAGTCCTTATTTGATCAGATTAATCAATCATTGGCTTTTTCATTGGCTTTCAGTGCCAACCTGTTAGAGTGGGCAAAAACACAAACTAAAATAGAATTTGAAATTTCAACTGAAGACTAACATTTTTTGGTTTTCGTTTTTAATATATTAATATTTTTCACTTGGTTTTTTTCCTCATCATTAGATAAAGCATTTTAATTATTTCTTTTTTTTAAATATTAATTACATTGAATGACTACATAAATTAACTAACCAGGCATATGCAAATAATACCAAAAAGCTCTATAATTACTGGCAGAATAACCTATTCTGCATTTTACAAAATAATTTTCTTAATTAAAATTGATAAGGAACAACTTGAACCCAAATGCAGTCCTGGAATAAAGCTGCGGATAATTAAAAATTGCCAAGTATTTTTCAGCAGAGCAATTTACAAAGAAATGTATACTTGTTTTTATAATCCTTATTAAAATTTAAATAGTGTTAAATAAAAGTTGTAATGAGGTTATTTTACTTGCAGCTCATTTGCTATTTTGGTCTCTACAGCTGCAGACATCTCATATGACATAACAGGTTTTAGATTAGATTATAAATTTTAATGATATTCATATAAACTTGTCTGCAGTTACAGCTGAACTCCTTAGCATTAAAAATGTTTTTTCTCTTTGAAATCTTTTCAATATTCTACTTTGATATAACCATTTTGTGATTAAACCCAGAGACATTAGAATTTGTCACATTGACTAAGGTTATATACAGAAAATATAACTGATGTTTCAGTCATTTAGATAAACTACAAAAATGAATACGTGTCTTAAATCTTAAGATACAATAAAACTTTATTTTGATACACCAAAAAATTATAAAGTTTTTAACACAGTGGTGTTGGGGAGGAATATATGCAATGTTTAGTTTCATTTGCTGTTTATTTTAACTATTTTTTTTTTTTTTGTTTACTTATATTTGCATAGTGAAATGCATGTACACACTGAATTTTTTTCATTTTTCTTTTTTGGTTGCCCAAGATATTTCCGCACTGTCAGGGGAATGCTGTGTCACACTCAGCTATGGGCAGGCAGACTGCAGGCCAAGTGAACTTTTTCTGGCATCAGCATCAGCCAGGCAACAGACTGGAATTGAACTCTGAATCTCCAGACTGACATTGTTCATGTTTCTCTCACTAATTCCCCAGAAGTGAACTACAAATTAATTTACTTTCAAAATGTCTAAATTAAGAAAATGGTTAGTGGGTGGAGAATGAAAAATATGAAGGAGACTGAAGTGAAGAATGCATAGAAAATATGATTTTAATTTTATTTAACTTCTATGCGCTTTCTAACAGAAAAACAATTTGGAAATTGGAAAGGGGGGGGCATCTAGTTTTGCATAAGAAAGGTTTTTAATATTTTTAATTAATTGAAATTTTACTGAACAAATATCTTTCATAATTTTTCTATTTTTAATCTTCTAACTTAAGTATTAAGCATACAAATAAATAAATAAAAATGTCTGTTAACATCGTACTTCCTTGCAACTGTTTCTATATTGGTAGACCTGCCCTCCTGCTACTGCAAGTCCTGAGGGTTGGAGGTGGGGAGGTGAAACAAGATTCTGTTCAGCCTCACTGAGGTAGATTGTTTGGCTGTGAAATTATTGGGAGGAAATCTCCAATGTGGTGTGCATATCTCTCTCCACCAACATAGTGACTACTGTTAAGCATTTCATTTTGCAACACTGCAGATTCTCTCTCTCTCTCTCTCTCTCTATATATATATATATATATATATATATATATATATATATATCCTTCTTTCTCTGTCTTCTCTCTCTCCTCCTCTCTTCCCTTTTTTCCTTACTATCAACCAAATGGATTATAATTTAAGCCTTCACAGTATAACAATACACACATAAGATGTCCAGAGGTATTAATCTAATGTAGGTTTAATTTTTTTCTTTGGTATTTTGGATATGTTTTATTCTAACTATTAAGTGTGTGTGAAATATATATATATATATATATATATATATATATATATATATATATATATAAAATCTCTTTGCTGGACAAATGCCTAATATAAGTAATGACTAAATTGATGTGGTAGCTTAAATGATGTCTAGCGTTCCAGTTGGTTTGTGTGGTGTCAGGTATTGTAATAGTCTATTTTTCTGCCTCATTCTCTCAATTTTTCTTTGAAAGAATTCAGAAAATTCTATAAAAGAAACTTGACCAAGACTTTATTTTAATCATTTTTCCCCCAAGAGCTTTTCTTTTTCATAAATGTATATTGTACCTAACATAGGTCTTAAATTGATATGTAGATTTAATTTCAGAAAGATTTTCTTAATTGTCAAGCTAAATTTCTTTGTGTCTGATTCTAAAGAAATTCTTTGTAGGAATTTTATTTCTAGAAAATATTCCCTAAATATTGTACACTTAATTTTATGTGAGAAAAATGTAATATCCCACTTTGCATGTGTGTTTATATCACACATGTATGTAAGAAACAAAAAAAAAAGGACAATTAGTATGTACAATACAATGATATTGTAGATAAAGTATGTATTATACAAGCACACATTTGTATTTATCTATGTTAACTGTTTAATTTATTTATTTATTGTAGCCGGCTGAGAAAGAAGAAGATGATTTAAAAGCTGCTGTGATCAATACTGGACACTTGAGAACCTTCATATCTCGGAGGCGGTGGAAAGTAAGTACTTGCCATACTATAGACTCTCATTTGGTAGAGAAAAATAATGTTGAGCCTTCAAGTGAACTTTGAAATATTTTTTCTTTCAGTTTAATAATATGAATAAATTTGAAATCAAAGAATTGTTTTGCATGATATCGTTTGACAGAGACATCACTAATAAGTCATTTCAGCTTTATTTCTTTTATTCGGATATTTTGTAATCATGAAATCAAATTTAAAGCAAATTGAAAACTTACATAGGCTTAAATAACATTAGCTTTCTTTATTTTTAAAAAAATTACATTTGAGCTAAGTTAATTATATTAGTAATCATTTTCATTTGAACATTATTCAATAACTTTTTTTGGACTTAATGACCAATTTTATTTTGCTTAAAATTTTATTTATTGATTTTTATTTAAAAAGAAAAAAAGCACTTTTAACAAATACCTGCAAATAGAATTTTTTTTTAAAAATGTTTCTCCCACTTCTACCTTCAAAGTTTTCAAATACCACAATGTTTCTTTTCATTAGTTTGAATTTTTATTTTCTAACATTTTCAGTATTCATACACTTTGCTTATTGAGACGAAAACATGTTAAGTAATTCAATTGCTGTGGAATGGGGAGTTATGCCATTGCAGGTCATTTTGTGGTAACCATTTTTTAAAAATATAAGACAAGTGTTTACAAATGTTATAAAGGAGAAGGCAATTTTTCTGATGTGATTTCTACTAAAGTTATATTTAATCAGTCAATCAGTCTCTAGTAGGAATCAAGTTCATAGTTACTATCCTCAACTAATTCTCATGTGTATAGACTTTGATCTTAACTACTACATTAGTTAGCACTTGTACCAGACTAATCTAAAAAATCTGACTTGCCATAGAGCAATGTCTTGCAAGTTAACCTCTTCACTTGATGTCCCTGACCTATGACCTTGTACTGTACTAAGCATTGAAAAGATCAATATTTTTCCTAATGTAAGTATCTTCTTTTTTTCCCTTGATATTTTATTTTGTAGAAATCTGTAATCTTTCAGGTGAACATTACTGTCTGATGTGGTTTGTGTAGTTCATTTCTAATCTAGCAACAATTGTTTAAAGTCATTCCATTTTTATGCTCTTTTTGATGATTCATGTCTATGGAAAGTGAACTTGTTTAAATTATTTAAAATTAACAACTATTTAGATAATGAAAGATGGAAAGAGGAGAATTGTCTGATATTTACAATATGTTCATTTACTGCTTTTAAAGGAATCTGTACTTTTTAATCAGTGACACTTGAATTCTTTACTTTCTAAACAAATATTTTCATTTGGTCACTTGAAAAATGTAAGACGCCAACTTTTTTTTTTTTAATAAAAACTATTTCTAACATAAAAAATATTTTTATACAATGCTAAATATCAACACAGGTGTTTGCTTAACATTGTAAAATAATATCTCTTGATACCTCTTTGAAGAATAAGAAGCACAACTGTTTAAATTTGAAATTCAGAAAAGAAAAAGACAAACAGGCAGTTTTCAGGTTTTTGTATCACACACACACACACACACACATAATCATTAATACAAATATTAAATTTGTCATTTAGTGGATTAATGTTATATATATTTATTTTAAAAAGAAGAGAACCCACAAACGTTTTTGGTTATAATGTGTATTTTGTAAATATTTTCTCCACAAGTCCAAGAAAAATTTCGATTACTACTACATAAAAAAAATGAATTCCTTTAAATAATATGTGGAAATAATCACTCTTTGCCTGATGAAGGTCTTGAAACTGGAAACCTGTGTAGCAAAAATATTGGCAATAAAGTATAATATATATTTTTTAAATCCACATTATAACCAAAAACGTTTGCGGCTTCTCTTTTCTTTTTAAAATATACACTTTTTGCTTGTGTCGAACAGCTATAACCTCTCCCTTTTATTTATTTTTATATATATATATATATATATCCTCTGCCTTGTCTTTAATAGTTACATACACTTCCTAATAATACCATTAGTTAGTGTTCAAATTTGAATTACAGCTCACATATCAAATGCTGATTTTCAAGGGAAAAACTAGCCCTCTCTTCTTGGAAACTGTACAATCTTCCTCCCATATAATCACCCCCTCTATATTTTGGACTGTGCTGGACAGAGTTAACCTTGGTAAATATTGATATTATATTGTATATAATAATGTTTGAGATATATAATGTGAGTGTGTGACAATGAGAGAAAGATGTGAAAATAGTATGTGTCAATATAAATCAACACTATAAAACATAAGCTCTCTCTCTCTCTCACTCACTCACTCACTCACACACACTTTGTGAGATTAAGTGACAGCTTTCTCAATCTGATCTTGTTTGTTAGCTATCAATTACTCATCATAAAAGATCCGGGAAGAATATTCCTTAATCAAATATGGGACAAAGGGTGAATCATCTATATTGGTAGATTTCCAAATTCCTATTTTGTACTAATTGAACTACAAATAGGCATGCAGTAAAATTGCAAGTCTTTTTGTTAATTTTGAATAAAACTAGAAAATAGAGCTTTATGGCTCATTTGAACAATGCCTGCCAGTAAAGCCTTCATGGACCAAATTAGTATTGACATTTCAATGAGACGGGCTTACAAGAGGAAGTAAGTTCAATTCTTATCAAAGGCTAATTTATTTTTTTTTTATTAATCCTATCTTTTAACACTTGTAGCAGAAAAACTTGAAGGAAATTTATAGACTGTTGAGAAGAGAGAATATTTTTAAAGTACTTAATATTTCTACACTTTGTAACTCTATTAAACTGTTTCTGTATGTTGTACAAGTTGATAATCACCTAACTATTGGCAACATATTCAAAGCAGGGAATTATTATTATACAAATTGGCTTTCTGACAAATGGGATATTTAAATAGAGAAAAACAATATGCATCATATAAAGGACATTGTCATAAAAATTCTAATGGTAAATTTGGAATTTGTTATTGAGTCACAATTCCATAAAGTCAACCAATAGTAAAGAAGTAAAAAAACTAATAGTAAACAAATAAAAAGAAAAATGAAATGTTCTGAATCAATTGATGAAGATGTTAGTCATTATATGATTGTAAATTTTACTCTTTTCAACTGTGAAATTTTTCTAACCAATTCTGTATGGACAGCACCCAAAATATGAGAATAAAGTTCAATTCTTACAAGAGATTTATTTCCCATTCATGCTGCCTGCTAGAAGGATATGAGAAATATAATGACTAACCAAACCAATCCTTGTTCCTTGGGTCCATCAAGGGATTACCCATAGTTGTTTAAATATAGCGTGTGTTTTGTTTTACAGACATAGTATCTGTACACCATGTCTGAAGAACTTTGCACCACTTCAGATGGCTGAGTTTTGAATTCAGTCTTTCTGGAATTCATACCTTTCCCAAGGATATTTATACGGAAGTGAATATAACAAACTTGACAAGAATTCAAATTCAGCTTGCTAATTTCTTATTCCAAGTCATTGACCATTATTTGACCAAAGCATTGGAATAGAAACAATATGGTAAAAAAGTCAAAATTAATAATAGAAATATGATATTTGGTTCATGAAAATAAAAAAATTAAAATTCACACTTATAAATGAAAAATATGCTAATGTCAAGAAATTCAGAAAATTGTTTGACAGCAGTTTTGATGTTGGATATATTTTATTTATATTTAAAATTTTGAAAAATATTTTTTGTAATTCCTTACAAAAGCATGTAGATTCTTTGAGTATAAAAATATATCAGAACATTTACTATTTTCTAAAAACTAGGTACCTCCACAGAGACACAATACCTAAAGTTAAAAATTAATTTTTAAAAATGAAAAATCTGTTTTGAGGCTTTTATTTTAGTTTTAATTTCTAGATAATTGATTAAAGTTAATATTTCCAATAAGCAAAAATACTTTGCTGTATTTCAAAATTAATTAAAATTTACTAAATTTTTTATTTATTATTAATTTTTTCTTCTTTAAAATTGATGATTTTAGCATCATTTTTATTTTTTATTTTAGCCATCTGCACAATGTAATTTTCATCATGAAAAAATCTTTCAAAAATAAAATACTTTTCTGAAACTTGGGGAATATTAGTTGATTTAAAGTTTAATTAACCTGATTTAAAACATATTACTCACTTTTAGTTTAAAATATCGCAGAAATGCATTTTTTAACCCAGAGCTAGATGTTTCTTAAGGTGTTGACAGCTTGACTGACAGACGAAAGTTTATCTAATTTTTTTATGGGGGGGGGACATATCTATAAAAATTACTTATATATAATATGACCACCTTTTTTATATAATTTTTAACTACCCAGTAATCTTAAAGATTTAAGAAAATATTCTCCGTAATATAATGTTTTATTGAATTTTGGATACTTTAGCTTTAAATTTACTATATTTATTGCTCTTATCTTTTGATAATGTCCTCTATAGATGTTCCAATTTTAAAAAATTGACACACAAAAAATAATTTTTTAAATATTGGGGGTTGATGAATTGTAGTAAGCTTTCTGATATATGATTAGTAAATACAGTTTTTACTTAACAATATCCCCTAACTGCTACAAATTAATAGAGAAATTTAAGATTTCAAACTTTATAAATTATTCTAATTAAAATTTTTAAAAAATGAATACAATTTTTGTAAAAATTCATTATTCATTGAAAAAGAAATTTTCCTTAAGACAATAGTGTCAATAATAAATCTTATTCATAAAAGCAATTAAAAGCTTTTCTAATTGAATAATGTCTTATTTTTATTGCATTTTTTATTTTATGATTCAGAAGAGATTTTCGGTAACTGGGGTTCCTGATTTACAAAAAAGATTGATTTAAATTCTACAAGGTGTTCTGAAACATGAAGTGGTACAAAAATAAATTTCTCAAAATTTCATAAAAAATTAAGGGGTTGGAGGGGAGTAACAGATGTTAAAAAAAAAAAGTATATATATTTTACCAAGATTTTCTAAAATAATTTAATCCATTTTGAATAAGTACTGAAAGTTTCATTAAAATCTGACAATTATTTGAATATTGCAAGAATTTCCAAATCAATGTATTTTTCACCACAAAAAAAAACACTAAAATTTCCTCTGCTAATCTTTGGTGTGAGTCACCTCTGCTGACAGAAGTAAAACAAAACTTTTAACCAAACTTTTGAATGTTCTAAAAAAATTATAATTTAATAATAAAAAAATCCTTTGGTTTTTCCTCTTATTAAATTTAAAAAAAATAAAAGCATCAATTTTTCCATGTTCATTAATAGTAACATTTAATTAATGGTTTTGGCAATATGAGACAAGTACATAAATATTTTATTACCTACATATGTACAAATGCAACAGCTACTTATAAATAATAATGGGGACAGCATAGTACATAAATATTTTTATTACTTACTCTGACATGTGTATGGATGACGTGAGCACCAAATAATTTGTAAATATTTGTGTCTCGTTTTAATGTCACTTTAAATTCTATTTGACAAAAACTTATTTTCTTTTTGAATGAAAGCCTTTATGAGAATGCTTCAGATCAACTTAAGTTTTCAATGTTAACAGCTTTTACTAAGCATTTAGTGATACAAGTTAGCCAATCTAAAAAGATGAAAATAATTCGCTTATATATATATATATATATATAATATAAATAATTACCTTTTTAAAAACTTTTGTTATAAATGTGTATGATTGGACAAGAAAACAAGAACAAAGCACCACTGGTGAAGCAGAAAAGACTTAAGAATTAAGATAAAATTCTTTGTATTGCCAATATAGGGGATCATGGTGGAATGTCTCTTTGGGAAAGAGGGAAAACTAATCTGGAGGATAGGAGAGTTAGTAGGGCCAGGAGTTGATGTTTGTGTCAGATTGGTTGACCAAGGTCACTGGTGGTGATGGTGACAGACTGTCCACTTGCCTGTGACTCCCTTCAGTGTTGTGAGCGGCATCCTTAACCACAGATTGGGTGGATCATGACTCTACGTTTTTTTGTCATGTGACAACACTTGTGATTGACCCCTTTTAAATTGTAATTTTTTATTTTATTTTAGGGTTTTGTTTTGTGAGCTATATGTGATGCTTGGGGCCCCTGTGTAGAGAGTGACTTTTTATTTTTATTTTTCTTATTGTAGCAATCACTTCTAGCTGACTGGTTTTGATGTAGAGTGAATTAGAAAGAGATCTAATCTGGAGCAAAGTATAACACTTTGATATAAGAATTATTTTTATATAGTTTATATTCATTTTTCTTTTTCCTTTATACAAATGTTCAGTGCAGGTTCATCTGATATATTTATCTATTTCATTAAAATATTGCATTAAACAATGTTAATAGGATTTCACAATATATTTAATTTTATTAAATTTTTATAATTGTTTTAAGAAAAATGAAAAATATATTTAATGAAAAATGTTAGTTTTTGTATGCTGTTAAGGAAGAAACACAATGAACTCGTTTCTTTGCATGTTGAAGATCTTACTGGCATTATTCTGTTATACATTTGTATATTGATGCCAAATGTTTGCTGGTCATCCTCCTTGGAGGTTGAGTGACAGCAAGTCTACTAAAAAAATAAAAAATGATTCCTCAGGAGCCTCATAGACTTTGTTACCCTAAGATCCTAACATGATACCATTTTGTTTTGTTTTTGGGTTTTTTTTTTATTCCAAGTGCATTTATGGAGAGAACACTACTCTGTATCTGTTTTTATATATTGTATTTGTTACAGAGTAATATGAAAAATGAAATTCTTTTTCATCCGACTTTGTGTAAAATTACTTAGTATAAATAAATAGTGAAGAAATTTCTCTCTAATTATAAGTCAATGATATAAATAAAAAAATTTAAAAATTGTGAACCCTGTTTTATATCAAAGTAATAGTTGGTTGGACCTGTATAGGATAGGGTGCTGAAAAGTTCTCAGCCTAAACCATTTCTCAAAATCAGTATTACGAAGTGGGTTGGACCAAGAACTTTTCAGTACCCCCTCACCGTAGATATTGATGTTCCAAAAATTCAACATTTCCTCTGGCAAATAACCAACCAGGGATAGTACTGCAGAGTACCAACAATTCATTAGCCTGGTTTTTACAAATGAAACTTCAATGTTTTTTTTCCCGTGGGAGATTTGTGGTTTCTCAGTAGGAGAAATACATTTTTTATGTCCAAAAGAAATATCACTTAATCCTACTATTTCCATAGTAATAGTTATACTACAAAACACAATCTAATTTTCTATATTTGACATACAGTCTGATCTTTAACTTATTAATGAGGTATGTTAACTTTATTTTTTTGTTAATGATAGACATATATTTTGTATTTTTATGTTTTTTTTTGTTTTTTTATGTTAGATGTATATTTTTAATGTTAAATGTAGATTTTTTAAAACGCTAGATGTATATTTCGTTTTTAATGATAGATGTACATTTTGTTTTTTTAAGATGTAAATTTTGTTTAATAATGTCAAATCAAATTTTTTTCTTTTTTTTTTAAATGATAAAGGTAAATTTTTAATTAAATAAAGAATGTATGAGAAAAATAACGAGATTGAAGCTTCATACTTAGTTTGAAAACTTTCATTACCAAATACCATATTTTATTGATAAATGTGGGAAATTATTTAAATACATTGTTATTCAAATAATGACCAATGTGCAGCTATTTGTGCTTTTGTAGACCAAATGTTTTCAACATTTTTTTCTCGCAGCACACTTGAACATCTAAACTTACTATAATAAAAAAAAAGAGTATACTTTTTATTATTAATTTATTAACACAAAACAACTGATTATATTTTGTAATAAAAAGATAATTAAAATTCTTTATATATTATGATTTAACATTTAATATCTGAGGGTTTGTTTCTTTTTATAAATTCTTTGCAAGGTTGAATTTTTGACAGACATCTTAAATCTTCTTCCAAGGATTGCAACTGTGATTGATCTTTGTTTTATTGTAGAAAAGCTTACTTTGTACAAATATGATGTTGAGAGCATTATATTTAACAGTGATATACTTATATAATCAATTTAAAAGGGTTTTAATTTTGATTATGTACACTTATTATGCTTGGACTTCATTCGAAAATTTAATTAATGTCCTTTAAAAATATTTTATGGCACATCTACAATCCTCTCATAATACACAAGTGTGCCATGGTACCCTAGTTGAAAATCCCAATAATGCCTCCTCTAATAAGGGCTCAAGATAAAGCCAATTAATTGCTAAAAAAAAAAATTCTCTTCTAATTTTGACTGTTCTTTCATTAACCCTAACACAAAACTTTAGTTATTTGTTTGAATGCGATTGGCTTGTTGAGTAGATGGTGGGTAGGGGAAGAAAAGTGTTTCCTGAAATTCTAAAGAATGCAACATATACCTGAGAAAGGCTGAAGAATATAACGGCTGAAATGTGTTAGAGGCAACAAAGATGAAGATATATTTTGAAAATATATAGGAGGGGGAGGTAGGTCATTCAACAGACAGCAAAACATGTTTGAGACTTAATTAGTGTATAAATGTATTAATCTTTTCATTTCATTTTCTATTTAACTTTTGAATGACAAACAGAAAAACATCAAAGGAAAACTTCTGTTTTTTAATTACCCAGATCAAAGTATAACTGTTTTTATGTCTCTACAGAAAAGAATTTTCATTTGTTATAAAATATCTAAAAGTTACTTTTTCGCAAATCACTAGTTGGACATTCTAGATATTTTTCACAAAATTTTTCTGTCAGCTTTTTCATTCTGTTCCTTAAAAGTGATTGAATGGTATTTTTTTTTGGAATTCCACAAAAAATATCGGAATCATGTACATAAATATATTTTGGATTAATTAATGTTTAGAGATCAGCAGATATCATGAACTATTTAAACTTTTTCCTATGATACAGGCATCATTCATTTAAATGACTAACTGACAACTCTAGGATTCATAAGGTTACATTATTTCATGGAGTAATTTGCCTGCAAATAATGCTGGAAGAATAAACCTAAGAAAGTGCTATGTCTGTAAACACACTTTTCGAAGAGAAAAGAAATGTGAAATAGTGACTTCTTGGCGCCAATGAATGCACAAATCCATTAAGCATAGAATACTTCAAGGAACATTCTATTAAATTTAGGAATATTTATTTATTTCCTCTTTTTTCTTTACTTTTATAATTTATCATCTTAGTTAAAATGTCATTTTATAATTTTTGTATATAAATCTTGACCTATTGTTTTGGCTCCAGTCATTTTCCCCACCATCATAATGTAGCTTCCTTGTGTCTTTTCTATAAATACTTTTATGGTAATTGTTCTGATGAACTTTCTTTCACGGTACCTAGACTTTAAGGATTTTAATTGCAGCATTAGATTGGTGACATGGTCTCATTCTTTTATTGTTGAAATTACTAAGCTTCTTCTTCTATCTCACATCTTTTGCTTCCCAGTCAATAAGGATCTTCAAAAACTTAAATTTAATGTCAGTCAGTATCTTCTGTTTTAATTTTTCTTCCGTTATCTTCTCTCATATTCTCTAACACTCAGTAACACATTGTGTCTTAGTGGCTTTATTGCTTTGCTTGGGGGGGGGTGAAATAATTTTAAAAAATATTAATGGAAAAATAAGCATAAAAACCACCCTTTTAAAAGAGAAAAATGATTTTTTTTTTTTTTTTTTTTTTTTTTTCTTACTGATTTAACATGCAACTTTTTCTCTTGGTTCAAGAGTAAGAATAAACATTCTTCCTCATAGAGAATCAACTCTGTGTTGAATTTGTATTTGGAAAGAAATATCAGCTTTTTAGCGACAATTATTTATTCTTCTACTGCTTGTGTACAAATATACAATTTTTGGCTGTACCACCATGACCTCTGCCAAATATATTCTCATTCCAAATGTGTGCACTGCAGATACATCCTCAAACTATTTTACAAGTACTTCATTAGTTATCAGTGATAGGAATTTTACTGAGTATAAATTTTTCTTGTAAGTTTATCATTTGAAAATGGAAAGTGAAACCTCACATGGTTCTATCCTTTATTCTAACCATTTAATCATGTCTTTAGGTTATAGGCTTCTTGTTATATGTGCCTATAAAGTGCTGACAGTTGGTTATCTGTTTGTGTGTCTGTCTGCTGTCCATTGTGTATCTAGACGACTGCTACAAATTCACTCTTCATTGATTGGAGATGAAAACTTTCACCAACCAGGAAATGGAATTTGACTAACTGCAGATAATGTGCAATGAATCAACAGGCTTTATCGGAACTCGATTGTTTCATTGTATCACGTCTTTGAGGTTGATGTGTGAATATATACATTGCACCAACAAAGTACTTACTGAACAAGACATTCTTAATGACTGACTTAATCATGGGCTTTGTTTTCCAATTTTTCACTTAACAAACAATTAAATGTACCGATCATATAATCTCCAGTTACTAAAAAAAAAATAACAAGGAGTTGAGTTTCAATTTTAAATCTTAAATTTTACCTTGCATATATAACAGAAAATACCGCACAAGTTTAATATAAATTTGTATCCAGAAGAATGACTTTGAATTCAAAACTGCAAAGAAGGCTATGCGGAAACTATTTCTATCTTTCCCAAGAATAGTCATCGGTACATTATATTTTGATTTTATTCAAACTATCATTGTTATTGGTGTTACTACAGACGCAATGTTTTAGTTATGTACCCTGTTGCCATATTCGGTGTCACATTCTCTGCTGATCAGAAAAATACTTGTGATGAGTTAATTTTTGTTATTTTGTCCTGTAATCCTTTTCAATATCTGTCAAGAAAAAAATAGTAATGCATAATTATTAAAAAAAAGAAGTTGTGGAAAGCCATGATCACCAACACCCTGAAGAGACCTGGCCCTTAAAAGAAATTCTAAAGTTGAATTTGATACAATTCATAGACATGTCCCAAAAATGTTTATATTCAAATGAAATATTAAATAGTTTTAGATTTGTAATAAATTCAAAATAGATCTTTTCTCCACTCCTTGCCAAGAAGAAAAAAAAATCATTGAGCCACCCAACAACACATGCTTTAGAGAAATAGATTGTTCATTATTGTTACTGGAGACCCATAATCCAAAAATATCTATAGATGTGATATTTGATACCACAGTTCAGTTTATTGCAGACTTCAAATTTTTTTTTTTTTATAAATCATTTCACCTCAAGCAAGGTAATAAAGCCGCTAAAATGCAAGGGGTTACTGATTGTTAGAGAATATGAGAACAGGCACTATTGAGGAGAGAACAATAAAAGAACAGGAATTAAGAAAACAGGCGATAACGATTGACATTGCATTTAAATGTTTGAAAATCAAACTTAACTGAGAAGCAAGAAGAGAAACCATAGAAAAGTAAATAAAAGATTATATGGACACAAAAGGGACATTTTACAAAACAATACATGAAATGCATTGGTTGCCCACAGTAACAAGACTGATCACAATTTTGAGATAAAAAAATACTACTCTGATCAAAGAAGAAAACAATTCACTAAGACATAAATGTCTAGAATGTGCCTTAATTGCAAAGTCATCTACAGTAAATTTGAACCCTGGCTCTTACACTATTTCATCATTCCTGGCAGATCTATTAGCACAGTGTGGGATATGTACTGACAAAAGTGATGGAAAGAAAAAGACTCTAAATAATTTCGGTTGGATATAAAAAAAAAAAAAAATTTTAATTCCCAGCACTTCTCTTTTGTATGCATGTGTTGTCCTACCAACATAACAAATTTAGTCTGAAGTCCTGAAGGACAAAATGCATTACATGTAAACTTTTCCACTTTGTCATACAATTTTCCCAGCATTGTTCTTGATGTATAAAAATATATATCATTATCTCGTATATATATTAAACTTTTCTCAAATATAACCTCTTTACTCAGCTTCACTTGGTGGAGTACAGGTCTGAATTGGAGATGGAGCAAAGTGGGGAGACCTTCACCAATTATGTAAGATTAGAATCCATCATATTTCAAAATTCAACATTGAGCTCCAATAAAGAGCACTAGCACTTGTGATCAGTATGTGACTAGTGCAGCTACTCACCAAACTTTGTGTACCATATTTAATAGTAGGGATTAACTATGAAACCAAATACTGTTAAAGATTTTGATCTCCACGTTTTCATTTTTTTTTGTTTTTTGTTTTTTTGTGCTCTTCAAAAGAAACAACATTGAATAATTGGAACTCTCTCTTTGCCAGAGTTAAAAATGTGCACTTGTTTACAAAACATCTTCATATCTAAATTACATAAGAGCATTTAAATTTTTTTAGTGAATAACTTACAAATAGCATGAATGTTGTTTGTTTTATTGCAACGAGTCAAATGTATAATTGATGTACAAGATTTAATGACTGGCTCAGTAATTGTAGAAAATTTCTCAGAACTTAATAAATTTTTGAAGATTTTGCTTAAAAGTAAAAAGAAATAAAAGAACTGTCTTAAATCTTTGTATAAAAGGGTAATATATTTTATTACCATATATTAAATGTGACTTTTTCTACTAACTTTTCTTGTAATCAAAATTATTATTTCCACTCACTATCATAACAGTGAAGGCGAAAGGAAACTGCTCCACTGTACTTCCCAAAATGTAATGTCAATTCACAATTAATAGAAAGGAGGAATCTGTGGAAATGCATTCTTATCTGTCCTGAAGAGATATGACATTTGGGGAAACAAAATCATGGACTTAACATCTTTAAATAAATTATTGTATGTAAATATTGTTCTGATCCGCACAGCAGTAGCTACGACCATCATCACCACACTACACCATTCTCCCCACTTTCTCTTTATTGACCATTCTTTGCTCAGTTGGAGAGTCCCAGGTTAAAGAGTCCAGTAGTTGTTAAGGTTGACAGCTCTTTTCTTCCATTTGACGTCAAAGTGCCAATTGATATTCTGAAGCAAAAAGTACACAAAATAATTAGGGACAATAAGGGCAATTACCCCCCACACTCAAGGGCACTGAGTGACCATTTAAGATTTTAGGGCTATTTTTAATCTCACCATTAAAACTTCAATAGAAATGGTTTTCAAGTTTGTGCAAAACTCAAAATTAATTGATAAATGTTTGGGACACAATTTCAATGAACATATTTATCAACAAAAAAGTTGATGGAAAAGAGGTTCACATCTTATGAGAATTTTGCCCTACAATGTAACATTATTTCAGATTTTGTTTATCTTACAAAACCTTGTTTTAAATTTGGCTTTTTATTATATAGTCAAGAAAGAAAAATTGCACAAGTTATAACTCAAAATTATCAAATTTTATTGGCATACAAAACCTGTCTTTACTCCTAAAGAATATCCTGTGTCTTTTATTTGAAATTGAAATATCTGATACGCTAATGTTTATACAGACCCCACAGACTAATTGTAGCCTAATTCCAGAAAATATTAAATATAAATAAATGCTTCTTATATTCCAAATATGGTAAGACTTGGAAGTTGTCTTTCTTTTTTTTTTCTTGTCCATTAACTGATGCAATTCATGATTGTAAATTAATTGTTAAATTCTAAAATAGATCGAATTAGTTCATTTTGTTTTTATGTTAATAAGATTTTCAAAAAACTATTTGCTAATTTTACTATGGTTTATTTAAGGATTTTTATTCTTTTAATATATGTATTTTTCTAGAGTAACATAGTTTCCCTGTTGACAATTGGACAATCTCATTTTCATATTCCAGTAATTCTGAAAGAATTTCCTGGTGTTTTTGACATTAATATGAAGTCAATTGACTCTCTTAAAGTGATCATGCTAACCACAATTTTGAAAGTGAGAAGATATTTTCAATTTTTGTTGGTAATTATATCATTTGAAATTGTTTTTATGAAGGGCATTAAAATGGTGCATTTTTTCTGTGTTTCTTAAAGTAACAATGAAACTTAGAAAAGAATTGATGTTGCACTTTTATTTATAATTTGCTAGTTTTGTTTTTTTTTCCTCTGAGAAACTGACATCACACACAAATGTGTGAATATATACATTTCTCTATGAGTGTCTATATATTATTTTATGCTTGTATCTGACTATGGAAATAGAAATTCTCAATGCGTAATTTTGAATGTCACTTAATGAAAAATGTATTTATAAAACATGTTCATTTTGTTTCTTATTCAATGAAGACAGCCATTTTTAGTTTCTGGTGTTTTTGAAATTACTTCTCACACGTCAATAAATACATTGCTTGCCTTCAAAACAAAACACTAAATGAACAAACCTTTTCCAAAACATATAAAGATACTTTTTTAAAAGAAAAATATTCTCAAGGGTTAAGATTATTTCAGTTAGAGAAGTACTGATTGAAAAGCTGTAAGCTTTTACCTTAATGTATAATTTAAAGATCTTATGGTAAATTTTGTATAGTTAAACTATATTATATGGATTTGTAGGTGAAGCAAATACTTTTAAACATAACTTTGTTTTTTTAATCCTGTTTATATTAATTTTAGCTACAGTATGGCAAAGAAACTATACAAATTTGCTAATATTTTTTCATGACTATTTATAATAATGTTTTAATTTCTTTATTGTTACAGGAATTTAGGATACAGTAGCTTCTATTTTATATTCAATATTTTATGAATACATCTTTTATAGACAACACTTTATCTGCAAAACCTTTCATGATCAGGTAGACTTATCAGAATCTCAACAACTTAGAGTAAATAAGTGTAATTAACCGAGATTTAAAAGACTTCTATAAATTTTCAAAATATAGTCTTCTTAAACACACCTATTCTACAGATGATCCTTGTGTATATCATCCATAGTCTATCAAGAGAGTAGAGAAGAAAAAAAGTCTTATTGAAACTTAACTCGCTAACAAAAATTCTCAAATGTTACATTAAATTATTGTCTGGATATCTATGGATTATAGTATTAACATTGATTCAAATCTAGCAGAGGATGTAAATTTTTGTTCTTTTTTGTTTATTTAATACAATGAGAATTGTAATTTCAATTAAAATTTCCATTTTTGCATAAACAAAATAACTTGCATGAGAATCTTTAGAAATTAAACTTTGATTATTTTGAATGTTAAATGATTATTTTTTTCAATTGTGTACATCCATAGATATGAAGAAAATGATTACCTTTTAGCATTTCTTATATTGTGTGATAGTACAGATTTTCAAATATTAAAATGAATCGGGTTTAATGACGCAGTTCTATTTTAGCATTTCTTATATTGTGTGATAGTACAGATTTTCAAATATTAAAATGAATCGGGTTTAATGACGCAGTTCTATTTTAGCATTTCTTATATTGTGTGATAGTACAGATTTTCAAATATTAAAATGAATCGGGTTTAATGACGCAGTTCTATTTTAGCATTTCTTATATTGTGTGATAGTACAGATTTTCAAATATTAAAATGAATCGGGTTTAATGATGCAGTTCTATTTTAGCATTTCTTATATTGTGTGATAGTACAGATTTTCAAATATTAAAATGAATCGGGTTTAATGACGCAGTTCTATTTTAGCATTTCTTATATTGTGTGATAGTACAGATTTTCAAATATTAAAATGAATCGGGTTTAATGATGCAGTTCTATTTTAGCATTTCTTGAACTTCAGAATTTATGCAAATTTATAAAAATTTGTAATTGATAGGATTTTAATACTTTCATCAATAAATATTTGTTTCCAAATTTGTTAACAAATAAGTTACACTTGCAAATATGAAATAATTGCTTTTAACAAGAAATTGCTTGTCTGGAACTAATCCTTAAAGAAAAAGATTATAACCTCTAAATATAGTTCCTAAAAGCCAGATTAAACTGGATACTCCATTAGTGCAAGAAATTTACTGAGAACAAAATGTTCAATTCTCAATTGAATCTGCTTGTGTGCACTTTAATACATAAAAAACCCACATCTTCCTATGTTCATTCTCTCAACAAAATATCTACACAGTTTTAAGGAATATGAATTCAAATCTCATTCTTTATTTTTAATCTATGACAGTTTGGAAGTTGGAGTAAAGAATAAATAAGGTGAAAGAAATACTTTTCAGAAATGAACATTTGACAATGCTTCACCTGTGAAATTCAAATTTTCTCTTTGCACTATTCTGTCTCAATGTTTCAGTAGGTAATGGAATATTCATTCAAGTCCCTTATGGACTAGCAATTAAAAGCTGTTACCTACCTATATGATGAAACCTTGACAGAATCCAATCACTATAAACTACTTTCCTGAAATTAAGCCATAGGATTTACTAAAGCGAATATAATAACGGAAACGTGTTTCTACTTCTCCAAAACCTCTGTAGGAATCCATTATGTCTAAGTATATTTTAAAATGTAAATTTAAGCTGTGAAACAGAAATTGCTTTTGCCACAAGTTAAGCTTCAGCTACTGACGCAAATCTCTTTATCTATTACGGTGATGACGTTCTTACAACCTTCACAGTTCTTATATTGATTATTTTTTTTCTTCTTCAATTTCAAATCTTATTCAAGCTAAATATTTTTTTTTCCTTTCCTCTTTAGCAAGCCATCAAGATCATTCTTCTTTGCAACCGATTGTCCAAGGTTACAAATGTTCATAGTAAAATGGAGAATAATAAAAACTGTCAAGTAAATGACCACCATTCCAATAATGTAAGTATTTTTTTAATCTCTTTCATATTTTGCAACAACAAACTGGAATCTGACTTTTTGATGTCGTTACCTATTTTTATTTCTCTTTGTTCTTCAGTGATTTATGATGTTCAGTTTTATTCTTGTTTAGGAAAAAATACAGCAAACCATTTTCACTCAAACTCAAAACTTTTCTCATTCTCTCCCCCCCCTCTTTGCAAATATATTGTTAGTATTTTTTAAAAATTATTATCCAAAGAAACACACTTCATATTTTAATCATTTAATATTTTACCAGAATTGTTTCTCTCCATTACTATCTTCAGCTTATTCACAACTGCAACTTAATTTTGCTGATTTCGTTGACAGTAAAAAAAAAAAAAAAAATGTATAGCGATGCACAAATATCTGAACATCAGAAATGTTATTTGCTACAAAATTTATGGTTTCTTAAAAGTTGCCATCATTGTAACATGATTTTATGCCATTAAAAAAAACACTTTTGTTGAAAGTTACCCAGTACAGATCTAATGAAGTCAATCATTTATAGCATTTCAAAATAACTTTTGGTTTGTTTGCCCCTTTTCTGCCCTTAAACACTGAGTGGAATCGAATTATGCATGAGGTGCAGAAGGCGATTTTTTTTTTTTTTTTTTTTTTTTTTTTTTTTTTTTTTAAACCTTCCTTTATTAATTATTCAAAGGTATTCACTAATTGTCCAGGTTAAGCCACCCATAATTACAATTATATCAATAAAATGTGTTTCGTTTTACCCCCCACTTTTTACTTGGGAATGGAGGTTTTTGAATTTAGTTTAGATAGCAGTCAATGAAAATGTATGGGACTACTTAAGGGGATACTTCGTTTTGATGACGAGTCTAGGTTGGGGACAAGGATATTGGCTGGAGTGGGAGTTTATTTATGGCCAAAGCCTTTAGTTGTATGTAAATGAATTTAGGTTCCTGCTAGTGGATTATATTATTAAGTGGTGGGGGATTTAAAGACAAGACAATTTAAAGTTAGAATAAATACTTTTTTTTTTTTACCATTTTCTCTCTACTTAGCTAAATAAAATTCTTTGCAAAGAAGATATATCCTACAAATGTAAGTAGAACACCTTTTGCCATCATGGACTTTATAAGGAAAATATTAAGCTAAAAGTTTTTACTCTGGATTGAATTTGTTAGTATCACAATAATTGGCTTGACTATCATTTACTTACACTTACCCTGTCCTGGAGGAAGATAAGTTAAATGATACAATTGACTAAAGGGAATTGATAAACACATGTACAATGCTGATGATTCAGTAGTGAAGAATGAATTAAAAGAAAATCTAAGAAGAACAACAAGAACTAATAATTTAAATAAGATAACCTCACCTATTATTGATTAGTATCCGCCTTCAATAATCAATTATATTTAACCAAATTATAATCAATAGTAGATAAAGTTGGAACAATAGTTAAATTATGGTGATCCAATTGTTCAGTTAGGCAAGAGGTGTACTTTTCAAAATATTGTGATGAAATTGCATCACTATTTTAGTCATTTGTTTTATTAAAGTCCTTGTCTACCTCTGGTAGTCGAGCCCAATCAAATTGACTGTCATACTTTTAACTTCTATATTTAAATGCACAAGCACATGAACTACATCTACCAGCATCTTGACCCTTTGACCCTTGATCATCACTTTACCAGTGGTAGAGAAAAAAATGACTTAATGCCCAGCCACTGGTTGAACAGTGGGTAAACACTTGTAACTATTTTTATAATCACTGTGAAACATTACATACCAATTATTTGCGAATTTTGACTCGGGAGCTCAGGCAGAAGGTCCTGAGTTAAAATTGTTCAGGAACGCAGGTCTGAAAGGGTTAATGCTGTCGAGTCTCTAATACCCTTGCATTTCTGAAACTTCTTTGTTCCACTTTTATGTCTAGTGATAAATGGTAACCTGGCGCTGAGTTTCCATCTTTTAAATACAAGGTTGATATTGGGGGGGGGGGGTTACAGAGAAAATAAATCCCATAATCCTCTACTGAATCTTATTTAAATTAGTATATATAAAAATCTACAGTTATATGCAATGAGTCAAACTTACAATTCTGACTTGTCTTTCATTCACTTTGACCCAATCTTCCTCTTGCCATAGGCCAAATAGAAGGGTAGGCTGGATTCTCTTTCCTTGTATTTTAGGGAAAATTCAGACCCTCCTAAATAACAGAACACACTGGCCTCTTTAGCCTTGGTAAGGCAACTAATCTGGGAGAAAGACGACTCTGAATTTAAACGCAGCCTGTAGAGGGATGAGCTCAGTCAAACCATCTTGCTATAGATGGCTTACAGGCACATCATGTTCAAACACCGGTTCTTATACGATCACCAAAGTTAAGCAACATCGAACCTGGTCAGTATCTAGATGAGTGACTGCTTGGGAATACCAGGTGCTGTAAACTTCAATGTGCAGATGATGTAATGGATAATGGTTCAGAATTATTAATCAGAGAGCCAAGTTCCAATTCTAGTTGAGTTTGTTATATTCACTTATGCACAAATATCTTTAGGAAAGTTATGAATCGACCTCTTTTCCATCTGGCTATGGGTTAATTAGCAAGACTTGTATCATTAAATTATTACCTTTAAAAAAAAATTCTAACAATTTAAAAATATTTTCTAACTTTAAATTATCTGTAAAGGGTTGATAAGCCATAAAAAAAATTCAATCAATCAGCTACCCTAGATACACACACTGTTGCTATAGCTGCAGCACATTTGAAGCCGCAGTGAACCTCAGAGGTTTTGGAACTCATGATTGTGATAAATACCCATGATATTTAACCCTTTCCCCACCAATTATTTTGGGAAATACGTTTCATTTTCAGGCAAATTTTTTTATTTGTTTTTAATCTAGTAACTAAGAAACTGAGGCAACTTGAAGTACCTGAGTGATGGTTAACACCTTCACTAGACGAATGAGTTGACAATTTGACTAATTTCAAGCTCAGAAAGGCATAAAAAGAATCAACATATAAACACGTCTGTTGCTGGTTTTTGAATGTTATGTTTTTGCAATGTTAATTCATCCATATATGAAATAGATGCTTTAGGTAAAAATGTATATACACGTCTACGCTAGGGAAGGGGTTAGAAAAAAGTATTAGTAAAACTTCTTTACCCAAGCCAGCAATAAAAGTTTGGAAATAAGTCAGTGGACAAGAAAAGCATTACAGACTGCAGGGTTCAACCCCCACAATCCAAGTGTCTGGATTAAAAAAAAATCTACATTAATAATTTTAGTTTTGGTGATCTTTTTTTGTGCCATGTCTCTTGAGGATATTGACATTTATGACTCTCCATAACTTCCTATAGCCCTAAGCAATGTTTCTCTTTACCATTCCTTCCAGTCTCTGTTCTGCCACCCATTTATACAAGCTCATGTTTCTCCTTGCTTATCTTGCCTTCAGTATCTCCTGTGAGTGTTATATTCTCACCACCCCCTTTCCTCGTTATGTGTCTTAAAAATTTCAACTGTCTTTATAAGAACTTTCAATCATTCCTATTGAAGGGCCTTGTTGATTAAATGCTAGATTGTATTTTTTTTTTCTTTTAGGCTCTCTTTCTGCCAAAACAGTTGGTTCTAAATGTACAGTAGTTTCTAAAGACTTCTATTTCTTGTAGATAGGGATGATATTCTAACTTTATATCATAAAATCATATTTCTGTTTTTCCTTTTTTTTGTTTTATTTTTCTTGTAAAAAATATCCTTTAAAAGATAATTTTCTCTGTTATAAATAAGTGCCCTTTTAAATCTTTATTCTTTTATTACTAAATTTAGATATTATCTGAATGTCTTTTTTTTCTGATTGTGAGAGATAAAAGAATTATTTCAATGTAAATGATAATGATTTAATGTTGGAAAAATACTGTACATTGTTGACCATATTCACCATAGTCTATGAATATAGAATCCAGCGCAGTACGTAATCTGGTCAATGAAACAACGTTAAAGATTAACACTCCCGAGTCAGACACTCTACTAAATCTGACAATATTGCCAATACCAGTCTTCGCTATCAAAGGCTGGCAGTGAATATTCTGGGAAAAAAAACATGGCCACCTTTATACACATCGAATTGAATATTTTGAGCCTTCTGATTGGTTAACTATTCTATTGGTGAACCATAAAATGAGTAAGCTCATTTTGGCTGGCTCACTAGTACACCAGGGTACCCAAAAACTCCAACATACATAATACAAGGTTTTATCATTTTTGATTATCCATACGTTAGCTGTCCCATGTGACATGATTAAATATACACTATCTTTAATTACAGATTTGTAAGGAACGCTGACTCAATACACACTTGACCTTTGAACTGAATTGACAGGTTAAGACACCAGATATAAACAACAGTATTTTTCACAATATTTTATATAAAACTAAGATTTTTTTTAAAATTCATTAAGTAATTTTAATTGAATCCCTTATTTTCTATGTCATTATCAAATTTAATTATATTTGGCAAAAATAGTCTAAGACTTAAATTAAGTACAAATTTAATTTAATTTTTTAAATTAAATTTACAATTTTTTTTTCCATTAAAATTTTAGATATTGAAATTATTGCAATACTTTATTAAAAAAAATTATATTATGCTCTTAATTCAATTTTTATTTTATATTTAAAATTCTTATAAAATAACCACATAGTTTATTTACTCAGCTTTGTCTGGTACAAGGCTGCAATAGTGGATCAATTAGTTTTGAATTCACAATACTTGTGAATGGGTTTGCAAGATAAATTTACTAATCCTACAGCAGGCACCCAACAGAAAAGAATCAATTCTTAAAGGCCTTCATCAGTTGTGTGTTTACACTAATATCCTCATCTTTCTTTTATCACAGCATTTCAACCATGCATTGTTCAGTCTTCCACAAATGTCTATTATGTTCTGAAATATTCTTTTTCTCTAAAGTGGGCATGTGCTTCCTCTCTCGTACATATAATGACCTGTTGTGCCTTCATCAACAACATTCAAATACGAAACACCTGAAGATCAGTGGATACACAGCTAAAAAAAAAAAAAAGATTAGGAAATTAGTTAAACACAGGTATTCACTAAAAATAACATTTTTCAGGTAATAAAAACAAATGATGGATTCAAAATAAAAATCTGTCAATTCTTTAGAAATTGCTTTGTTTATATTTTCCGTATGAAATCAAAGCAGATATGGGCTTTCAAGAAAATCTGAACCAGGGAGTGTGCATTTCATAAAAAGGTAATTAGAACCTTTCTGGGATGTGATGCTCTCTGTGGCTGAGCAGTCTAAAGTACACTAGATTAAACAGTGGTTTCTCCTATTAAGGGAATCCTTAGGTTTTCTTGAGCATACAGACTGGTATTAGACATAATATACACCCTTTTAAAAAAAAGAAAACTTTGCAGCTACTCAAATACTGGGAATCCACTGAAAATGATTTAAGTAATAAAAAAATGTCTGATTAAAAATAAGAATTCATTAATTCTTTACAAACAATGATTAGAATCATTTTATTTAATACAATACAAACAAGAAAAAGTTCTAACTTAAGTCTAATTAGTGGGTTGTTTTTTTTTTTTTGTTTTGGTTGTTTGGTTGGGGTGGGGTGTTATTATTAAAATAAATATTTTGTTCATAATTAACCACCTTGGATGACCAGTACACATTGGTTGGGGAGCTGTATTAAAAATATTTAATGAGTTAAAATCCAAGAATTAAGCACTTAGTGATTGAAAGTAAAAAAAATAAAAAATTAAAAAAAAGAGGAGAAAAATTAATTTTTTTTAACAATCATCAACACTTTCATTTTTCTCCATAATTAACAAAGAAAAAGAAACTTCTTGCATGATGACATAAAGATACATTTATTTTTTTTCTGTGGTTACATGAAGTGCTGCATCTTTGACAGCATCTGCTCGTCTCTCACTTGATAATGAAGCAAACAAAAAAAAAGTCTTGAATTAAAATACACCAGTAGGTAAAACTAAAGGAAACCATTGATGTGAAAGTTGTGTGATTAAGTGTGGTTGTCAAGTGGATCCTCCCAACCCAACATCTTTTTTTTTCTTCTGTTCTTCAATTGATTAAGAACTAAAAAAAAAGAGATAAAGGGATCAGAGGATCGGGATTAAATTTTAACAAAGATTTCTCTTTCCTCAAAACCATTTAAGAATCTGTCTGTTTGTCACTAATTAATTTACTTGTTGTTTTTTGTTGTTTTTAAAAAAAAAAAAAAGAAAGAAAGAAAACTGCACTAATACCTGAAATAGGGTTGGATTTTCTTTTAAATGAATTTCTACAAGGGTCATTATAATATAGAATAAATAGACAAGACCTTGACAGGCTATTTTTATTTTGATACAAGCACAAATGAAGGTGACAAGCATCCAATAAATGAAAGGTAAAAAAAAAAAACCTGTGGATAGACAAAGGTGTGTATGGAAGGATATATTAGCATTAGTGTTGGAAATATTGTGGCAGCAATCATTTGAAAACAACGTAGTAGTAGTAGAGCCTTAAAATTTAGAATGATTTACAACTTGTGTATTGCATGTGTTAACTGCTTTCCTCAGCTCATGGAGTATCACTCAGTGTGGATCTATATCATTACATAATAAATTATGTATGTTTATTCTCAACTGAATGGCACGTTAACAAAACATATTCCATTATTTGGAGAATGTTTTGATGGTACAGCTTTTCTTCATTATTTTTTAAATTGCAACATTACTAAATTTATTAGAAAAAATATTTGAAAAAAAAGTAGGTTTGCTAATCAGTTTATTTTACTGTGTCTCTGACTGCAATATTAAGGAGACATAGGAAGGACATTTGTGCTTAGAATCAGAGAGATTTGAAATTTCTGGGGCACATAATAAGGCAAAAGAGCTTGGAGAATTTGACACTCACAGGGCAGATTGAAGGTATGAGGGGGCAGAAGAAAACATCAAGTAACGATCTGATAAACTCATGTAAATGGATGACAAAACAGGAACTGGGAGGGATGTTAAGGGAGCAAATATTGCTTACACCTATGAAAGATAGGAAGTTGTAGAAAGCAAAGATCATGAGGGGACACTGCATATAAAAGATGTCTTTCAGTGATTCTGATAATAAAATTAATTTGAAATTGCACAGGCAAGATTTTTTGAAACACAAACTTTTGCTTTACAAATTCATTTTTCATTTCATTTATCTTTCCTTTATTGACATTTCTGTAGATAATCCATTAACTCCTTTTTTTTTTTTTTGTTAGTAAAATGTTGGAATGCTCTAAACTTTTTAGAATTAACTCAAAGAAAGTTCTTTAAAATTTTTCTTTTTGCTCTCAAGAGTCTGACAATGAAAATGCGATTGATGGTAAATATCTTGAAATATAAATTTCTGTATTTCATGTGAAGGGATGCAGCTAAAAATGCACCTGACCATCCAAAATGTTCTACTAAAGAGCAACTATATTTGCGATATATCTGTCAAAGCAAATTCAATTTTTTCTTATGCAATATGAACTTAGTTAGGATCTGTATTTGATATGCAAAATGTTATTGATTTCATGTGACTTAATTCTGTATAATTGTTTCAGAGAAAACAATTTTCTTTCAAGTACTGATTCCGTAAAGTTAATCAACAACCGACTCATACTAAAGTCATTTCCAAATCTATTCAATCATTGATGTAATTGGACTTCTTTGAAATTTGTTCTTTGTGGCTTTATTCTATTGAACATTACAGGATTATCCATTTCCTGTAAGGCTGAAAAGTTACCAAACTTATTGGAACCAACTGTTCCATTAGTTCCTTCATTTTTTGTCATGGTTCCAGATACACTTCTGACACAAGATTAAGATTTGTTTTCTCTTAATACCACCTCCACCCTTTATTAGTTCTCATTGTGATTTGTACCAAAAGAACTACAGAAGATTAACTTTTTTTTATTATTCTTCTGTTCTGTCCCTTCACGACATTTTGCCAATCATGACTCTCCACAATTTCCTGTCCTTTGTAACGGTTAATAAATTTTATCTTTTTCTTATCACTCCTAAATCTTGTTCTGTTATCTATTTACACAAGCTTGCTTATACACGGCTTTCCCTTGTCTTTCTTGCCTTCAATCTGTCCTGTTAGTGTCAAATTCTCCAAGCCCTCTTTCTTTATGTTCTAGAAATTTCAATTATCTCTTGTCCATGATATTCTCAGCATTCTTCTGTAGAACTGCATCTCTATGGCTTCAAGTCTCTTCTTCATCTTTGAGGAGATTGTCCAGCATTCATTACCATACAGGAGAACTGATATTGCATAACAGTGCAGTACACTTTGCTTTGTTTCTCATGAATTTTTTCTGTTTCTTAATACTTTGCTTATCTTTTGGAAGGCATCTTTTGCCATCCTAATTCGCCTTCAGATTTCGGAGCCACACTCCCCCCCCTCCTCTGTTAAAACACTTCTAAGATATTTAAATTGCCGTACTTGTTTTATTTTGTTATCTCCAATTTGTAATTTGCATGTTGAACTGCTCCTTTTGCTGACAACCATGCATTTTGTCTTCTTGCAATTGATGTTTAGTCCTTTCTTCTTGCTTTCCTTCGCTTATCTTCTGTAGGAATTCTTGTAATTCTTTTTTTTTTCTTAAATACTTTAAACTGTCATCTTCATTCTGTTTTTCAATTACCATCTTTTCGTTTTAGTCAAGTAGATGAGGAAGTAACCCATGAGCAATACAGCTGCTTATCAACAAACATACACCCGTTCACACTAAAAAAAAAAATAATGGTCTTTGTTTAAAGGAAGTTACATAAAAGACTAATACTACAAGTCTTATTAGGTCAGATGTGAGTGTCTATTCATTTCAGTTTACTTGCCTGACAAGATTACTTGAGGAAAGTAGGCGTCAATTATAAACCTTGAAATTTAAAACATTACTTGTGCCATCAGTTTTAAATATGGCAATTGTATGGAATTCTTGTTCATGACATTTTGATCTTGCACATTTTTTAATCTAATAATTGAATCCGTTATTCACGTACTTGATGCTCTGTTAAAAGAACGATTGGTTGATTTATTCTTCAGTCGTCATCACTTTCAGTCAAGAGAAATCCCAAATGTTAGAACTAAAATGGAAGTTACTAATGTACCATGTACACTGATTTATTCCAGTAAGGCTCAGTACATCATCACTCAAGGTAATTCTAAGGCAAATTCAAATAAAAATATATATATATATACACACACACATCCCAAACACTAACATTGATCATTGATAAGTAGAGAGAATTAGATAATATTGAAGTCAATAATATTGAATAATTAATATTGAAGTCAGTAATATTGTAGTCAATAAGAAACTGTTTTATGCACAAATCATATTCCACTTCTTTGAAACTTCCTTATTTACCAAAGATGTTTTTTTTTGTCAATTATTAAAAGAGACTGGTACACACTGACCCATCAACTTTCCAGATATGATCCACCTGGGTGCCACTTAACTTTAATGTTAAATGCCTGGGATGTAAGTCATATGCTGACATTTGTAAATTTCATCTCATCTTTTCATTGGAATTAATCCAAAATTGCATTACAAGGATATAATTTTACCTTCTCCATATGCAAATTTGTATATATGGAATTAGTTTGAACTTTCGTAAAATATTTGTGGTCTTTTGGTGACTATAGATGAAAGAATTTAAAATAAATGTTTGGCAAACATGAACAAACCTGACCACAATAAGATGTAGTGTCAAAAGCCCACTTTTCTCATGACATTGCTATTATTTTAAATATCTTCACTCTTTGGCAATTTTTATTGTTTTAAAAAGCAATGATTAGAACTGGAATAAAACCTAAAGAAATGATAAAAGGGAATTTATACATTTTTTTTTTTGTTCTTAAGAATTTACAACAAAAATAATAGAAACTATTTATTAGATTGTTTATTGAAATGTTTTTATTACATTTTTTCTCTATCTAAACAGAATGTGATGCTTGGTCATTTTAATGTTGGATCTGCTTACCTGACCATAAATAAAACGTCCCAATTTCTGGTCACTCATTCAAACTTTCTCCTCAATGAGATGGCAAAGTGCTACTTGGGGGACTGATAGATTCCTAGATACAAAACTTCAGTTTAATCTGTCCCCACACATGAATGGCCAGAATTGTTGGGCTTTTTACTTAATCCATTTTGTCCGACACTTTCCACTTTCAATTGGAGAGTTCCAAATAGTTTGTGCTTCTTAAATCCTAGCAGAAACATTTTGAATAAAAAAATCTATGCACCTTAATTTAATTTTATAGCATTTTATGAATAAAAAACTTTAGCAAATCTTTAATGTGGATAATTAATTTTTTCATTTGAATTATTGTTAAAAAGAACATTCCTTTTGTTTGTTAGAATAATTTTCACATTTTATAGATAGTAAGATCAACTTGCTTTGCAATGGGAATAATCACAAACCTATTTTCTTTGAATTTTTTTCTTTTCAACCTTGGGAACTGTTACATGATACTTTGAGCAGTACCAATAATTCACTTAGATAATTATGTCATTTTAACAAATTTTAATTATGAATTCTCTATGAAAATGCAGTAAAAATACATTTAAAGGACAAGTGTGAAGTCTGCCCAGAAAAATCCAGTCATTTAATATTAATGAAAAATAGCCTACCTAGTAAAAATAAGCACCTTAGTCAGCTTCAAAGGACACCACCTGAACTCACACTCACTAATTCAACATTCTTCTCACATTTTGCATTAGAGTCTGCAAAATCTTCTTTGGGGATTACCAACTTAGTCATGTTCATGTATGATTTTAGAGTGATAGGGATGTTTTATTTTCTGAACACAGTCAGCACATTGCGGCTGTCTTCATAGTCAGTATATCAAGTGTTGGCTTTTTTTATTTTTTTTATTAAGGCTTCCATTACTTTTTTTTACATGTGGATGAGATCATTATGTTTGTATTTTCTACTAGTATGTTTTGGATGGAGTCTGGTAAGTTTGTGTGTGTGTTTAAATCGGTTCTAATAGAACTGTGGTCAGATAGGTGCAATGTAAGTCTGCATAGGCATGTAGTCGTGTGGCCAATGTAATTATGAATTCGGTTTGATCAAGAACACAGTTTGTTTAAGGGGCATTTGAACTCATAATGTGCTGTGTTAGCACATTATGAAAATAAAACCTCCTATAATTCTAAAACCATGCACACAACACATACACCAAATTAAAAAGCAAAAATAAAATCCTTGATAATGGCTAAAAGTATAGCCAAAAGCACTTGGAATTATAGAACATTTGGACAGTTTCGAACACAAGAAAAATTAAATAAAAAGCTTAACTGCATGATGGGAAGAAGGTTTATTTTCTAGGATAACAATGTGATATAAGGCTATGTATCTTCTCCCTTTATATTAACAATTGGTCAGTAAAAGTTACTGCAATGATCAATTAATGTCTAAAATTTGTCCTTTTAGCACTGACAGGGTAAATAATAAAACAGTGCTGTTGTATTATGAAATCTTTTTTTTAGGAAACCTTGTGTAAAAAAAAAAACAACTTTTCAATGGTGATTTCTAAGAAGTTTCCTGTTCTGCTGAATAAAAAAAAAAAGAATTAATTAAACATTGCCAGTTTAAAATATTCAACTTTTCCTGTTTATAGAATATATCAATAATTTGCATAGTTTCATATAAACAATAGTTAGTTTTTCTGCCAGTATAAGTGTTTAATAGCTAATCCTGCAGCTGTGTTTTGAGGAGATGAATTTGTAAGTACATTTTTTTACCAATCTTACATAAGCTACATAATTTCCTTAGTTTATCTCACTTGACAAAAGATGATTCATCACCCAAACCTGAAGATTTTTAATTTATTCTTCACTTAAAGGTAGAAATGATTCAATATTTTTTCTTCAGCTATTATAAATAAGTACATAACGTATAATACGTATATTTTGATACCAATTTGCTGTTTTCATGAAATAACTTTTTTTTGCCTTAAATCATTATGGCTGATGCTAACCTCCAGTAGAGCAACTCACTGCATCTTTTTGGTCTCATGCTTTACACTGACATGAAGTGGAATGTTTATTTTGAATCAATTGCTAAGTCTGCTGCTTGGAAAGTCGCTTCATTATATCATGCTAGACAATTTTTCTCATCAGAATCTATCTTGCAACTTTATAAGTTTACCATTCACCCATACATCGAATATTGCTGCCATATCTGGTCTGGTGTTTCTGTTTTATATCTAGAGATTCTTGAAAAAATGCAAAGAATCAGCAACATTATTGGTGCTGACCTGTCATCTTGGCTTCAGTTACTTTCCTCTTCTATGAATATTTTCACTGTAATTATTTTGGTAAGCTTTCTTCATAAATATCTGGGCTTTGTGGTTTGCCAGTTCGGTCTCATAATTTAATTGTTGAAATTGCTAGTTGTAACCAGTGATGTCCAGTGATTCCCGCTTTCCTGTCAACTTGAATCTACAAAAATTTAAATGCAACATCAATCGTCATCTCCTATCTCTTTAATCCTGTTCTTTATTATATCCTCTTTGTTTACTTGACTCTCGACATAATCCCCTTGCATCCTTGTGTCTTTTATTGCCTTGCTTGGGGTGAAATGATTTAAAAAAAAAAAAAAAAATGAAAAATACATTGAATAATGAAATGTCATAATAAAAAATAGTTTAGAATTGTCAAAGAAGAATCTCTTGCAGCCTATAAAGAATAAATGACTGTCCAACTGAATTACTTTCAGGCAGATGTTTTGTGGGTAGGTTTGTTGGTAAGGTGAAATGAAGAGTTTTTCCAATATGAAAATAGATATGATTTTTCTTCTGTTTTCTCCCTATTCATTTTCTCTTTATATGAAGAGAAATGGTGAAAATCTATAACCAGGTATCTTTTCAACAACAGCATTCTAGATTCAGTGTCAGACTGCCTCAGTGTCAGCTTGCTCGATGGCAAGCAGGCCTATATATCAAATAAAAATGCAGTAAAGAAACGAATGTTTTAGTGATAAAAAGGAATAAGAAATTTATAAAGTCATCTGCATGCTATCAGTTACTCAAGTCCAAGGTGAGAGGACATTTACAAAGCTAAATATCATAAAGACAAGGTTAAGAAATTCTGGAATCATACATATTACTATCCACTGAAAAGAAATTGTTAGAGGAATTGGACAAAGAAGCATTTATTGGCAGATTCAGTTATCTAGTGAACACAAAAACTATTTCTCTTAATATAGTGGGCTACATGCAATACGCTATTGTGCTTTTGAACTATCTTCTGTGAATCATGCAGTAAAACTATTTAAAAAATAACCAATTATTTAAAATTAAAAAAAAAAAAATTACATATACACACCCACACATACAATATTATGTATTTACATTTGGTATTTACTGTCAGTAATATGTATAGTAGATGTACACTGGAATTAATAAGAAATACATAATTTTCCACAAAAATTTTAATTGTAGCCTTTTTTTCGTATATATTAACATTTAATTTATTCGTCATGAAAATTAAATGCTAGCATTGTAATTGTAGGTGGGCCTCTTTGTCTTCTGACAACCAAGACCCAGTTTGCCACTGTATATATAGTTAAAGAGAAAAGTGGTTGAGTGAGAATTTTAGCAAACCACTTTCCCATAATTACCTTAAATAACCGAGAAGTTGCAACTGAAAGCTACAATCTAAATAGTCAACTTTGACAGTACGTAAGTAAAAAGATATGTATAATTATTTTGGGTGATTGTCAACAGCTAGTGACAGTCCATAAACACCTCATTAATCTGAGAGAGTATGATACACAATAATAAAGTTAATAAAAAAAAAATCTTTGTTTTCCTCTCACTTAAAAAAAAAAGTGTTGAGGGGTAAAATAAAAACTCTTGAAAACATTTTTTGTGATTAAGTTGCAATAGCGTATACACAGAATGTGTGTGTGTGTAACACAACTTGGTTCTCACTTGTGACAACCAGTCTTTCTTGTTTTTTGCTCTACAAGAAGTCCCCCTCACCTTTTAGTTTTAAGAGAAATGTGTATGTAGAATAGTATCAGGACACTGGTCTTTTTGTGATGATTTGTCACACAATACCGGAAGAAAAGAGAAATTATGTAAAAATCAGTATGTAGATAAACTAAGAATGGAGTTCTGATTATCAACACCTTTTTTTTCTCCACTTGTTTGAGTTTGTTCTTTCACTCTGTCTTTTTGTTTAGAATCGCATCGTATGTAACACTATCAATGTTAGCTTTTTCTTCTTCAACATTTATAATTCTTAGTTTTTTTGCCAGAAAGCTCTTTCAACTGATGCTGTATATTAGTATATTACAATTATTTATTTTTTGTTTACAATTAAACGCTCTGTTTTTGTTTTTTGTATTGTTTTTTTTTTTTTTTTTTTATAAATAAACAGTATTGATTACAATTATTATTATTACATTTACCGGCTCGAACGTTTGAGAAGTTTCGTATGCCTACTCCGACAGGAATCGAACCTGTGTCCGACCGTCAATTGATCTGAAAATTATTTCAATTTGAGAAATTACTAAAAATTTTAAGTGCAAGACTGGAACTAATTAATGAAAGTTTAGCTTCTTAGGGAAACTATGCAGGTAAATGTGATTTAGAAAGATTGTATATGAAAAACTAAAGCTAAAAAAATCTTCCAAGTATAGATAGAGATGGGGGTCTGAAAATAAACATCGAAACCTTTTTGTTTTTATCTGGGTACAAAAAAAAAATAGTATTAATTTCCCGACGAACTTAATTTCAATAAAGGTCTCAGTAGTAGTAAAAACTGCTTTGTTTTTATTTCGATTACGACTTTTTCCAGGAAGAATGGAGGCGAGGGTGGTGTTTGATTAAGGTTTACATCTCCCCCGCCGGCCTTTATATTACCACCTTCATCTTGAAAGGATCGGTGTGCTTACAAGATGAGCCACTTCGCTACCCTGTACCATGCTCAAGTTGAGGGTCGTATTGGTAAACTAAAACCCGTTGACACGGCTCTCACTGGCTAGATCGGCACTTGCAATTTTTTAATCCAGCATTTCTGACTATCCATGTTCGCAAACTGTCGCCAACTCGTGAGAAGAGTGGAAAAGAATCAATAATTTCAGTCCAGCAAAACAAAACTCTCAAGTGTCGGGTACTGTTGCACTATTATTACCTATACTCACCTGGGTGTTTCCTTTTTAATGTTCCATCTGTCCTCTCAATCCCAACCCTATTAGCCTAGCTCCCAGGCTTCAGTAGAAACCTGTTGCTTATTAGTAGTAGTTTCAAAAAGCAATTAAAAGAAAAAGACGGCTGTAAACTTTGAAAAGATTTAAAAATGACGGCCCATGTGTGTTTCTGTCGCAATTATCCATAGCAGCAACGGTCACAGTAGCAATAAACAAGCATTTATATTGCTACTGCCGCTTTACCTGGACACAAAGATGTCCTCATCTCAATTAAGAAGATGACTGCTTCCAAACTTGTTGATTATTATTGTGAATACGAAATCAATCACGGATGCAGGATTTTTATTATTGTTATATTACAAAACATTGACATGTGGTGTTGGATATAAAAAATGTCTTTTGTGTTGATGCAGTTGCTCAAGTCGTAAGCGTCGAGACATGGAAAGTGTCTCTTTAATTATAAGTGATGCTGTGACGATGGGATCGTCTGGGGACATTACTTTGTCCACAGTCTTTCAGGTGAGTGAATCTCATTAAAATTAAAAATGACACCTTTTTTTTTTTTTTTTTTTTTTTACTCGTTTATTTTTTGTCAAAAAAATCTTATTTTTTTTATCTATTATCGTCACCACATTGGTTTGACTCTCCGAAGCTTCAAATATTTACGAAAACTAATGTTACTATATTATCTCTGGTTATCAAGTAGTTTTAGTTAGTACTGACCACTAACGCGTTTTTGAATTTTTATGTTACATTTTGTACCCACCGTCTAATGATCTATCTCTTTATTGGATATAGCATTTTTTTCCGAAATTAAAATTCTCCTTATGATGAGATTTATTTAATTTAAATTAAAAATACAAAGTTATAATTTCAGTCTGTGTACTGTAACAGATTGAATAAGATACCCTGACTGTCGTCCATGCTAGAAATTATATTTTTCTATCGTAAAGCATGCTTTTTTTCTTTTTTTTTCTCATAAACTTAAAAAAAAATGTTTTACCCAAATTCAGGTGTACTTAGTTTTCTTGTTTTTTAATACCTTCCTCTTTCTACGCCCCCACAGCACCCCCCACCCCCGCCGTTAACTTTTGGCTCTTTTTCCATTTGTTGTTGTTGTTACTGGTCTGTTTTAATTAGTACGCAAACAACAGTCTTCTTCTTTTTACTCTTCTTCAATCTTCATTGATTAATTTGTAAACTTTCCTTCAACCACCAGGTGGAAAAATCTATGCTTTCTTTCTGGAAGAAGTTTTTTGTTGTTGTTTTTTTTTTTTTTTAATCTATTTTAATCGGATAATCTGCCTTTTAGTGATGCTGAGCTTGTTGTTTTCGGTTTTGTTTTTTTTTCGTTTTTTGGGTTTTTTTGTTTATAATTTCAGTGTTTTCTTCGATCACGTGTCTCCACCGTTTCCTTTGTTTTCTCCACAGTCCACACGTAAATACAATCACACTTTTTAAAAATTTAATTCAAAATTATATAAATTTTGGTGCAATCTTTTTTCCAAAGGTTTTTTTTAAAACAAACACCTGTCCTAACACTTTATTTTCCTTGACTTTTTTACAATTTTCAGTTTATAATAGTTTTTTTTTTTTTACCCACTTTTTCCTAATTTCTTTGTTTAATGATTTAAATGAATAAACAAAAGATTGTAATTTCATCCCCCTCCCAAACTCTTTATTTACCTGTGTTTAAATGGTACTGTAGTGTAGTTAGTTGTGTTTTTTTATTATCTCTTTCGGTGGAAGTTTTACAACATTTTCCTTAACAACTTAGTGAAACACTATATCTTCTTGTGTAATTTTCTCTGTACTTTCACACAAATAAATTACATTCTGTTGAAAGTTTATAATTTCTTTTCTCTTAGTACAAAAATAAATTTTCTTAGAGTTGTTTTGTTTTTTTGTCTTAATTTCATATGTGATTTTCTTTTTCTGATAAGAACACACGTACCTTGACATTATCATTTTTTTTTTTAGTTTATTTGGAACTGGTTTGAAAAAAAAAGTGTCTAATCAGAATTTTATACACAATACAATTTTCATAAATGACAAATTTACTTAGAATAATTTCGTTTAAATCCTTGTCATTAATGCCGGTGTGTGCAAGAATTCTATTTTAAAAATTAGAAATTGATATTTTGCCGTTGAAATTGACATCTAATCAACAAATCAACAGGAGACGGCTTTGTTCTTATGAAAGCATATAAGTTTTTACATGCTTTCGTAAGTACAAAGCCGTCAATAACTGTATTAACTTTAAGTTTGTTTTTGTTTTTACAATTTCGCAGCAAATACAAAAAAAAAAAAATAGTCATCCTATAATTCTTTATTTCTATCATTTCTACCATTGCTAGAAATTTTGTGCATTTTGAACATTCATTTATTATATCTTGGTTTAAGATTTTAATTTATCCAGCCTATTGTAAAATATGAACAATAGCATAAAAAATGGACTCCTTTGATGAATCCTACTTTAAGGATGTCACTTTTTAAAAACATTTTACATTTTGCCAACACTAAAAAAAAAAAAAAAAATTAATGTTTGTGTTGACCGAATACTTTGTTTGGTGATGAATACAATTCTAACCAATCACTAGTTTTATAAGACTATTTTTTAAAACTTTTCCGTTTGTTTATATTAGTTTTATTAGTAACTCAAAGAGAAAATGACATAATCAGCAAGTTAACATTCCACACCACTTCAAAGAGAAGGTTTGGAAGGAAACTTCCATCAATACTGGAAAGGGCGATAACAGCTACTGGACTTGAGAAAGCTATTTTCCTAAAGTGTTTTAAGAAAAAGGTTTTATAAATTTCAACCCAAAACTGTACTGGCTGCTTGTTCAATGAATGCCAAATGTTTCCTTGTAGGGAAACAGCTAATATTACCTTTACCAGTTGGTCACACTAATTATCTAAGGAAAGATGTTTTTATCTGTAGAAACTATCCCACTTCAGGCCTTCTACTCGTAATCTGTTTCAAAGATGAACCCAAGGTATATGGAATGTCACTGTCCTGAACACTGATCCTTCCAGGGGACATTATTCTTGGTTGGAAGCTCTCATCATATTCTGTTGTCCTGATCCTGAAGAAATCTTCTTGACGGTTTGAAACATTGGTGATCCTAAGCTAAGGTAGCATTACAGAATTTGGATTGATTCCCTGGGTTGGGGTAGGAAACAACAAAACAAAAAGATTAAAGTAATACCACCTTTATTCATCTTTTCTCCAAAATTGAAATAGGTTTTTTCCTTTCTAGTATTGGCTTGTTTAGGGCAGTTAGGTTTCTAACGGTTCCTCACATTCCTACTATGTGAAGAAAGAAGAGCACTGGCCTGCACGTTTGGTCATGTGATTGGGGAACCAACAATTATGTCTCTCCTCACTTCCAGCTTGATACACCAACTGAGGTCTGTCTTGAAGTTAAATCACCAACTGTTTTTCTCCCCAAATTTAATGAAATGATGGATCAATGAAATCAAATTGTTAATTTCAGTTTCCAAAACACATGACCCTTGGCTTGTTTCTGGGTTAGAAAACCCCCTTACCCCCAATCATTTTCTTCAGAAAAAGATTGCCTTAAAATCAATACCATTTCAGGAGGTTGGTAATTTAAAAAAACAGCTTTCAGCCAAGGAACATTTTTCCTTGGAATTGGCCACTTACCAAAATGTATACTCTTCTATCTTAGGCACCTTATACTCCTTCTACTGGATTTCCTAGATTTAAATTCTGGTTCAGTCTTCCAAGAATACTTAAGACCTAATTGAAAAAGAATTAACATTTTTAATTAGCAATTTTTTTTTCATTGTACTTAGTTGCATGACAGTAGTAACAAAAGACTTTCTCACTTCATAGCTCTAACACCAAACAAGGCTTGATGATATTTGACTGTCCATCAATAACTGACAAGCACCAAGCCCCTCAAGGGTCTATTCACCTCTTATAAGTGGGAATACCACCAATCTTGTAACATGTTGGACATTGAAAAAAAATGTTATAATCAATCTTTGCAAGTACAAATTAAATGATAATCTAAATTCTTTTTAAGCTTTCATTTATTTTAGTCAATGCACTGAATGGTAAAAAAAAAAACATGCAATTTATTTTCAAAGATTTTGATCAATTTGAAAATCTAGTTGAAGAACAAAGGTCACACTTCAGTCTTGACCTCTTCAGGTCTTGATTCAATCATTATCCTCCTTATCTTCACTTCCTTCCACCTTCATTCATATCACATTCCTCATTCATTTCAAGTGTAACACTCTACTTTGAGTGGCCTTCAAACATTGTATTGGGCAAAATTTAGTAAAAAAAAAAAAAAAACATCACTTACAACTCAAAATGATTTCAAGCACTTTCTTTGCAATTTTTTTTTTTTCACCTGAAATTACTTAAAATTGAATTAAACTTGAAAGTTTAAAAATTTTTTACATGAAATTATTTTCATAAATGTCACTGAAAAATGAAAATCAACAAACAACTTTGTCGAACATAATTATCATTCAGTAAATATTTTCAAACGATATATTATTCACTGATCAGTAACATTCAATGATATCATTTAATATATATGATATGATTTAATGATATCATTCAGTAATTCTTTTCAAACAATATCAAGATCATTTTCCTTGCATAAGAAAAGACCATAAAAAATACTTGTAACTTTCATCTTTTTTGTTACATAATTTTTAGTTGTGTATATTATTAAATCTCATGACATATCTTTAGGGCTTCAAAATTTTTTTTTTTCATACTGTTACCCATTGTTTTTTTAATTATGAAGGTGATCTCACTAAACATTGTCTTTGCTTTGAATAGGTTTCTGTATTTTAATCTTTTATGTTTGCCATGAGTGTTCTAAAGAAATAATGTGAAGTTTACAGATATTAGAGAATAGGTCGATATAGAGAGCCATTATCAGCTGTCCTGAAAAGACATAGTACTTATAAAGAAAGATATTTCAGTTTGATGATTATATAACTTTTTTTTATTTTATGGATTGCCAAATATTCGGATTTATAGAACAAGTAGGAAAAAGACTTAGCACCTTTTCACGAGCTGAAATGGTTTATTTTCTTTCATAGCAGGACTTGGTTGTTACAAAAAGTGTTAGACGATGGTTTTTCCAGAACAACTGATGGTCCAGCATCATTTTAGTCTGACAAAAATATGAGTGTACTGTATATCTATAGTTGTCTTCCAGAAGATAACCACATTCTTCTTATTCTGAACAACTGTTCAACCCATCCTGAAGCTAAAATTCTTTATATCAATGGGAATGTAGCACACTTAGCACCAAATTGTACATCATTTATCCACACCAAGACAAAGGAATATTTAAATCTATGAAGGCTAAGTCTCGCTTTTCATAAAGTGTATGTTAGATATGGCAAATTCTGGCATTCTAAGAGAGTTATCAAAGAATTTAATAAGAATGCTTTAAAGGTATAAGATATATATATAAAACAATGATCAGAAGAGAGTATGTTACAGAATTCTTATTACATAACTTCTGTTGACATGTCAAAAAGGATTATCTGACCAAGAATGCTGGAAAAGTGGCAGTCTACCAGCAACTTACCTAAGAAATATTCTAGATCTCTCTTTCACATAGATGGAGTTGTGGTAAATTCAACTGACAAGGTCTCTCTTAATTTTTATTGTATTTTTATTTTATGTTAATGTATTTTGGTTGTTTATGCTGTGATTATTGATATATGTACAAATTGTGACAAGTCAATCAGTGAGAGTGTGTGGTGAATGTGTGGCCAATGTAAGAATTTAATATTGTTTTTTGATTGTTGATATTGGAGATACAATCTGATAAACAACATTGTTTTCAAAAGGAAGTGACTTTTGAGGATCAATAACTTGAAATCTCATAAACAACTAAAATACAATTAGGACAAGTATTAGTAGGTTATACCAAAATACTACGAGGGGCACTCGCTGCAAGGAAAGACTCAAAATACTCTTAGATGTTAGCATTCAAGCAAAACAACAACCAGTATTAAATGAAGTTTTTCACCACAAGACACTATTTTAAAGATAAAAAAATGTCATGGTGTAGCCAACAAAATCTTGTCTGTCATGCTGACAACGCCCAGTTATTGATAATGACTGAGATGGTTAAAAGTACTTATCCTCAATTTAGTTTTTGATGTACATCTTTTTTCGAAAATCTGAAAAAATGCAGTAAAAAATTAAGTAGCCAAATCTTGTCAGTATCTGTCTATATTTCTGAGATGAGGTATGTACATTATTTACATTATTTGGTCTATTGTCCTCATCTTTGTCACCATATTTATTACAACGTTTTGGCCGTTGTACGCTCCAGCCTTCTTCAGGTGGCTTGAATGTCAAACTGAACCCTTTATTTTGCTCACTGGGGTAGACTGTTCTAGTTCTATGTGCCATGTTTAATGGATGTCAGTTATCAGTTATCTCCTGTTAATTTCCCTCTGAAAGTTCTCCACTGTCTTAACCAGGTATTGAACTCACACTCTTTGGGTCCTGCCACTTGATCTAACTAACGCCTTTATCCACTGTGCCATGTGTCCTGAAGAAGGCCGGAGTGTACAACAGCCGAAACGTTGTAATAAATATGGCGACAAAGATGAGGACAATAGTCCGAATAATATAAATAATGTACAAATCTTGTCAAGTTGAATAAAAAACAAAACTGACATTTTTACTGCTTAAATCGTCTCTTCTACTCCAATAACTCGCACCTCTCTCCTGTGGAACTCCCTTCCCTTTTCTTGTTTCCCTGATAGCTATAATTTCCAACTGTTCAAATGTAATGTCAATCGACATCTCCAGTTGCCTTGATCTATCCACTATCCTTCTCCACATCCTTTCCTCTATCACTCCTATCTGCTATCGCTCCAAATCCTCTATAACCCCTTGCATGCTAGTGGCTTCCCGCCTTGCTTGGGGTGAAATGCTAAAAGAAAAAAAAAATACACTACAAGAAAAATATGCTATTGAATCATTTTTCTTCACTCCCACTTCATTTGTAAATATTGTGTAAAAAAAAAAAAAAAAAAAAAAACAAACTATTATGCATACAAAGAAAAAGATAAAAAAAATACAACTGTAAATATGTCATGAGTTTCTTTTTGATTTCACTTATTTCTGCAATACTCCACATCATTCTATCAGATATCAATATGTTTATCAAGGACACCTGGTGTTTTTCTTAGACTCCCGCATGTAACATCAGAGTTCTAACTCATCTCCAGCAACAATCTAGGCTCCTTTTCTCTTTCTAGTAAACAAAACTTTCTTTAGGTGGGAATTGGGAAATATATTATTGATTTATGTATAAACAAGTCTGGATGTATAGAATTTTACATCTGCCGTATATTAACTTATTTTCTTTCTTCTTTTTAAGAATAGCTTTTATATGTTTAAACTATTTTTTATGATACTGACATATTTTCTGACAGCTTGCACAAACATTATCACATTAGAACATTTTTACAAAGATACAGGAACCTTAAACTCTATTTACAAAAAGTAACATCAGTAATATTGTTGCTAAATTAGATATAAATGGCTAATTTAAAAAATGTTGCTCTCTCATATAAAAGTATCTTGTGGTATACTAGACAAACTTTAGATTAAGTTTCAAATTTTCTGATTCTATTTAAGATTCTACAATGTGCCAGAAATGCCACTCACTCAGTGGTAAGACATTAGCTAGATGAGGATACCATTGCCATTAATGTTTTATCATGATTTCGGAGGTACATATATGCTACAGCCTATATTTCCTCACCATAATCAGCTCCAAAACATTTTTTTTCAGGTTTTAATAATGAGTAAAAATGGCCACATGATACAAACTATGGATAATTCCATGAACATTTTCCAAAAAATTTGAAATGGAAAACTCATTGATTATATAGAAATTGGAAATAAATACTTTGGAATTCTTTTCAATTGAATATAGAGGTGTTGCATTTTATAGATCCATATAAAATTCTTTAGCAATGAATTTACTTTTTAAAAATACTAAAGTTTTAAAAAGAAAAACCTAGCATTATGATTTTACACTCTGCTCAAAAAATTCCAGGAAAAATGCTTATCTATGAAAGAGGGTCCTTTGTCCAATTCCACAATCAGGACAAATGATCAAATATCCAAATGGATTTTTGAATTTCTGGTTGGACTGAGATCTTTTCAGCATCCCTTCATAAAATCCTGGGTGCCAACTCATTTTTTGGATCAGAGGTATATATGTATTAATAAAGGTCAAGAAAATCTCTAAAGATTCTTGATTTGTAACTCTCACTTGAAAACTTCAGTTTTTATTTTGGGTAGGGAGGGAATTTAACTGCTTCTCCCACTCGAGATGTGTGCATAGTACAAGACATATAAATAAAACTCTGGAGATACATTAACAAAAAATTGTTTTTTTAACTGAACTTAATTTTTTTATTTTTTATTTTATTAAACAAGGCATTTTTTACTTTTCCATTATAAAATCTCAGATGATTTCTATCGCAAACATAAATTTTGTTTCTTATGGATTCTGTCCATCAGGCTGACTCCTCAACTGAAGAAATGTTCAGTTGTTAATAATTGAGTAAATTTAATCTAACCAATTGGACAGTCAATTTGCAGCTAAACCTTATCAATAAAATGCCATGTGTTGCCATTCATCTGTGGCCGCAGGCAATCTCTGCTAATGTTGCTTTTCTATTGTTATTCAGTTGGGAAAGTTACGTGGTGATCTGTTGTCATGGGAACTAGCAGTATTAACACCTTCTTTTTATGCATGTTAAAAGAAGACAGTAAAAAGCCAGGTGGTAATTCAAAATACTAATCACATTATAAATTAAAAGAATTTTGAATAAACTAATTTTTTTTTTTTTTAATATTAAAATCATCATTTAAATATATTAACCAGTGATGAATGTCGTATATAATTTATTGCAGTCACTGACTGGAAATAGATTTTTTTTATTTAAATAATGTTTTTAGGTATCACATTATACATGATAGGTTTGTAACTTGATGGGGGAAAAAAAGCAGTTTATGAGACAAATATTTTCCAACATAATCACCTCCCTTGTTAATGCACAGGTAAATATTAATCACATACAGCAGACATTATACAGTGAATATTTCAAATTTAATTCCACTTAATGTCAGTCTGTGGACTTATTGATCTGCCTTTAGATTCCATATTGATCATGCAATCCCAAGATTCTTTGGTTTTCAGATTGATCCAAAATTGGATTTGTTGATAAATCTCTCAAATTATTTCACTTTTTCTCATTGTGTTTAATATTTTTCATGTGATTGCTGATTGGGAATTGTTAAAAGGTGGCAAACAGTGAAATATGATTTTCTTAAAAATTTAAAATTCATTAGTTTGAATATAAAACTAGGTTAATTAATTTTTTATGGGGAAAATGAGATTTGCATCCTGCCTCCAAAATCCAAATGCTTATGTTAATGATAAATTTAAAAATAAAAAAAATTTAAATATCTCGTATTTGACAAGATCATTAACATATACATGTTTATTAAATTTTTTTTTTAATTTAATGTATCTTAATATTTAATCTTTTGTTTAATCCTATTAAATCCACTTGATGTACACCTGCAGTTTTGCTTTCTTTTATACTCGAACATCTCTCCTCACTAATCCATATCATTATCAATTTTTAATTCTGCTTTTGCCTTAATAAAGAAAATCTGTAGTGCAAAAGAAAAACATATTCTGGTAAGAATAAGGATTAAAAGGAGAAAATTGTTGTGATATCATATAATGAGCATGTTAGGTGAAGCAGGGGGAAGAAAACATCTCTCAAATTCTCCTTTCTAGATGTTTTTTCTCTTCTTCTTTTTAAATTTAAATTGCCTCCCAGAATTGCATGCTGGTAATGCAGTTACACAACACTATCCCCTGAGGGGAGGATTTTAAATGTCTGGACAAACAGGCTTTATGATTATTATGAGCTGATCCATTGTTTCACAGTTGAAGAAATGAAAATGAAAATTGAAGCAAAGGAGCCAGTTTCAGATTAACAACATTCCTGTCATATTCAGTGTGTTGCTACTTGTAAACAATGCATGCACACACATGAGAGTGTGTGTGTGTGTGTGTATGTATATTTTCACAAATTTGTAAAGAAATACAAGTCCCTTTTGTTTTTTGTTTTTTAAAAAGAAAAATGTTAAAAAATATAGTGCTCAGTGTATTTTAAATAAAATAGAAAATACAGTTTTTAAAATTTTTGGCTTAAAATACAGTTGGTAAAGAAAATTTAAACCTTACAGTTACTGGGTACTTCATTTATTCACTTAGATCTTCAGGTAGTTACAGGTAAGATATTGTCTGAAGACCTGTAGGTGAAACCTGGTTGCAGTAGGGTTTTTTCCCTTTTTTTTTTTTTTTTTTTAAAACAACTATATTTTAATGATATGTTGATATTTCTACAAAAAAAAAACATTTTATATTTTGCATGATTTTGCATGGAAACAATTTTGGGGAAAAAACAAAACTATAACAATTTAATATTTTCTTTTGTAGTGTAGTTTTTAATTCAAATGTTAAAAGCAATTAACTTATCCAAAACGACTATATTTTAACAATATGTAACTTTTATATAGATATATAATACTATATTCTGATACTAGACAGAAATGCTGATCCATAAATAGTCCCTTCGTTTTTGATGAGTAATATGCTAGTTTTATCAATAAAATTTCAAATTGTAATTAGATACTAAATACCTTGTATCTATGCTTGCTTGTAATATATATGCATTGATTTTGATGAGACATGTATTAAAAATGCATTGTTTAAATATTCTGATGGTCTCATGATCAAACAAATATAATGTACAAGAAATTGTTGAACTATTAACATATGAACCACAATTTCACAAAATATAAAAAGATAAGTATATTATTACATCTGACCTTTACCTTCCGGAGAGACACGCACACACACTTTTTATGCAAGCAATGCAAAATCTGACTTTTTGTAACAAATCTTACATACTTCTGTCTTGAGAATTTTGAAGTAAGAAAAATATGAAATAAAAAGGTTGTAAAAACTATAATCAGATTATTTTTTGTATCAATCCAACTTGTAATGATATTAGTTTCAAGATTTTGTCTTTGCAATAAATGCTGAAGACAAAGCTACCATACTAAAAATTTGGAATAATATTTATTAATACGTTATTCTCCAAATTCAATGCCATGTTTAAAACTGTTTAAAATTAAGTTATCTGCAAATGTTATTGGATTCTTATTCATATTTTAAAACTTATAAAAACATTTTTAATTACCAGAACCAAAAGATTAAAAATATGTAATTTTTTTCTTTCTTTTCTTTTAATCTATAATTCTATTCTAATCAATTGTCATTCTGTGTCTTCGCTCTTCCATCAATTAATACTGCTAAAATATTTCTTCTGTCAATTTCTTAAATTGGCTTTCATTAGAATTCTTGAAAAATTCATTGTTCTATTCATTCTACAGTTTCTTTTGCTTTTTCTTAACTTTATTGTAAAATTATCTCTGCTAAATGTTTATCCCATGATGCTTTGTATCATGTGCTCCAATGTTGATATTTCCACAAAACAAAAACATTTTATATTTTTGTATCATTTTTTTCACTGATTTTCTCTGTTGTATGGAAACAATTTTGGGGAAAAAAACAAAACTATAGCAATTTAATATTTTCCTTTGTAGTGCAGTTTTTAATTCAAACTTATCCAAGTAAACATTCTTTTTTTATTACAAAAAGAAATATTAAAATTTCAAGCAGTAATATATAAAATATTATTTGTTTTATTTGCTCAAATGAATGCATATTTCATGACACAGTAAATTCTGGTGATAGTCAAATAAAATAATTGTATTTTAGTGTCAATTGCTTTTGAACCTGGTGTAAGTAGGCAGGAATTCAGTTTGTTTGTTTTTTCTTTCAATGACCACTTATTTTATTTTATTTTATCACTATTCAAATACTCTTCCTGTTTAGCTTTTTCTCTACTAAAATCCTAAATATTTCTGGTCTTTCAGAAAAAGAACAATGATTTGAAATGTTTTTGTTTTTGACCTAAAACTTATTTTCACAGTCAATGAAAATTGGGATAAATAAGAATTGTCACTGATCAGGAATTAATGGAAATGTTACTTTATAATTTCCAGTTTGAACAACTAATGTATAAAAACAACCAAGTAGCTTTTATTTACTTAGAGCAATGTTTCTTAAACTATACACTGGTGTGTGGTACACTGTGATATACCTGTGTGGTGCCAAAAATTATACGAAAATAATAAAATTTGCTTTGATATTTGAAATTGTAAAGAATTACTTAGATAGTGAGACCACTTGGAACACCAATTAGTGTAAGCAAAAAATGAGTACAAAACTGTTTGTGTGTGGAGCTAGCAACTTTATTCCATAAAAACTTTCTCTTGAATTTGAGAGTTATGGGCCTTGATTTGTTTGATACTTTTGTGAAATGGTTGAAAGTCAAACCTTTTTTTCTTATATTGTTCAAAATCTACAATGATATTTGTCTATACCTGTAGATATATCAATGCAGGTGTGTATAAAGAGATATAAATCTTGCCTATTCTGCATTTTATCTATTTGTCATCTGCCATATTTTCATAATCGACAATGTCAATGTTTCAGCTGAGTGCACAATGTCTCTGTTGACTGAGCACGTCATTCTACTTACTCCAGTTGTTATAAATATTTGTTAAAAATTTGTGTGGAAGTAATTTTTTTTTTTCTTATGCTTTTAGTAAGGAATATATATATATTAGTCTAGTCATAGGGTAACATAAAATCTGCTTCCTTTTGAAAGGAAGGTGTTAACCTGAATTTTAAAATATTTTAAAATTTATCAGATTTTTAACTCTTTATATGTTACGTCATTATTATGATTTAATTTTTATTATAAATGAGGTATTTCTTTGTAAATTTGATACACTGGAGAGACTATTAGAAGGCTGACTAAACAATGTATTTGTATAGAATTTGAACGTACAAAACTTAGCATACACAACCAAGCAATACAATAAAGTGAAAAAAAAAAAGTTTATATCTGTTAAAGAAAAAAAATCATGTAATCTTTCAATATCTTTCCAAAGAAAATCCAGAAAGTGACATAAGATATATTTTAATGTGTAACATAAAATCTGCTTCCTTTTGAAAGCAAGACATAGTTTGAATACATGATATATTTTTTTTCTCCTGTAAAGTTTTTGTTAGCATATTTTCTCTGATCCATACTTTAATCCTCGTCATGTGTAATGTTTAAAAACATAGGAAATCTTTTACCTCGAGAAACAAAAGTAACCTTACAAAGAAAAGATTCATGTGTCAGAACACTGATGGATATATTAATGATCTTCCAAAATTTAACAATAACACATTTGTAGTCAATATAGATGTAAACTAATTAGGTTGTTTCTAAAAGCAGGATATTTCCTTTGTTCTCATGAGCACAACTGACAAAGGCCCAAAAAGGATTGGCTGAAATTATGCTAATGACAATTCTCAAAGTTATAATATATTAATATTTCAATAACTTTTTGAGATTTTTTTGTACATGTGTAAAAACAGACAGGGGCACAAATGCAGGATTGTTGAATAAATTATAGAAAATAAACTATAAGTGATTTGTGTGTCAATATGCTGTAAGATTCTAAAAAGAATCTATCAAACAAACTCAATTAAGAAGGATAAAATTTTCAGCTTTATCTCACTACTTAATGGAGCTTTTTTTCTTTTTTACCAAATTTCATATGGCAATTGTTGTAACCTAGAAAAGGTTACTGAATGAGGAATAACCAAAATGGAGGTTGGAAATGAAATTGTAATCTTTATAACATCAACAAAATAAAATACCCAGTGTGAAGTAGGTAAACCACTGCTTGTAGTGAACCACTTAGACAATATATTACCCCCACTTACAATAGTGTCCAACATATTTATGAGGATTGGGACATAGTGTTAAAAAGGTACAGTATATAACAGCAATAGTATTTATCTGCACTGAGTTTATTAAAGTTTAAAAGTTTAAGACAATATTGAAAATTGTAATTTTTACAAAATAACTGGAGATTAATGAAAATGCTAATTTTTTTTTTTTTTTTTTTTTTTTTTTTTTTTTCCTAAAATTAGATTATAAGCATTAAATTATTAATTATAAAAAAAAACAAACTTTAATTATAAAATAGTTTCAGTTATTTGTTTTGTACTGGTTGTTATATGTTAATCCTTAAGTATCAATTGAATTAGGTTTAATTTAAATTTTAAAGAATAACAAAATGACGATGTTTACAAAAATTGTCTCCTTAGGTGGATGTTTTTTTATAATTGTAGGTTTCATGTTTCATTGCTATATTCACCTTGATACTTGCCACTTGTACTGTCACAGGTCAGACAGTTTTATGTTCATTTAATGACAGGTTGTGGTTATCCACTGATACTTTATGACAGGATGTTCTTTCAAACTGTCATTTGTTTCATCTAGGGAGGAAGACAAAAAGAACTGTTTTTCTCTTTTCTATAATTTCGCTAGGAAACAAACAAAAAATCCAATTTTCCTTGCCCATAAAATGTAGGTATTATTTGCTTCATTTCTGTTTTTATTTTTGCCAAATTATGATTCTTAATCTTAGACTGAAATGTGTTTATTTCAGGGGATTTAAGAGATATATCACTTGATAAAACACCAGCAGTATTGAAACAAAATTGCAACTTTTATAGTAATCTTACAACACATATATGTTATAAATTTGAAATATATATATATATATATATATATATATATATATATATACATACACACACACAGCCTGTTTGCTTAGGTAGTGATAAAGAATTATATTTGGAATTTGTTACCAGATTTGAAATGGTTTTCCAAATCATTTGCCAACAATTGTATCACTAGTATCAAAATACTCTTGGATTTTAGTGCAAGCCTTTCTAACTTTTTGAGATAATAATCTTCATTATAAGGATAGACAACCTTTCTTCTGTATCTGTATAGAGCATTAAGTGAACATGTCAATATTTTTAAATAGTTTAGCAAGCACAGGACATAAACAAACTTTTGAGGGCTAAAACTGGTTATTTTTTGGGAATAATAACCTTTATTTTGGAAATGGAGGAACATCTCCTTCCAAATTTGATCAAAATCTTCTTTTTTTTCTCCCCCAAACCATTCTTTCCTCATCAGTTCTTTTGTTGTCAATTTGAAACATAAAAAAATTTGCAAATAATTTTTAGGATCATTTTGTGATAATTTAATAATTTGTTGTAACATAGAGAAAGTTACTGAATAAGAATAACCAAAAAGAAGTTTGGAAATCGAACAGTAATCTTTATAACATTAACAACATTCAAGATTTGCCAGTGATGTGTAGTAAGTAATCCACTACTAGTGTTGACCTCCCCCCCCCAGCACCAGACAGTATATTCCATTGTGAGGATTGGGACATACCCATTATAGTCCATAGGTATGGTATAACACATACTTTCTGTCTTCTGGCAGGTGAGAGTCAGACATTTGTTCTTGCTCTCTTCTAGCACCCTGTCTAGGGGGTCCTTTAGTTTTCTTTCCAAGTCAGCCATCAACACAGTATTAACTGTGGATTTCTTAATCCTTCAAAAAATTAGTGTGGATAAAATTGATCCACATTCGCTGATCTGTTCACTTGGTCATTGCAAGCAAGATCATTTCTCACAGACAACCGAGTAACCCTATGGGAGTGTCCGTTTGCAAATGTGTAATTAAGTTCCCTCTTATTGGTCACCAAGTTCCATCAAGGCTACACAGCTAATTCTTTAAATATTAATATGAATCTTCTTACAAGTTGCTACATCACACCCAACCAGTATTGCACACACAGCCTTGCCTTGAGGTGTTAAGGTTTCAATGTTGTGCATGAATCTTCAAGATTGGGGGCTAACTAGATGATGTTCCATAGTTTGTGGTTGCCTGCATTGGCAGTTGGGATCAACATCGGTGGCATATCCCCATTTCTGAAGGTTGAAGGCTGGTTCCTGTTGTAAGCTAGAAAAAGTTACTGAATAAGAATAACCAAAACAAAGTTTTGAAATGGAACGGTAATCTTTATAACATTAACAACATACAAGATTTGCCAGTGGTGTGTAGTAAGTAATCCACTACCAGTGGTGAATACCCCCCTTCCAGACAGTATATTCCACTGTATTTATGAAGATTGGGACATACCCATTATAACATAATTAGAAGACAATGTTCAAATCTGTTCAATTCAGTGATTGTTGGTATTATTTCTAATATTTAATGATGAGATTATAATGTTGCTTATAATTGAATAATCTTAATAGAAATTAACTCTGCTGTTATTATTTAATGATGTAATGTTCATGGAATTTGTCACCTTCAAATAGAAAATTGGATTTGAGTATTTCGCTAAAACTCATTATGAATTTTCAGATATGAAATAAATATTACTCTTCTGATTAATGATCATTAGTTAAAATTTGTATTATTGTATTTTACTGTGGATGACTTATAGCTCGCATAAAATTTGAGTTCTTAGGGGAAGATTTAGTTAGCCAGTCTGATTTCATATTTGTTTTTGCACGACTTGGTATTGTAAATCCAGTCAAGATAGTTGAATAAATTCATTGAATCACCATTTACGTTAACAAAAGTAGGTTCAATATTAGGAGGAGAAAGAGTAGGAGGAGCACTCATAGGTGCGTAAGATATATTTGAATGTTCAGTAGGTTTTGGGAGATCTATTTGAATGTTCAGTAGGTTTTGGGAGATCTATTTGAATGTTCAGTAGGTTTTGGGAGATCTATTTGAATGTTCAGTAGGTTTTGGGAGATCTATTTGAATGTTCAGTAGGTTTTGGGAGATCTATTTGAATGTTCAGTAGGTTTTGGGAGATCTATTTGAATGTTCAGTAGGTTTTGGGAGATCTATTTGAATGTTCAGTAGGTTTTGGGAGATCTATTTGAATGTTCAGTAGGTTTTGGAAGATCTATTTGAATGTTCAGTAGGTTTTGGAAGATATGTCTGTTGTTGACACTAGTCATTTAGTCATCATTAGTGATACATCAAATCTAATTATAATTTATCTCAAAGGTTTGCAGTAATAATTACAGGCAATCGATGGAAATACATTAGGTATATTCCTTGTATAGTTTGTGGCTCTGTTATAAAGTTTATCAATGGTATACCACAGAGAATCTTTTCCTGGTTTACAACTAGACTTCCATAAGATATAAAAGTGATTAAAGTATTACAAGGTTTACACCTACGTAAGTCTTTTCTTTCTGATGCATGGGTTTTAATTATAGTGTACCTTTTTTATCTTGCCTGAAGAGTCAAACTAGTGAATAGGTTATGTGAATCATCATCTTCCTCTTTAATTCTTAAAGTACTTGAGTTGCCGACATTTGAAGACATATGGTAGGTAGTGTTTTGGTAAATGAAATTCATTACCAATCCACTGATACACCACCATGTAAAGTTTTTCATCGTCATTCTGTAAGTAAGAATATAAGAAAGTATTAGCGTAAATAATGATAGTGTAGTAGAAATGTTATATTTTATGCATTGATCCAGGTATTATGGCTACTTTATGAGATAGAGGTGCTCCATTAAAATTTCCACCTGGAAACATGTAGACATTAGTTTTATCGGCTATGTTAACAAATAAAGTACTTTCAGGGTGTAAGAATTTTATGTGTTATTGTTAACCATTGATATATTCAAAATCAACCTTGGATTTTTCATGATTTTTAGAAAGAGATATGAAAAAATACACAATGAAAAGAGGGGGACTATTTCCTTTTTATCTTCACTGCAGAACACTTGATTTATATAAACTAAATGGTCCAAAAGCTGAAGAGCATCATTTTCAAATTTTATTTTCATGTTTCACTAACTTTTCAGTCATCAGAAAAAGAATTTTATTTCACAAGAACAAAATCTCTGAAAGAAATTTTAGCAAAAGAGTCTGAGATTTAAAAGAATATATGAACTTAAAAGGGACGCTTGACACATTCAATGCAATTGTGTGTCACCAAAATCTTCATGATCACAATTTTGACCTGGAAAATGAAATTTAGTAACAAAACAAAACAAAAAAAAAACAATTTTCTCAGCTAAATATTCATTGAAAGAGCCATTATTTATGGCTCTTCTACAATTAATTTTTGACCAGGCTATTTCAGCTTACTCATTTTTTTACTGTTTTTGTTACCAAAACATTACATGAACCATAGAAAAGAATGATTTGAAATTAGTTAAATCTAATTTCTATAACAATGCAGTTGAAAGATTTCAGCTACTTAATATGAATCATGTTTTGTCTTGTTAATGTAGTTTGTTTTTTTTTTTTTTTTGATGATGATGATGCCATATTGTCAGTGAAACATGAAAAAAATTCCAAATTGTTTTATGCATTTGGTATATATATGTTAGTTTCAAATTTAAATACACACCTTTAAACATGTTCCCAGAATTCTCAAAGTTGATTTCACTTCAAGCGTCAACAATTTTGTTTTGATATTTCATCAGGATTCTTGTTGGCAACATCCTTATTTAATGCCATCTTCTGCAATATGGAGTTCCTTTTTTGTAAGAATTTTGAAATCAACACCAAATTCAGATTTGCCTTGTTATCTGCTGATTTTTATTTTATTTCTGAAACTGAGAGAATCTGAACTTTTTTTTTTTTCTTCAAAGTTTTCTTATCTAATAATTAATGCTTCAAAAATCCCAGTCAACTTTGCTTGATTTCCTATTTTTTCTTTTTATGAGCATTAAAATAAACTGTAATTACGGAAATCATTTTTACTTCTTCTTTTCTCACGTATTGATCTTGAAAAACCAGTTGATTTCTCATTGTTATTTTTTGTTCTTGAAATGTTATTGTCACACACCGAAAGTTTAAGGTCATGGAAACCACAGATATGTCATATTGTCATAAAAGGGCTGAAAAGATTTGTTAAACTCTTAAACCGTTGTATTTTTTTTTTTTTTATTCTATTTATTGCTTCTTCGTTGTGTGTCTCATGAGTATTCCAATAACAAGTCAAATATTCTTTTTATTCAAAAATCTTTTTTTATTAGATTTTATTGTTAGGAAATACCTGGAACTGCAACTTCACAACTTTTTAACGAGTTTTTATTTTTTTTTAATCAATTCACCCCAGCAAGGCAATAAAGCCATTAAGATGCAGTTGGCTTACTGAGTGTGAAAGAATTAAAAAAAAATACAACTACGGTGAGAGTATGATAAAAGAACAGGAATTAAGAAGACAGAAGATAACAATTAACATTGCATTTAAATTTTTGAAAATCAAAGTTGACTGGAAAGCAAGAAGCCAGAAGAGTTCCACGAGTGAGAAGTGCAAGAAACATTGTTAGCATAAAACTTATGTTTACATCTAGCCATTATTTCAACTGTAAAATGAGAGACCTTGCTGCCAATCTAGTACTGCGCTTAAATTCATAAAATCTTTGTACCAAAGAGAAAAGTTCATCAGAAGAATTACCATGAAAGTATTTATAGAAAAGGCAGAAGGAAGCTACATTATGATGGCAGGAAAGTGACTGAAGCTGAGATGCCAGGTCAGGACCAGTAACATTGCAATAGTGTTTTTGTAATTTGTTACTTGTCTTTTAATTTTCTTATAAAATGAATCTTACATTGATCTATATTTAAACAATCTAGTGTGCTTTCATTTTGATTGTAATATGAAATACTTCAGTTGGGGAAAGTTACACTGAAGATCTAATGGTTTCTGGTTAGTTTCAGTTTTTAATTTTAATATTGAATAGCATTTTTAGTCAGTTTTTTAGTTTTGAACCTATAATGGCAGCAATTTCTGTTACTTCTAGGGATTGATAACTGTAGATTAATTTGAAAGCTTATATAATAGATCTAAAAATTAGGTTGAAAAATTATTAGTAACTCCATACTTGGTTTCTATGAAATCATTTTTTTGTTTTGTTGAATTAAGTATTTGTTTAACTTTTAGTATATAAAAAAAACTTCTTACTAATTAACAAAATGGTAAATTTCAGAATTAAGTTAGCCCTATTAGCAGATTATAAAAAACAATGGGGTGTTATAGCAAGGAAAAATGACAGCATTAATTGTGGAAGATATAGCTGAAAATATTCGGCAATATCCATCTGCCATCCATACAAATGACTTTGTTATACTTAAGCCAAGCTCAAGACAGATTTCCTCAATTTGTTTGTGAAGCATTCAACTAGGCTGGCATCTCGCTCTCACTCTTTCATTGTCGAAACTGTTAAATGTAGCTGTCTCTTCTACTCCAATAGCTTCATGTCTCGCACCTCTCGCCTGTGGAACTCCTTCCCCTTTTCTTGTTTCCCTGATAGCTATAATCTCCAACTATTCAAATGTAATGTCAATCGATGTCTCGAGATGCCCTGATCTATCCCCTAACCTTCTCTTCATCCTTTCCTCTATCACTGCTCTTTGCTCTTGCTCCAACTCTCTGTAACCCCTTGCATGCTAGTGGCTTCCCGCCTTGCTTGGGGTTGAATGCTTTTAAAAAAAAAAAAAAATGAATCTAGAGTGACAAGTGTGCTCACAGTACAATTTGCATTAGTTTGAATTTTGTATCCCAAATTTGCAACAGTTGGTCATTTTGTTACAACTTGAATGTTTGTGACATTTCAAGGCTCATGTTTGTGGTGGCTCAGGTAGACTTTTAATGCAAGTGTAAAGATTTGTAATCAGAATGTAGCTTTAAAAGTACACTCTCTCTGGTTGTAGGTTTCAATACTGGTTATGATAGTTTATGAGAGACAAGCTCTCCAGATGTGAATTGAAAGTCTCTCTCATCTAAAAATGCTTCTTTATTCTGAATTGGAAAGGTCTAGACTGAAGATCTAATAAAAATGGCCAACAAGATTAAAATTTATAATTGCAATTTCAAATATTTATCAGGCACGCAACTTGATCTCTCCCTTCTTAGTAATGAGATATTCCATTATCAGGGTTATTATGCAATGCCAAGAAGGCAATACTTCATTAGAAAACAAGATGCTCACCCATTGTTTTTTTTGTTTTGTTTTTTCGTGTTAGATTTCTTTTGGATATCTTTATTCTTAATGGTTTAAAAATCAGAATTCTTTCTGATATGCAACAATATTGTTAAGATGAAAATCCTTGATTACTCCAGCCAAAAATATAATGAATGTAATTACAAAATAAAATATGGCTGCCATTTCCTTTTGATGGCACAAGTAAACTCTTGTATAAAGATTAGCCAAAAATTAACGAAAATATTTCAGCTAGGAATTCAAATATTTTGTATTTTCTTTTTCCAAATGCTAAGTAAGTTGGAAAAATAGCTTTCTATTTTTTGTTGTTCTGAAAGAAACTCATTCTCAGGATATACATATGAAACATAGTCTTTTAGTTATTTAAGAATAGTAAATTTTAATGTTATAAAGTAATAACAGTTAAAAAAGACTTTTCTCATTCATATGATTTTAATATTAAAAATATAGCTCTTTGACTTTTTAGAAAGATCTACAGTTATTGTACCTGAAAGTAAAAATAGTTTGTAATTAAAAGTTGAACTTGTGACAACACTTCCTGAAGGAAAATGAAGAAAACTTTAAACAATTTGTCTAACAATACTTTTTGATTTTCCATGATCCTCAAAACTGATTCGTATTCTGTAAAAAGCGGATATTTCACTAGTTCCATATGTATTTGGTAGCATCAAACTCTTTAAAATTATTGTATTCATGTAAATTATAATCTTTTATTTTAAATAAAAATTTTTAAAAAAGCACTGATAACTTTTAATAAAATTATACAAATCTGAGGTAATGATATGCATAACATAGGAACACTTGTTATTTATAAGAAATTTCTCTTAATGTTGTCTCTTTAACTGCTTCACCCTATTATCTCAGATTCAAATCTTCCTTAGAAAAACAAAAACAAACAACTTTTTTAGCAAAACAGGATTATCTCTGGAATTGTTTTTGAGTTTGTATTCTTAAAGTAAATTTTGCCCAGACTGGTTACTGACCTCAATTCTCTAATGTTGTGGATTATGAAAAGAAAAAGAAGCCGTTGATCAAAACTTGTTTTGATGTCTTTGATGAGATTATGACAAGGCCTGTGTCAACACCACACACACTATGCAGTAGACGTGAACCTTCCATTGCTCTTATCTTTCTTGATTTTAGATTTGCTTATTGATTGCCAGCAATTTTTATTGGATATCTTTGGCTGTGTTGCATACATTTATATGCATATGCTTGTCATTTGCCTTGTTTATGTGTGCGCACACTTTAGCTAAATAAAACATTCTAACCCAAACACCCCTAGAAAGAATGTTTAAGTATATAAGTACAAAAAAAATCCTGAAAAACTTTTTGCCATTAATAAAAAAAAAACAAAAAAAAACCAGACAACATGCATTTAATGGATGTCAGAATTTGTTGAAAAATACACCCCTACCCTCCCTAAACTTAACCTCTTTTTCAAACGTAACTCATAATTGATACAACAATAGTTAATAAAATTGAACACGATACCTCCCCTGTCTGAATGATTGGTTTTCTCTGTATCCTTGGAGACAGGAAATTATGAATTTATATGTGCGTTTAAAACTCAGTAAATTTAAAAATAAGTTATTCCAAAATTCGCTTTGAAGATGAAACTGAACTAATGCTTTTAATTTAATTATATAGTTAAATTTGAAGTTTTTAGCTTCAGTTTTTGAAACATGGTTATTTCTGTGTAGCGAAAAAAAACATATTTTAAATCAGTTAATTTATAATATTTATGCTCTGTAAATTTATATTGAGCTCTGATTTGTAAAAATAAAAAATATCAATAAGAACACCGGATTATATATCTTACTGTTCTTTCTTTATATATATATATATATATATACACACACACACACACACACACATATACAGATGTTTTATCAGACACACCTTACCAACTGAATTTATTTTTTATTGTATTTTCCAATTTAGAAATATGTTCTACATCAGGATAAAAATTGTGCAGTTCAAAGTTGTCTTTGTTCAAGTACTTTTGACTATCTCAAGAACCAAGTGTTGTTAGTTTGGTCGATTTTGTTGACTGCATCCTGGAATCTGTTGGAAAAAAAGAACGAATAGTTTATGTAGTGTTACAAATCAACCACTGGAAATAACAAAAATGTCATTAATTGATTTTATATCAATATGAATAAAGCAAATGTGTGCATTTGCATGATTTGATATCAGAGGCTTCTACAAAACTAAAAAAAGTTTCAACAGAGCTATCGACATGGCTAAGCAGTGCATAGATATAAATCACCATGAACTGCTAAAAACCTGTAGAATTTTATAATGAAGCCATGTGGATTAAGAAAGACAATCAAGGTCACTTTGATGTGACAATAGGGAATTTTGTATCCACATATATAAAATATCATAGGTAAACTAACCTTCTCACTACCAAAGTTTTGTCACCTATATATATATATATATATATATATATATATATATATATATATATACACACATATATATGTGTGTGTGTACACTTGAGTTTCAGTAGTGTGCATATAGGTGTCCTTGTGTTTCTGTATACATGCTAATTCCAATGAGCAGTCTTGAATATTTGCACGTAACCCTGCCTCTTGTCTTCTGGGGTAAGAACAAATGTACCTGTGCTCTCATTGGTAAAAGATATTCATTCTAATAATTCTGTGCTGTGACACCCTACACTGTTCTATAATGGTCTGTCATTATGTGTCTTGAGTTACAAAATGTGCATATTTTCTTGCAGTTGTGTAACATTTTAATATACATTTTCTTCCAGTGTTTAATGTAACTGGGTAAAATTTTCACAAGAAAATTTTTTTTTTTTTAGCTGCAAAGAGGAATTTATCTAGATGCCTTGAAATGAATTCTATTTCTTAGATTATTACTTAGATGCTAAGTGAAAGAACATTGATGTTGGTAAACAGAATACATTTTATTCTAGCTAATGTTCGTATCTTGGTTGCTATAGTCCCAATGGTTCAGTCATTATGACTCTCCATTCTTATTCAGATGCCTATTTGGCAGCATTCTGGGAATTTCAAAGTCAACTCTTTATTCAATCCACACTTGCATATTGTTCTCATTCCACCGAATTCAGATAAAACTCATATCAGTAAACATTTATTTTAAAATTCATTTATCCTTTTGATCTAATTTCTGATTGTTTCCCTGAACCAGAGTAATGTGAATTTTACCATCTGACCCAAAGATAGTTTATTTAGTCAATGAAGATTCTATCTACACTTATTGCTATTAGATCATTATACAACAACTACTAGAATTTGTTATCTTCAACCTATTTTTTCTTCTTTCCTAATTGTAGATTTCAGTATTCAATTCTGATGAGGATATTAGACAGAAAAAAAAATCTACCTCATCCAAGCTCAGTTTAGATAGACCAGTTTTTTTAATATATCTTCGGAGTCAATATCAATCAATTTTTCTTTATTTTACTAAGTGCAGTAGTTTTTTTTTTTTTTTTTTTTTTTTGCTGTATTTATTTTTTTTACTTAGTTTTTATAGATCTGGATTTGGTTTTTACATTGAAATTAAGATAAATTTGTGACTTTTTGATGCCATATTTGATTTCAAAGTAGTATAAATTATAGTAGTATAAACTGATAAAGAAAGAAAAGTAATACTTAACACACTTGCATATTTTTAAATCGACTTCATAATTTTTCACTGCTTTTCCATGGATTTCAGCAATAAGGGTGTCTTTCTTACTCTGCCAATCCAAAGTGGCACTACAGTCATTTCTTTTTCATAGCTAAATCCAAAGAACAGAAAATATATTTCTTAATCATTTTGACAAAGTACCATTAGATATTTTGATAATTTTCAGTTTTCACTGAGTTATTTATTTCTTTTACTAAATGTTCACCCAATACAAGGTCCAAGAGCTACTCAAGGTTACTAAGTGAGGTTGTTGTATGAATGTAAGAGGAGGAGGTAAGTTCAGATTATAAGGATATGTAGGATAGATAATGGTTGATCTTAGACTTGAAGAGGTGAAGCCTATAGTGATCAGGGAAGCATCCTCTCAGGAGTCTGTTCCACAATGTAAGTGGTTCTTAAACACAATTTTATTAACAAAACTTTAATAGAAGATGGATTAATTTAAATGATATTCAGTAATTACCTTGTGTAGTTATTTATCCAATGGTGGGAAAGTGACCAAAGCTGAGCTGCCAGGTCAGGACCAATAACATTACAGACTCTACTTTGAATTTTATTGAATCTCAAGATATATAACAGGAGTAACAGACTAGATGTGGTAGCAATATTCAATGCACAGTAGATTTATAAATGTGCAAGATGGAAATGAAGAGAATATTTAAATTTTTAGAAAATTTATAAGTATGATGCAATTTAGAAATCGCTATCCATTTTACTGTTAAGACATAAATAAAATATGGGGTTTTATTTGTTGGGTTTAAAATAACAAAGATGAATGGTAGGCTTATAAATATGTAAGATAGATTCTGGAGACAAAATTTGTCTAGCATGACACAGTGAACCAATTTTCTTAGCAACTTTCAATACTAAAGATTAAATGATAAGAAATGTGACAATCCTCAAAATAAAAACTTGAAATCTTGAATAAGAACATAATATTGGCGGATAGTATATGATTTTATTGACAACATTACAGGCCCAATTGATTATAGGCAGTATTAACAGATCATAGTGTCTTCAATTTTTAGAAGGTATTATGTCTATTGAAGTCAATTATAATTGAAAATTTCCTTCAATTTTAAAGTTTTATTTGAGAGTTTATATAAACTATTTTTAAATATTGTAATTGTTTTATAAAATGTATTTTTTTGTTTTATACACACTTTCATCAATTTAGCAATTCAAAATCTGAAAACATTTTGGCTTCTATATACAATTTATTAAATGTTTCAGATTGATTTGTTTTATTTTACGACATATCAACCTCAATGGGTTGTTTAATGCCAATAAGATTTTTTTTATTGCTGTAATATTTTTTTTTAAATGTGTTGCTGGCAAGGGTGGAGTCATGGATAGTGGCTACGATTAAGGAATTGGAGAGCCAAGTTTGAATTCCATTTACATGCTAATACCCTTGGGGAAGGTATGAATCCTCTTCTTCTCCCCCCAGCTATGGGTAAATAGCAGGACAGACTGGGTTCTATAGCTTTGGATGGCAACTGGTCTACTGTAGAAAGAAATGGCAACCTACTACAGGAAAAAATCTGCCTCATCAGTCATGTATCGAAAGATACATGATCACCTAAGTGTGTATCACATATCACACATAACTGACTGATTTGCTGGTAGTCATTTTTTTTTTCTTCAAAATTCATTGCTGGTAATAATTTTTTACAAAATGTATTGCTGGTATTAAAACCTATTTTTACACTTTCATAGTGTTTTAACCCCAGTTTATGGGGTTAACTATTTGCACATAGCTGGGACCCTAACAGGTGCTACCACTCTGGGTCAAGGTGGACCTGGGTACTCCAGCAATTAAGAGGTGGTTCCATGTTCCTCAAAACCTCCTGATCAGAGGCCTTGCTGCCAGATGTAGTTTATCATCTTACCCAGGACATAAATGTTTCACATGCAACCTGCTTTTGTAAGTAATCATGTAATGTGTACACACACACACACACACACACACACACACACACACTTCACTAAATTTATTTTCATCTAGTGGGTGAATAAGACTTGAACACAATCTCTACTAGCAAATTGGTCTACCAGATGAGCTTAGTAACCATCATACCAAGGTTCACCTATAAGTCACTAAACAGATATTTACTAATCTTTTAATATAGTACAATATACTACAATGAGGGGGAGGAAGAATGTGTGGCAACAGATTCCTGAAAGAGCCTGTCTGCCTTGAGACTGAACATTTCAACTCCTGGCTTTTATCTGAGCTTGAACACTGACTGCTGGTGAAGAATATGCAAGAAATGTTTAAAAGTTCTTGGTTCAGTCATGAACTAATTACAAAAGTATTTGGTTGTTTGGTCAGATTTTAGGAAGTGGGTCAGGTAAAGAACTTTTCACTACCCCTCTCCACCACCTCTCTCAGCCACTACAGCAGTACCCCCACTCTACTGCTGATAAGCTGCATAATACCTCTGTAAGAGAATGTTTGTTTTATTTATTTATTTATATATATATATATATATATATATATATATACACACACACACTTGTTGGTATACATGTTCATCACTGAAACAGCAAAAAAAAACAAAAAAAACTTTAATGCTCATCTCACCACTGTTGTGTGTAGAGTTTGTTTTCCTTCCGCTTCTGCTTGTCAGCTAACAATTTCTTGTTCTTTTATTTTTCAGGACAAAGCTGAGAACATTGTGATGGCTGCCGTGTTCCAGACTGCTGAAGATGGTAACCTGAGTGGATTGAAGGAATTGTTGAATATGGCAAACAATGTCAACGTCAACATTGCTAACAGAGTGAGTCATTTTTTTAGTTGTTTTTTTCACTGCATTTACCGAATCTGTTTTAGATGTTTTTATTTAATTAATACATAATTTCTGAAGAAAAAGTAAAACCCTGGTTCTATGTAGAATTAAAGTAGATTGTCCTTAACTCTTATCAGAATAAATCCTCTTCATTCTGTTTATAAAAGATCATTTTGATTGGGGGGGGTGCTTGGACTTATAGGCCTGTCCCTCCCTCTGGTATGGTAACCAATTTTATGGATGTTTGGCAATTGGCTATCAATTTCCATAAAACCTTGGAATTATCAAAATGTCACATGGATGATATAATAGCCTGAAGTTAACCAAATTTCTTACATGGCATTTTATTTTTTTTTCCTAGTTTTACTTTCAGTTTATTTTTAATAAAAAGTAACAAAAATAAAATGAACAAAAAACTGTAATAATAAATAGTAAGTAAAAAATTTGGTTAACTTAATACTCAGGAATTTGCCACTGTTATTTTTTTATTATTATTATTGAAAATACGCAGCTTGTATTAGAAGTAATTTTCTTACAACAATAAAAAACAACTAAAATAAGATTAAAAGAAAACAAAGTTTACTATTAAAACCTTTTTTTGAGTATTCCTGATTTTTAAAATGCTATCACTCTAAATTCAACAACACTTTACCAATTCCATATTCTCTTCTGGTTGTTCTTATTTATTAATAGTCAAGAAATAAAATATTCCTATTTTCTTTACCTAACAATTTCATTGCTCTAATCTTCAGATGAAATTTTATTCAGAAGTCCATTACTACTAATTTCTGCTTGTGATTCAGTCTGTGAGCTGATATGTCATATGACTTGTTGCTTCACCAAGTTTTACCATAGCAGCATTTTTTTTTCTCAATCCTTGAAGAGCAGCATTAACATTATCATGAGAAAAAGAAAAACACAATTAACTGAGATTCTATTTTCTTTTTTCATAAGAATTAGTATTACCAAGAATATTTAGTAGAAATAACTTGTAACTGACCTAAATCACTAATAAAGAGAAGAATAATGTATGCAGCAGTTTTAACCTCAGATTTTAAATTTAGTCAAATTTATAAAAAATGTAAACAGTATTTAAGGTAGAATATGTGAAAACCAGTTGGATGTTTCAATTTGTTTCCTTGCTGACGTTTCACTTCATTCTCCTGAGCATTATCAAAATCCAAAAACCTGAAAAGAGAAAAACAGCAACAAGGAAATAGAAGTTTAAACATCCATCTATTTCTCATATATTCCATCTTATATAAATGAAAAAACACAGTAGGAAAACTAGTTTTAGCTGGCACGTTTTGTCCAATGTGGATTTTTTGAAGGCAAAAAACGAAATGAATTTATTGAAACAAAGTATCTATAAACAACAAACAAAATGTCGTTAGCAACTAGAAGAATTTAGAAATGCTATTGTATATTCATATGGTCAAATGAAAAATTACATCAATTACTTTATGTAATTGTTACTTTATTTTCAGTTGACCATATGAATATACAATAACATTTCTAAATTCTTCTAGTTACTAACAACATTTTGTTTGTTTATAGATACTTTGTTCCAATAAATTCATTTTGTTTTTTGCCTTGAAAAAGTCCACATTGGACAAAATGCATTGGCTAAAACTGCAGTTTTCCTATTGTCTTTCTTCATTTATACATGTGTTTTCTACAGGTGAATTCTGGGAAATTTTTACATATTCCATCTTATATATTATGTATATTTCGTATCAATCATTTATCATCAGTATTACATTAAATCTTCCATAATTATTTATCCCCTTTTTGTTTTTGTATTTGTTTGTTTTATTTTATAAACACTGGTTGACCGATTTGTTTGTGTTTGTTGTCTCTCCCCTCCACCTTATAGTTTGTTCTGGACTGATTTGGAAATAAGTTTTGATGGAATTCGTATTTGTACTTTCTTGACTCTTCCAATTGAAGATTTCTTTTTTTTTTTTTTTAAATATCATTCTTTTACTCCTTTGTGCACTCAAAATATAATTGGAAATTTCAGTGTTATATTTTTCATTAAATATTTATTTTTAAATATTTAAACATTTTTTTACACCCTTTGTCACCAATTTTGGAATCCTATCAACATATATTCTTGCCTACATTATATTTGCAAGAAAAGGAAGAGCAATTGTAATTTGTTGTCATTTAAAAAAATCGGCCAGAAAGGTTTTATATATTTGTATTTTTCATTTAAAACAACTGACAATATATTTATGTAATAAACATGTCTGTCTTTTATTATTATCCTAATGCCAGAGTTACTTTTTCTAGTTAATGTTGATTAATAAATAATGGTTATCAAATTGAAATTTTGGAAATCACTTTAAATAAATCAATTTCGCTAAAAAGCTTATCTCCCATCAGGAATGTTTATTTGCTCCTGTCAGTAATATAATCTTGTTTTTCTTTTCCCTATCTCTGAAAACAGATCTTGATATCACAGATTAGGTTTTTCCAATTTTAAATGAATTTTCCTTCAACTTCAGTTTGAAAATTGGTTATTACAAACTGCAAAAGATATATCTATTAACTGAGAATAATACTGTGCCAATTTGTCTTTTTATAAAATTCTAGACAAGTAATTTATTAGTGGATAATCTTTCGTGTGAAATGTAAACCAATTGAGAAATCAAATTTTTTTAATTTTGAACATATTTCTTATAAGAATAAATATTTTCTTGATTATCGGAACTACAGATCGTATTTCTGATAATGTTGAAAAGGCTGTCAAAATAATTTAGTTTGCTTCTGGTTTCAAGTGTTTGCCTTGTTACCTGAATTTTGTCGTGTTTTATTTACAGCATGGAGAAACTGCTGTGCATATGGCTTCTAGTGGTGGCCATGTTGAAGTTGTGAAATATCTTCATTCTAAAGGAGCTAACATTGATGTACTTGACAAGGTGAGTAAATATCAGTCTTAAAAACTTAGCCTTTTTTTTTCTTAAAAAGACATTCACACAATCATTTTCTTTCTTTTGCTCACATTATTTAAATCACTTTTAAAATCAAGATAAATGAAAATGATGGTCATTTCAACATCTCTTGAAATTATCTCGGTTCTAAAAGAAGCAAAGAGTTGCTTCTTAAATCGCTAGCTGTGAAATTGATTTGTGTTCATTTTATTAGTGGATATAAGCTTTTTAAGTGCAAACTTAATATCATTGTTCTGGTTCTCTCTAATGTAACATTGCCACACACTGACTTCTGACCCAGCAGGACCATTAAAGAAAAATGGTAGCAATTATGGAACAACTGTGTAAACAAACTGTTTAACATCCAACCAATCATCAGTGAAAGACTCAAGTTCCAGAAAGATAAGGAAAGAGGAGGTGCTTCTAGCCAGGCTCCATATAGGACACATATAAATAACCCATCAACATCTACTAAAAAATGAGGATCCACCAATACGTGCCCCATGTCAAACGCATTCTACTAAATTGCAGTAACTTCCAACAAACCTGAATCAAACTCTACAAATCGGATAAGTAAAAGGATCTGTTTGAAAATATCAATCCAAGTAACATCATAAATTTCATTAAAGAAATTCGGCTTTACAAGAAAATATAAAAAAAAAAGAGAAAAACAGTTTACCAAATCTACTTACTTACATGGTTTTGTAACATATTTTGGAAGGAAAATTATTTGTAGCAATACATTTTTTAAGAAAGTTATTATCATCAATACATTTGACTCTCGACAAAATCCCTCTTTATAAAATGTGTCAGTGAAAACTGATCTACAAAATGATTTCTTATGAAGAAGACATACTCTATTCATATGAACCTGTCCTAAAAATCTTGTCGGCATTAAATAAACCTTTGAGATTGATATACCATTAAACTAAATAAACCATAAACTTTAATATCATTGTTCAAACTTTATTGATTAGTTTTCATGCTATATTTACCAAACCTTTAAACCAAGCCATTTCTCATTTGTTTACTCTTTGTTCCCAAATTGGTTTTGTTTTATGAATATCAAGAACAAACGTTTTATTCATGATGTGTCCGGTACGAAATCACTCATCAATAGTGGCCCCTAATTTCTGTCCAAATTTATTGGCTGAGGAGTTATCATTATTTATAGTTGGATTAATGTTTTATCTGTTGTATCTGTGGGTCTTCAAACATCTGCCAATCTTAGTAATGTTCAAGGAATTTGAAACTGAACTATTTATTCAATCAACAGGGGTAGATTATTCACATTTCTGCTATCCAAGTGATATAGTCTTTTTATTTATTTATTTTTTCTTTTGTCATATTTCTACTGCTCGGTTATTGCTTGTATTCCTTTTTCCACTGACTAAGTCTTTGTTATCCAGCTCAAGGGTTAAAGTACGGCATCATAAATTTGGTGAATTTCAATCCCTCATCTGTGGCTAGTTCAGAGACTCATACTCAGTGAGGGGGGCGTGTTTGCAATAATTGGGCAGCAATAATTAAGAAGAAGAAGGAGGGGGGGGGGATAATACTAGACCTGGACAGTGGGACAAACACAATCTACCTCTATAGATTAAATAAAGGGATCAATTTGAAATTCTCTGGAGGTTATTGGGATTGTCACACTCCTGAAGAAGGATGGAGGGAACAATGGCCAAAACATAGTTTTATCAAATGTCTGTTATAACAAAGTATTGGCTTTTAACTGTAGTTCTTTTAATATAAGCATCTCGTTAAGCTTAAATACTGTGGATAATTTTGATTTAAAAGAAACCAGTTGGAAAGGACCTCAAACAACTTTATATATATATATATATATATTATGAAATGGACAAAGTCCGACAATTATTTTTTAAGACATTTTTTATGTTTATACGTTCTTTTTTACAGATACAAATATTTAAGTAAATGCTCTGTTTATAATAAACAGTATTAACAACATTTACCGGCCTGAATGTCCGAGAAATTTTCATAGAAAATATACGTCCTCCGACAGGAATCGAACCTGTATCCTATATGGAGCCATCATATAGCCTGACGTGCTTTTACCGCTTGAGCCACAGAGGAGCATTTCGGTTAGCAAGGTCGATTTTATTGTTTTTAAACACAATTCTCCATGATTTTCTCTCATTCATTCATATCTGCTCAATGCATATCCAAACATCAGGCTATATGACGGTTCCATATAGGATACAGGTTCGATTCCTGTCAGAGGACGCATATTTTCTATGAAAATTTCTCGGACATTCAGGCCGGTAAATGTTGTTAATACTGTTTACTATAAACAGAGCATTTACTTTAAATATTTGTATCTATAAAAAAGAACGTATAAACATAAAAAAAATGTCTTTAAAATAATATATATATATATATATATATATATATATATATATATATATATATATATATATCTTAAGAATTTTAATAAATTGTGCTTTTTATTTCTGTACTTTTGTTACCATATTCAGAATGAAGTGTGTAGGATACACGGGGAATGTAAGCCTGAGGCAATGGCCAAAAATGTCATTAGAGGCTTTTATAGTTTTACAAGGGAAATAGGAATTAGTGCATGACGTTAATTTAGCACAGTCATTCATGTAAATTAAAAAAATATATTTACAATTTGGTTTAGTGATAAAGAAAAGATTATTTCTTTATTTTTTAAGGACAGCTACTTGATATCTGCAATTATGAAAATTAGATTTTATAAGCTTGAGTCTTGCTGGCCAAACAGAAGTTGTAAAATACAAAGACGTTGATAAGATTTAATGTACTTTTGATCATTTGTAAGTAAGAAATGTACTAAAAAGCCATCTTCTCTAACTTATTTACCTTATCTATACTATTATTCTGTATGTATGACTAAGAGTCATACATACAGAATAATAGTATAGATAAGGTAAATATTTTCTATATAGGATCAGAGTGTAGTATCTGCTCAATCTCCAGTTTTTCTGAACTGGAATCAGTTAAGCTTTCTGACCAAGAAACATACATAATAAATAAAGAATTGTGAAACATGAGGGAGAAGAGAAGAATGTGAAGGAGAAAAGTTAAGAAGTAAAAATGTTAAAGAAATACAGGCAAAAGGAATTTCTGAAGAAAGGAATGGAGATGAGAGAAATGGGTTTGCTGGTTGGTTATAAACAGACTGAGCTAAAGATTAAAATGCAGGTAGAGATGGAAAGGCATATAAATTGTGATAAATTGAAACTCTTTATGGGGAGAGAAAGATGAAACAGAAAATATTTGTATATTCGTTATTCTTCCGTTGCATATGAAACTAATCTGTATAGCAATTTAGATGAAAACATTGGTGAGCAACAGTGATTGGAAGAGATAAGGGAGAAAATGAGAAGATACAGATGCAGGGTGAGAGAAGAGCAGAGCCATGAAATAACTAATAATCTTAGCATTAAACATCTGTGAAATTTCCAAGGGTCCAACTAGCTACCAAAAATCGATTTATGCATCAGTGTAACAATTTTTTCTGAAAAGTTCCAGTTTGTGCCTACTTTTTATTGTACGATATTCCAAATTGTTATATATCTGTATTCTGATATGTTCTTATTACTTCTTGAAAAGATTGTAAAAAGAAAGAAAATAACAGAGATAAGGATGTTAGTCATAAACTTTTTCATAGTAAGGTGTGAATATAAGAGCATCTTTTAATTGCCTAAAACAGTCTTCTTTTTCTTTCATTTTTTTTTTATCTAATTATCATAATTACATTTATGTATCGCTCAAGAGACTCACTGTTTATGCATCTTGTTGAAATATAGATTTTTTTTTAAAATTATTTATCTCTCTTTGTTACAGCACAATGACAGTGCTATTTACTGGGCTGCTCGTCAAGGACATCTTGAGGTTGTACGTTATTTGAAAGAAGAAGGTGTACCATTGGATACTCAAAACAAAGTAAGTACTGCCTGACAGGTGAAAATACTTGATGCATTGAGCTACAAGATCAATTTTTGCAGGCTTTTTAGCACTGAAGAATTTGAAATTAATGTTTGCCATCTTATATGTTTTGTATTCCTTTTTCTATAACACAGGTTGTTATTCTATTAGTTCTGTACATAATTATATTCTAATTTGAGTTTGAGTGCATTAAATTCTGAATATTTATCTCACAAACATTTCACTGTGATAATAATAGTTTTCTCTTTAAACTTTGTTACAAAATGTAGAAATCTGGTCAAATATTTTGTAAGTTTATTTATCTTACAAGTTAACTTTTCAACTGAAAATATTTAAATAGGTATTTTTTTAAAAAAAAAACAAAACCAATTTTTGCAACATTTCTCCACAAATTGCATTAATGCTTTTGTAGCAAGTTAACATTTGAAAGTGAAAAATACTTATCTGTCTTTACAAAACTTACATTTTCAAGACCTGTATCTTTACAGAGTGCTTCATGTTGGCAGGTATATATAGTTTTTGAAGATATCATTACAAAACCTGTAGTGCCTGTTGTCAATGTATATGTTTCCAAGTCACAAACGCTAGGGATGAACTCATCCCTAGGGTTTGTGCTATTTCCAACCCAGTGTAAACATATAGTAACATACGATACAACCTGTTTTATGATGTATTTTTATTGTGTGAAGGAAGGTGTCATTTAACTTGGTCTGTACTAAAGAGTATTTGATCAAATGAAAATGACAGAACTAAGAAATTGCCATCAGCGTCAAATTGCCCAACAAATAGACCAAATTTTTGTCAATTCAAATTCAGAAGAATTATTTGACAAAGTGACAGACATTCTTCTACCAATTTAAAGGATTTCTCAACAGATGAAGTGTACCAAAGTGACAATGATTATCCTCCACCTGCCCTAGTTGTTGCACAAAATAATAATAATCTTGGTAGATGTGAAAGAGGCCCATTTCTTCAAAAATGGGCCAGCACAACCAGGCAACAATGCAGCAGTGAATGTATTTAAAAACCCTACATTTTATAAAATTTCATAATTTCAAACATAACTTTATGTATCTACATTGTATGTTTTGACAGACTAAAAGAATGCCCTCTTTTATATGATGACATCATGTTAACAATATTCATAATTTAACATTTTGCTTGGTTTTCATTCAAACTAATTAATGTTACAAATTAGGCTGATTGTACCTTAGTTTCTAGATGTTGCTATTTTTTCTTGTGTATTTGCTAAAATATTTAATGTATTTGCAAATAATTTGTATATTTTGTGCATTTTATTGAGGAATTGTTTATAATAATAAATTATTCCATATTTTTTCAATAATTAACTTTTTAGTCTGGTGAATCTGCTTTACACGTAGCTGCTCGTTATGGTCATACTCAGATTGCAGAATACCTATGTTTGGCCGGCTCTGATATTGATCTACAAGATAACGTAAGTCTTTCTCACCTCAGTTCTTTATCTCTTTTTATGAAGAGTTCAGTCATTTCCAGCCTTTTAACAAAAAATCCCTTTTAATTATGCATTGATTCTAAAAATAGTTTGACACCGAAGCCAGAGTTCATAGTTTTGTCATTTTGAGTAACTATCACTAATGTTTTTGAATTCATTTACTTACACAAGGCTACATTTGTAGAAAGCCAAATATGAGGGTACCTTCTACACAAATAAATAAAAGAATTAAATTTATTGTGTCACAAATCCGCACTATTCTGAATCGGTCTACCACATTGTATGCTTATGGATTGACCAATATATTGTGGGGCTTCTTGTTCAGGTGTTTTCCAATTCAAAAATGCAAAATTAGGTGGCAGATTTATTAGTTTCTTCATAAAGATAATCTGACAGTTTCTTTTTGTTTTTTTTAAGAAGGTGACATTCTTAATCAAAATAGCAACTGAAACAGATTTAAGGAGCTTATTTCAACAGTGATCTCAATATTTGCAATTGTCGTCTTTCCTCCACATCCTCATAATCGTCTCTTCTTCCCTGGATTACTGCTAAAAGGAAAGTGAACGAAAAACAGGATCATAATTAGTGAGTCTAGTTGTTGGCTGTATAAAAGCAAAAACTATATCATTCAAAATACACAGTGGAAAACATTAGAATTTATATCCAACATATTATTTTTGCACTGACAAACATTTAGGGATAAGAATATTTGGCAGTATAATTTCTGGCTAAATTTCTCAAAATTGGTCAGATCTTTCAAAATCATAATGACAACTCAATTATTAAATATTGTCTAATGACTAGGAAAAGCTTTAGCTTTTTTTTCCAGCAATAAACAACAGTTTTATTATAATTCTTGTTCAAGTTCAACTTAATAGTATAATATGAAAACTTGTCTAAATATCTTTTTCTGCATGTGGTAACATTCAAGTATTGACTAAAGGAAACTTTTAAATTGAAAAATTCATGTCTTTTATTTCAGGATTTCAATTTTTTATTTGTTCAAACTGTTTGTCTTGATTTTTCTGATTTCATCTCTTATTTGTTTTTTCCTTGGATGCTTGTTACATGAAGTCAGTATTTGTGTGCATGTCTCCTTGTTGCTATGGCAAACACTGCAAGTCCTGCATGATATATCTTGCTGTCATTTCATAGTGCAGCACACAACGCACACCATCCATTTGCTAACATCCAGATAACAATTTATTGTAAATAATACCAAATAAAATTAAAAAAAAAAAAACAACCGTAAAACTATTTTTTTAATTCAAAGAAATATTAAAGTCTTTTTGGGAAATTAAAAAAATATTTTCTAGATTTTAAACAACTTATATTTTCTCTATTTGATCAAAGTGATTTTGTTTTATAATAAGCAGAGATTCTCACTTGAAATTTAAACAGCATTTATTGTATGCATTTATTTGTGTATAGAGAAAATAAGTCAACCAGTCTCAGTAGAATTAAGTAATCAGTTTTATAGGTAAATTTATTGAAATAAGTTCCAAGAGAAAAAAAAATTATAACAAGGAACATTATTAAAAGAAATCCCCTCCATTAATTTTACTGTCTTTTGTATATTGTCCTAAAATAATAGTAACCTCCTTCATGATATCACAATGTAATTTTTTTTGCAAAAGGAAAATGACTTAATACTAATTGAAAAAATACCCTTTGGATATATTTCAAACCTGTTTATTTTTACACTCCAGGAACTAGAACCATGATCATAATTTTATTTTACTATTTCCGTTATCTTCCCCCTTTTAATCATTCAGTGAATATTTAAAAATTGATGGACTTGGTTATGAAATCAGTGGATAACATTCTTCATTAGATATTCAATCAGATATTAGTTTGGCTACTATTCTTCATCCCTAACATTGATTTCATTGAAAATACAATAATTAAAAATGTTAATACTCGGAAATCCCCTTTTTTTCATATTTTGATATCACTTAACAAAAAATGAATAATAAAAAATTATTTTTAAAATTAAAATTTTGGGGTAAGTTTTGCAACAATTTAAAAGTATCTTAGAGAGATTTTATTTTCCAAACTATATACATAGGTAGGAAGTAAAAGTAGCTTTTAAAAATAGCTAATTTCCCTTAAACAGTTTTAAAATACATTATATTTATAAACAGTAAGGTTTCTATAACTTTTACTGTTGCAGTATCAATGATAATTCATCATCTCCAAAATTGTGCTGATTTTTATTCTGCTGTTTTTTGTTTTTTTTGTTTTGTTTTGATTTTTGACTAGTGTTCTTATCTTAGCTATTTTTAGTCAAAGTGCTTTGACCATTGTACTTTCTGGTTTTCTTAAGGTCTCTCTCAGTTGGTTACCTTCCAGGAAACTTTAGCCTCATGGATAGTGCTGGTTAAGCAAATAGTTACCAGAGTTAAATCTTTTTTTTTTCCTTATAATAATGTTCACCCTGGACAAGGCCCAAGAGCCACTCTAGATATAGGGTTACATTAAGAGGCAGAGTATATGTAGGAAAGATAAAAGTTGACAATAAATTTGAACAGGTTATGATTGTAATGATCAAGGAAGTGTCCTCTTGATAGTCAGTTCCACAAAGCAGCAGTTCATGGGAAGAAGTGGAACTTTTATCTCACCAATGAAATACAAGAGGAATGTACGGTTCACTACAATATGCATGACGTGACGGATCTTAGCTGTAAAGGCTAAAACTTGTGGAACTAAGGAATGCGGCTGATCTGAACTCTTTCCATGGAAATAGCGAAGAGATCCGTGAGAGGATTGGGAGAAAGGGGTTGTAGGGTGGAAAACAATTCATTGCTCAGACACTTTTGAACTCTATCAAGACCAGGAAAAAGACTGTACAGCTCCTGCCCATATATGGCAGCAGTACACTACATTTTTGGCCTCTGATCTGGCTCTCTTAAATGTAGAAAATAGCAGGAGGAGTCAGGTACTTGCTGGCACAATACAAGGAACTGACCATTATTCCTGTATCTTTAGAAATGGATTGTATGTATGAGTTGTACTTGAAGCCTGGGGGTGAGCTTAAGTCTCAGTAGGAGCAGAAGGCATCTGATAGAACACCCGTTCATCTCGCTAGGCAAAAATTCAGGGTCCACCCAGTGATGATGGAACTTGACTAGTTTGGTTTCTGAGGCATTGAATGCGACCAGCTATTTTCTTTCCCCACTGAGCTGTTAAAGATAGATCAGAGGAAAAATCAGCTACCAATCTCTGGTCATCTAGAGTTTTGAAGGTGAACTCATATACCAAAAGATCTGAGTGTATTCTTCAGCAGATCATTTATATAAAGTAGAAAGCATTGGGCTGAGAAGCCAGTCTTGGGGGATACCTGTGTTGATCACTTGTTCCTCATAAGACTGCCTGTTAATAATTACCTTCAGGGACCTACCCATTAGGAAGGACCTGATAATTGAGAAGATTCTTCCAGCAATTCCATAGCTAGAGAACATGTGCAACAACCCTCTATGCTAGACCTTGTCGAGGGACCATTGAAATATCTAATGTGATCATTTTTTAGATGTATTTATTGTCTAATGCCTCACTGATTCTGTGAGCAATAAAGTTAGGATATCAACAGTGGATGAATCCAATCAATGCTTGTCACTGAAGAGGTTGTCACTAATGAGATGAGGAACAACCATCTTGTTGATTATAGCTTCAAAACGTTTGCTAATGACACTGAGCTGGCTGATGGGTCTATAGTGAGAAGGGATGAGTGCTTACTCGCATTCTAGAAAACTGAATATACACTTAACACCTTCCACTGACACCTTCAAGCAATGGTTAAATAGTTTTACTAAGAACAGGGATAACTCGGGGGTTAATATTCTTACAGCTATCAGGGAAAAGTCATATAATTTTCTTTTTTCACAATGATAATTACCCTGTACAAGGCCCAAGAGCCACTCTAGTTTGTATATATATGTGATTGAGTGAAAGAGATAATTTATCTATATGATATCATATAAAAGATATCATCCAGCATGGAGAAAAGAATGCAGATAGTCTACATCAGGGGTCGGCAACCTTTTGCTATGTACCAACTTAGGGTTTTAAAATCATTCAGTGTGCCAACAGCATACATATTTTAATACAAGTCAAGGTTCTACAATATATTTTATATAGTAATATATAGTATATATATTTTAGTATGTATTAAAATTGAAACAGCTAAATATCTTTGCATTGTAGTAGCTATTGGTTTGAACTTTGTGATGTCATTTGCAACTGCGTGCCATTGGAAATTGCTTGGCATGTCACCGGTCTACATTCTAGATTAAATAGAAGGTTTTCATTTAAATCTTTGGTGGGTTACCAGCTACAATAGATACATGAAGAAGACCAAAGGGTACAGCAATGTAACAATTTCCCAACTCGCGAAATGAGCCGTCTTTGCATGCCAGCAGCCATTTGCAATGCAAAAAGAGTGCATGGGTGAGTAGAGAATGATGGATATGCAGGAGTTTGGCAAGTATTTAATGACTCACTTGAAGTGAAAGTCATGAGGGTTATCCACAGCCATTAAGAAAAGACAATGATTATATTCATCAGTGACTGCAATCATTGGTGGACAGTGTAAGGTTCCTTTATATATATATATATATATATAATTATTATATGGGATTATAATAAAACATTTTGCACCACTACACAAAAGTTTTCATGTTTCAATACTATGATTGTACTTCTTCAGGCGATGGTTGGTAACTGATGATAAAAATGATTATTTTAGGGAAATTTAAAAACAAAATGTTACCTCTTTTCTGAAAGTTAAAGGAGGGCAGTATAATTTCCCTAAAAAAATCATTTTTATTACCAGTTACCAACCATCGCCTGAGGAAGTACAATCATAGTATTGAAACATGAAAGCTTTTGTGTAGCGATATAAAATGTTTTTATTATAATCTTGTATAAGCAAAATATAATAATAATATTTTGCTCTACTTTCTATTGATCACTTTTTTAAAAAGTAAATGCTACGAACTGTGGATTTTTACTCCATTTGTTCTTTATCTTATTTGGAGATATATTCCTGTGTAGTAGCTTCATTTTGCTCTCCTTGTGCCTGACACACGGGGCCAGCCCACTCACAAAAGCAGCACTCAAAATATGTCCTGATGATGATCAGGATAACGACATTAGTCTGGGCAGTGAATAATTCCTGTAGGAAGTAAAAATGAATGCAGTAAACTATTTAGTCAGCTTGTAAACTTTTTCTGAACTTTTTCCCTTTTCCAATTTGAAATATTTTGCTAGCTGCTAAAATGGATTTTTATTTTTTTTTAATCTACTGGAAAAATATTTAGTTTTTGATTTTGAACTGATACTGAGAAATATATTTTCTCTCAAAATTTAATCGATAAAATCAATAAAGGAAGATTACTGGATTGCAATATTATCATTTTTTTAAAATTTTTTATTATTTGAATTGCCATAATCAATACACTTACCTATCGGCTTGTATTATTGGTTTATTTTGTTAGCTTTAGTAAGCAAATATTGTATTTGGGTAAAAACATGAGGAATCACTTTATTGCAATTTATTGACTATTTTAATAAGTATTTTCATGCTGAAGTTATACTAACAGCTGCCTCCCTCATTTTTTAAAAATTTTATTTTTATGAATATACTGAATGAAAATTTAAATTCTTTTTCTTTTCTTTCTTGGTTAGTCCATAAAAGTTTATATAAAAACTGGACAAACAACTTTTTAAAATTCACTGTTGATAGTTTCTTTCAATTTAATACATGTTTGCCAAATTTCTGTTAATCTCTACTGAAAATAATTTGAATCATTGGCTTTATGAAATCTAATCTCATCTAACCAGATATTAAGCATGAAATCTTTTAAAAAAAAAAACTATTAGAATAGTTTTATGCGACTTCTTAATAAGAAAATAGTCTTAGAAAATATTCTCACTGAAAGTACAAATCATCTTAAGAAAAAAAAAGTTAAATTCATAAAATGGCCTACATTTTTAATTAGTTACTTGGTGAATATTTGCTTAAAATCTTCCAGGTTCAAAAGGAAAGTGAGTAAGTGCCATGAATACTAACATTGTGTTTTGTTTTTTTTTGTGAACCACTTAACAAATTTTAATGAAGACATTTCTTTGTGGGCCACAATGATCCCCTTCCTTAAAGGAAATGCACTTGCCTTTATTTAAGAATGAGTGTCCTCTTTCTTAAGCTAAGAGGAGGATATGTGGCTTCTTTTTTTTTTTACTTAAGTGAGTTGGATGCTCTACATAGTTGCAGTTAGCCTTGAAAACTTTTTGAGCACTGAACACTTGCATAGAAAACTGAAAACATAAAATCTATAATCTTCAATTTTGTAATTGAACAAACTCAACAGTTCATGAAACCTCAAAGGTGTTCTTTTGCTCTGTACTTGGCAAATTCAATTTATGGATGTAAAATAAAAAGAATAAAACACAAAATATGGAAAAAGAAATTAAAATTCAATATGAAAACTAAAGTTCTACATAAAATTCTGTTCGTCTGTCTGTCCATCTGTCACATTCTCTAAAATAGCCATACATTGACCGATCAAAACCAAATTTTGGGAAGAAATGCAAATGGGTAAGGGGGCACAAAGTACGGTTGGTTTTACTGGGGTGTATTTCATTAATTTTTTTTCTTTTTGAAAAAATTAAATGTTTTATTATTTAACATGCAAAATACTTCCACTATTTTAAAAACAATATAATGATTAAAATAACAAATACTTCTTTAATAAATATTGTTTTTTGCATATCTTTTTTAAGTTTTTATATACAAGAATCCAGTTTCTGGTTCACCCTACATTTGTGAGAACTACAAACAAATCGCAAGGCCAAATGCTTCAAAAAGCTGGAATTTGGCCCCAGAAAGAAATATTTACACATAGCCAGTTGCTGTATGCTCAAGAGTAAGAAATCCTAAGACTTTATTCTTCACTGCCAAAAAGGAAAAACAAATTTTTAAAAATATTGTTTACTATGAAGTCCAATTAAATTAAAGAAATGATTAAACTATGAAGTAGGATTTTTGTCAGAGTATTTTTCCAAGCAAATCAGCTTGTTTAAATTTCATTGATTGGTTTGTAAAGTTGAATGAAATGCAGAGTTTGTAAATCTAAACAAAAAAATTTAGTGATAATTTCAACAATACTAAATATTGTGAGCATTTCAACACTTGTTGGCATGTTGCAAAAAATTCTTGTATTAATAAACATTAAGAAATAACAATATTGCAAAATGCAGAACTTTGAAAGAGAAAATTTCTTAGCAGAAATTGGTTCATGCCTTTTCCAATGGGCACAAACTACCTCAGCTAGAATTTGAACTTGCTTTCATCTTGGCCCTTAACTCAATTTTACACTTCTATTCAAGCTGGCTTAATTTTTTTTTTTTTTTTTTTTTTGTTGAAAAATTAAATATCAGTTAAATTATTGGTTTAAATTTAAATGTAATTGATAAATTAATCTGTTTTGATAAAAGCAGTCTAAGCAAATCTTTCAAATATTTCGTTATTTCAGTATGGCACAAAGCTATGGGTGAGAAAAGGGATTGTATATTGTAACATTTTTCCAAATTTGGAAAGTTTGCCTATTGGTATTTTAAATATTGGATTCTATTGAACAGTAGTTTGAACACCTAACCATTGACACTTATGCGAAATAGAGAATTATCTAGGCTATAAGGCAGGGGTCTGAATAATTAAATCTGCTTAGTTCAATCAGGTACAAAGCTACTGGTATGGAACTTCCATTGGGGAGACTGAATTTACTATACGATGAGCATTCTACCTTGAAAACTATGGTTTAAGGAGTTCCTAGTAATTCTCAGAAATTATAATTTATTTGAGATTTGGGCTGATGCAGTTGCCTAAAGCTAAAAATTTGGAGTCAAAATAGATTTCAATTGATCCCAAATTTTGTATTATTTGATAATTGCTAAAACTTTCTTAGATTTTTCAATCTGCCCTTATTAATCATATGCTTTCTTTCTTTTGTTGGTATTTCTCATGTAATTTGAGATTAATTTTATCTTCAAATATTGCCATTTGAAATACAAGCCTCTACACAATCTTACTGTGAACTAGAATCCGTAATAATATCCTATATAATATCCAAATTTGATTTTACAATTACCTCTGTCCCATGAATTGTGTATGCAAATGTACCAACTATTATGGGACATAGATAGTATTTAAAAAGTAACATTGACTTTACCTGCTCTGTTTAGATTTTTCTAACTGTTCAATTTACTTATTGGAAAATTGTGTCACATGACTTGATGGTAAATAAATAAGTAAATACCATGTGCAATGGATAAATTATCTTCTAAATTATGCAAAAAGGAAAATAATACTGGCATCTCATTTTAACAGATATATTTACCAAAATTACACAAAAATATCTTGAAATACTAAAGAGTAAATTTATTCAATAAAATCATCATTGGCTTCAACCACAGCCTCCAAATGACTTCAGAATCTCCTCCAACTCTGCTGGATAATCTCCTTATTTAAGTTGGTGAATGCTGTTATAATCCTTGCCTTCAGTTCATCTTTGGTGTTACAAGGAGATTTGTTGGTCTCTCGCTCAACTGCACCCCACACATAATAATCAAAGGGGTTGAAGTCTGGGAAGTTAGGTGGCCAGAATTAAGGGATGATGTGGTTGCAGAAATTGTCTGACCACCATGCCTCGGTTCTCCTGTTTGTGTGGTATGGTGCAGTGTCCTGTTGCCAGACATAGGGTCTTTCATCAGCCACCCTCTTGACTCAGGACAGCACTACCTCCTCAAGGCACATGATGTAGGCCTCTGTGTTGAGTCTGAAGCCCTGTAGGAAGATGAATGGAAGCATAACACATTGCCATCACTAGTGATTACTGAAAACACCTTCATAATCACCATTAGACTCATCCAACTCTTTCTGAAACTTCTGCATTGTCCTCAGATTGGCACCCAAACACTAACCAATGTTCGTATTGGAGCTTCCAATGCAAATGCCAGTACAGAATGCTATTTCCAAATTTCTGGCAGAGTGAATTGCATCATGGTTCTCTTTTTCTCAAAGATGGTGCCCAACTGACTCTACTATACTGTGCAGTTGACAAAAACAAACAACATGCAAAATTAAAAATATAAAATATTGACAATTAACCTGTCGCATCTTGTAGATGCATGCTGGTTTGCGTTATGTATTTTGAAAATAGATGTCAAGAAAAAACAGGTATATGTAATAAAAATATAAATATTATTTTGAGAAAAAAAACAAAAAAAGACTTGAAATAAATGAAATTAAGTGCATCTATATTTTGTGTTATTTCAATAAATATGAATATTTTCCCTAAGTAGAAGATTTCTGTTTGTTTTGTTGGTGGGTTGGGAATAATGTTTGCTTTGGAAAATTATAATATGGTAAATACTAAAATTAGTATAAATTGTCATTATTGCTTGAATGGAAAGGCCTTTTGTATCATAAAATGATTTTAAAAAGAAGCCAGTGAGTTTTTCTCGTTAGAATTAAATACTTATGCCTGTTTTAGTCTTTTGAAATCTATCTAGTTTTAGTTCAATAACTTTTGAACACACAGATTTTGTTGATTGGAACACAGCTTTGTGCTTCTATTGATTGTAGCATATTTGCATCTCTTGTGATGAATCTAAAATGATGGAGTCAATATATCACAAAATCGTGACTGACTAAAAGATTAATACCAGTGATTTACGATGTGCATGTAACAATTATGGACACTAAAAATTGGATCTGCTTTTCAAGTTTAAATTTCAGCAGAGGTCATTGCATTCACTTTTACACAAATAGCTTTGTGAAAGCTATGAATTCATCTCTTCTTCTCCCCCCCCCCCAACTAATGATATTGATATATTGGGCTCTCAAGCCTCAGTTGGCAACCAGTCTAGAAGAACAACAACTCTTAATACAAAACTGCAACTCTATCTGTAAAAGCCTATTTTCTACATTAAACACAGCTGCAACATATAAAACAGTGAGGCTGTGTGTGGCCCTTATATAGTCTGTATTGGTATAAAGAAGGAGGGTTAATGAATCAAACCCTAAAACCTGATCAGTAGACGGGCTATATCAAAAATATGAATCAAATACTTACAACATTCTATACAGACTTAATTAATTGTGATGATTATGAAATTTAAGCATTTTCAGTTGAAATAAAAACGTACATATAAATTTACAATCATTTTTTTTTTCAAACAAGAATAAAATTGGATGTTTTTTTCTATAACTATTTCTCATTAGCTATCCACCTTAAACTGTTCAACTTTCAAAATCTTAAAAAATATAAGGACATTTTATTCTGTTGATGTTAGGGCATTTTTGCCTTAACATGTTCGCTGCTACCTTGGGTATTTGAATCCTTACATAATGCTATCTGTTTTTTTATCATTAGGAATTTCTATAAATTGACTACTTATGCTTTACTTTGGTAACTAAAAATGAACTTTAATAAACTGTTTAAAAAAAAATATGTATCCTTGGTACCATTGTCTTAGGTACCGTATAATGTACATTATTTTTATCAAGAAAACTGCACAACCAATCAAGATAAAAACAAAAAGAAGAAAACAGTAAAAGGTCCAAAGTGAAGTCCATCTGCATTACTGTATTGATTTATATTTACCTTAAATAAAACTGGAATGGCTTAATGTCAAACAAGTGCATACAATCTGGCCAAGAAAAAAGCCACCAAACAAAGGCTAATTTTTTTTTAGTTAGTTGTTTATCTTCTTCATGAGTCATTTTATTTTGATAAGAGAAATTGATAGTCAACTATTTAATTTAAAAAAAAATGAATCCACTCTGTCACGTTATGGTTTGTCATTTACAAGGCTTTTTTTTCCTTCTTTGTAACACTTGTTAAGAGTTATATTCAGTTGAGCAATTCTGTAGTAAAGCAAAGATTCCTTTTACCTTGTTTCCTTATCATCGAGAAAATGTTAATGGTACGGCTAAGGTGATTCAGAATGATGCTGCAATCCGACTCTCTGGTCTCAGGCTGCATCATTTATTTTTAATCAAATGCACATCCCAAATGACACACCCTAAACAAATCTATGAAAAAGAAAAAATATATTCACTGGTAAGACTTTTTAGAAAATGTTTGAGAAGAGACAAATGGCTCATTCTGAAGTTTTGTTCTCAAATCTTTTTATTACTCTTTATAATTTCATTTTTACAAAGGATTTTTTTCTTTTTCTTCTTAGCTATTTTGCTTTTTAAGGGACATTACTTTTTAAGTGCCTAACACAGGAGGTGGGTAACTTCTTTCAGTATTCAATAAAAGTGAGTTCAGAAAATCATTTAAAGGGTCTAAAATTTACAATTTAACTAAAATGGTTCTTTTCAGAACCGCTACAGTTAATACCGAACTCTAATTTATTTTATGCTGAGCAGTAGAAAGTTTTTATTTGCTTTTTGTTATACTAGCAAATAGCTGAATATATCTCATTGTTAAATTTCTTTCAAACTTTTTATTATATTTAAAAAGTCAAGGAAATGATGGCTTACACACGATGCCCCAATGTATCATGGAAATCCAATTCCACTTTTTGGATTTCTTGATGCTGCAGAATGTAATGAACTCGTGTATTAACAATGAAAGAAAATTATTCTTTTCTCTTTTTCTTTACTCCATTTCTCACTTTTTGTCTTTTTCCTTTTGTCTTTTTCTTCTCCTTTTTCCTCTTTCTCTCTCTTTTTTCTCTCTCTCTCTCTCTCGTTTCTCTCTCTCTCTCTCGTTTCTCTCTCTCTCTCTCGTTTCTCTCTCTCTCTCGTTTCTCTCTCTCTCTCTCGTTTCTCTCTCTCTCTCTCGTTTCTCTCTCTCTCTCTCGTTTCTCTCTCTCTCTCGTTTCTCTCGTTTCTCTCTCTCTCTCGTTTCTCTCTCTCTCTCGTTTCTCTCTCTCTCTCGTTTCTCTCTCTCTCTCGTTTCTCTCTCTCTCTCTCGTTTCTCTCTCTCTCTCGTTTCTCTCTCTCTCTCGTTTCTCTCTCTCTCTCTCTTCTCTCTCTCTCTCTCTCGTTTCTCTCTCTCTCTCTCGTTTCTCTCTCTCTCTCTCGTTTCTCTCTCTCTCTCTCGTTTCTCTCTCTCTCTCTCGTTTCTCTCTCTCTCTCTCTCGTTTCTCTCTCTCTCTCTCTCTCGTTTCTCTCTCTCTCTCTCTCGTTTCTCTCTCTCTCTCTCTCTCGTTTCTCTCTTTCTCTCTCTCTCGTTTCTCTCTCTCTCTCTCTCGTTTCTCTCTCTCTCTCTCTCTCGTTTCTCTCTCTCTCTCTCTCTCGTTTCTCTCTCTCTCTCTCTCTCTCGTTTCTCTCTCTCTCTCTCTCTCGTTTCTCTCTCTCTCGTTTCTCTCTCTCTCTCTCTCTCGTTTCTCTCTCTTTCTCTCTCTCTCTTTTTCTCTCTCTCTCTTTTTCTCTCTCTCTCTTTTTCTCTCTCTCTCTTTTTCTCTCTCTCTCTTTTTCTCTCTCTCTCTTTTTCTCTCTCTCTCTTTTTCTCTCTCTCTCTTTTTCTCTCTCTCTCTTTTTCTCTCTCTCTCTTTTTCTCTCTCTCTCTTTTTCTCTCTCTCTCTTTTTCTCTCTCTCTCTCGTTTTTCTCTCTCTCTCGTTTTTCTCTCTCTCTCGTTTTTCTCTCTCTCTCGTTTTTCTCTCTCTCTTTTTCTCTCTCTCTCTGTTTCTCTCTCTCTCGTTTCTCTCTCTCTCGTTTCTCTCTCTCTCGTTTCTCTCTCTCTCGTTTCTCTCTCTCTCGTTTCTCTCTCTCTCGTTTCTCTCTCTCTCGTTTCTCTCTCTCTCGTTTCTCTCTCTCTCGTTTCTCTCTTTTTCCTCTCTCGTTTCTCTTTTTTTCTCTCTCGCTTTTTTAATATTTCAGAATTAAACCTAATAATTCTTGAAAGAATAAAAGATAACAACATAACCCGTTTTCTTTTTAAACAGTGTGATCTAATAGAATCTTTCAACACATACTCTACCCCACAAAAAATGCAAGCAAAAATATTTAACCAACTATAATATTTACTGTTTTCTTTTTAAGCCCTGGGTGTGGAGGGGAATATGGAATTAATAAATAAGGGTGGGGTATAAAAATATTTCCTAAAATAAAATGTATCGCTCAATGCCATACATTAGACAGCTAAGAATGCAAATTGGAATAATTGTCTCAAACATCAAATGTAAGAATTTAATTTTAACAGAATTAAACCAGAAAACTGGCAAGATTTTTTTTTTTTTTTTTTTTTACAAAAATACAGAAACTAAAACTGAATCAAGTTTTATTCCTAAAACTAGGCTAACAATTTTATATTTTCCATATTAGCTTTTTATAAGACATTCTTGATTATATTACTGTATTTTTGGGTCATCTGTTTAAACCAGTTGTGAATTGGCAAAGGATGATTCAAGAAATCTAAAAGGTAAATCCTGCTTCAAATCTCTACACATGTTGAACAAAAGGTCATTTCTGACATGCCAAAGATGCAACCATGCTCATCGACAAAATGGCTTTATTGTAGCTGTTTATTATATCTTCATCTCGTATATTTTTCTGTCTTTATATAAAACAAGGTGAATTGTTTTTTTGTCAGCTTGGTGAGACAGCGCTTCACAATGCGGCCTGGCATGGCTTCCTGCAGATAGCATATGCCCTGTCTGCCGCTGGTGCTCAGATGAATATCCAGAACAAGGTAAATAGTATTGTGTGTTATCCAGGTGTCTATCCAGAATAAGGTAAATAACATTGCTTATTTCATCGGAACAAGATTTAAAAAATATAGTCACTGTGACAGAATTTATGCTCCAAATAAATAAAATTTTTACTTATTGGTAATTTTTTTGTTCTCTTGAACAAGGTAAAAGTTATAATGTATTATTTTCCTGTATGTCCAGAATAAATCATTTACTAAGTTTGATTTAGTCTTGAGGAAGACACTGGTGTGGTGTATCAAGAGTGAAGGGGTGTCAAACTGAATGAATTGGTCAATAAAGTTCACTTATTAATCTATCCTATTTGATTGGTCACCATGTTACGTCAACCAGTTTTCAAATATTCAAAAATGTCAAGCCAACTTTGTATATTTGAAACTTTTTTAAAAAAATCCTCTTTAGTTGATGACATTAGATTTGGTGAGAATAAAAAAGCAAATCACAAGTTGAAAGACAATCATTTCATTTTATCTTTCAGAGAATCTAATTTTTTCACAGCAATTTTGTTGCTATCTTTTGAATATCACTAACGCCGCTATTTTTCTCTTTTCTTTCACAAAATTTCAAATTGATTTGCATGCGACTGTAATTAATATTTTGAAATAATGTAAAAATTTTCTAAGACAATTTATGGAAGACTGTAGCATAAAAGAAACTTGTTAGTTTTTGTTTTCTCCTAATGCCCTTTCTCTCTTTTTCTTTTCACTTAAGATTTTTGGAAATATTCTTATAAAATCTTTTCCCAGTTGTAAATCTAAAACTTGTATAACATTTTGTATTTAAGCACAAATGGTGGAAAGTTTTTTGGGTTTTTTTTTTATTTAGGTTTTGAAAGCAGAATGAAAGTTCTTTAAAAAAATGTTTTTAATCTTTCCATTTTTATTTTTAAACTTATGAAAATTTATTAAAATGTTTAGAGGCACCAATAAAATTTAATTGCAATTTTAATAAAGCCTAGAAAACTACTTTATTTTTTATATGCATTTTTCTTTTTTTCCAGAAATTCATTATTCTTCAGTGTCTTTTAACTTTTTTTTTTACTACAAGCAAACATTATTTTAGCTAATTTTTTTTTCATTGTAGTCTTTCTTTCTGCAGTTCTCTTTGTTATCTGTTGTGAAAAAAAACACATGCATGCAGAAGCAAAATAAATTGAATAAATTATTCACATTACACAAAATAATATGGCATAATGATTGTACAATCATGTAATGTACATTTCATGTTATTGCATGAAGATGTTCTTTTGGCAACATGAGTCTGTCATGACATTATATATATATATATATATATATATATATATATATATATATATATATAAACTTGTTATTTACTCATTGTCTAATGATTTTAACCTTTGCTTCACACTCAACCCATTCCTTTGTGCACTTTCCTCTTTCACATTTACACAAAAACATACCCACTTTTAACATTATTTAGAATTATTCCATATGACCAAATCATCCACTTGACATTTTAAGCTCACTTATCCCTGTGTTTCATGTTTCTATGTTGGTGATAGCTCAATGGTTAGGGCATCAGACTTAACACTGTTTGATTTAATAAACTTTGCTCAGAAAGAAACTAACCTGTGCAATTAAAGACCTTAAGCTTGAATCTAAATTCCCTTATTATTGACTACTCTAATGAAAACAAAAGTATTAACATACTGAGTAAATTCTACTGTATTGCTTACTCTAGGTATTATTAGTATATATCATGCGCTGTATAATAACTTTTAGTACACTATTACTTAATGTTATTTGTGCATTTCATTATAATCAACTAAAAGTAGGATTTAAAAAAAAAATAGAATCTTTGTCAAAGGTAAAATTGGTGAGGATAGCAGAACTATGAAGATATTCTTGTATTAAGTATTATAAAAGGTAGAATACCTGCCGCTTGTCAAGTGCAACAAATAGCAGCAATAGCACTCAACAGCAGGGAGGTTAGGTTTAAGGCTCCAAGTTCTCAACTTAGGATTGTCCCACAGAAAAAGCCTAGTGGAGTAAAGCATTGGTTCATGAATTTGGTGACATAGTAAGTTCAATCTCTGGACCAGGCAGTATGTACTTGGATTCATCTTTTTCATTATCACAGTTTGGGCCATTGGGCACTCTGGCCTTCATCAGATGTATGTCAGTCCGGATAAAACTACAGACAATTTTGAACTGAACCCTTTATTTAATCTATGGGAGTAGATTGTTCTCGTTTCACTGCCCATGACCAGGGATTTCTTGTCGTCTAGTTATTATTTGGTTCTGCACAGTTATTGTTGGCGATCTTCAGAACCTAGATATGATACTCTACGGAGACATTTACATTGCCTAGGAATAAATAACTTCAAGTATAACAGTAAAAAAGAAAAGAAAGTAAGCATTGTTCTTAATGCACAACAAACAAAATGATTTGTAGCCATTAATGGAAGAAAAATTCTGATGCACAAAACAAATGATGTCGTCTCTTCATTTGACAGAGCGTATGCTCATTACTGCTTTTCTCATTGAGTGTCAATACGGAAAGGCTGTTTGGGAATCTATAACAACCAACATAACACTAATCATGGGTAAAGCATAGAGAGGTCAAGATTAGGTGGTCAGTGATTTTTTTTTTTTTTTTTTTTTTAAATAAAATAAAAATAATAAATATTAAATTAATTCTGCCTCTGAAAACCTTGGAGGTAGAATTTAACCTTAATTACCCCTACCATTTGTAAGGCTAAAAAGAAATGTCTGCTTCATAGCAAACACTGTATTTCAGTTCATTTTTGTTAGAAACTAATATATATATATATATATATATATATATATATATTATAAATTAACTGATATAAAATGTTTTTTCGCTACACAGTAATAACCATGTTTCAAAAATGGTTATTACTGTGTAGCAAAAAAAAAAACATATTTTATATCAGTTAATTTATGATATTTATGCTCTGTAAATTTACACTGAGCACTGTTTTGTAAAAATAAAAAATATCAGTAAGAACACCGGATTATATATCTTACTGTTCTTCCTTTTTTTACACACATAAATATATATATATATATATATATATTTAAGGGAAAGTGTATCCAGCATCAGATAGAATATTATAGACATTGGCAGCATGGACATACAGGGTCATAGCACAGACAAAAGTATTTAGGGGGTGCAAAATAAATTTAGGATTTAGCTTTAAGTTATCAAAGGCTGCCAACATGGTTAATGGCAAGAACATTTAACATTTCCAGTACCTCCCTGCTTTGATAGTTCTTTTTTCTTTATTTCTTTATTGTATTTTGTTAAAACAAAACCCTGTGAAAAAACTACACTAAGTAAAAATTGGGGGAATGCCCCCCCCTTCCTAGCGGCTATGGCCCTGACATATCAATCAGCATTATATAGTGACTGTCAGTTTCACCCCTCAATGATATCTTCAGATAGCTTGATGTATAAAAATTACAGTTACCATGCAGTGTTGATTTGTATGTCCACACATATATATATATATATATATATATATATATATATATATATGCACATTTCATTAAAAACGACTGACAAGGTGCTTTTATTTAGTTTTTTATATAATTTCTCGTGCGATCTAATAGTTTTTCTTTTCAGTGGATAAATTATATAAAAATTGTCCAAATATATATATATATATATATATATATATAAAATGTGTGTGCAAAACTTTTAATTTGTTCATAATTTTGACTGTTTATCATGAAATGCATCTAAAAAAAATCCTTTTTGATATCATTACGTTCTTTTGAAAGATGTTTTCCCACCCTCCCTATTTCATATAGATTAACTGATGCTATCCTTAACTGAAAGTCATTTTGTTTTAGCTTGTAGGCAAGGCCAACTTGACACTCAAAACTAGACTAAATAGTCTTCTAATTCTATAATATAAATAAAATTTTACTTAATAATTTTCATGGCTTCTAATCTATAAAGTTTCAACAAATGAAAGCCAAGAATGAAAATGTTTCAATTGCATTGGAAATCATGATAGACAATAAAGTATCAAGCATATTTAAACAATCAAAGCTAGATTGCCAGATTCTGCTAACAGGTAATGAATTATTTATATTTGAAAGTTCAGCAATACTATATTTGGAATTAACTTTACTTTTTCTCTCGTTAGTAGCCTCAGTTAGTCCAACTTATTTTAAAGTATTCTAAATTAAGTGGCTTTCAAAAGCAACATATTCAGGCAACACTGAGATATAATGTGAATATAAAACAAAAAAAAATGGATATCTCTGTAGTTGGAGAGACTGTAAATGCAAATTCTTGTCTCTTGTAAAACAATCCGTTTTTAAAATCCTTTTTATTTTGTCTTGTTTTCAAAACTCCATTAACTTACCTGCATGTTTTGGTTAATACGTATTTACTGATCTGCTGCCATATTCCTTTCACTGATATCTCTTTCTCCCTCCCCATAACTAACCAAAATGTTTCTTTTAAACTTGATTCTTATATTTAAACATGGTATCTTCAGACTCTTAGAATTGTGTTTGAAAGAAAAGGAACTTCTGTAGATGATGTGAACTGCTAAAGACAAAACCTCTTCAGAGGATTCCTCACTTAATATTACGTTAATATTTACTATTGCTTTACTTCAATAAATGAATATTTTAGAATAGATCTTCACTGATGTTTTGTGTCAACTGATCAGCATGTCCAGTAAATATCATCTTTTGCTGATGTCTTATATTTATTTTGAAGGGGGGGAGGGGGTAATACAAATGCTAATTCTGCAAGAATAGACTTAAAGATACAGTCAAGGGATTTTGATTTCTGCTGTCAGAAAATATTTTCTTGGCTAACTGGTCAGTTATTTAATTCCTGTCTAAAATTCTTAATGAATGCAATATTTCACATGATAAAATAAAACATATTCAGAATAGTCGTACTCTCATTCCAGAGCAGCATTTATTAAAAAAAAAAATGTTCATTTATTAATTTTGGAATAATTTTTTTGGTTCCAAAAACCTTTAATTGCAAAAAATATTAATGTAACTTTTCCTCTGGTCACAAGTTTGTAATAATTACATAAACATTAAAATTGCATTATAAGATTTATTAGAAATGTATGATTTCTTAACACAAGCACACACAAATATATATGAGGGTGTGGCCTTGTTAGTTGTTGGCCTTACCCACTTTCAGATAAAAAGTAAAAATACTAACATTGTAGATAAATAGTTCCAATTTCTTACAAGTACCCATTACAAAACCTCTGAGTAAAAAATGTTCTTAAAAATACTGTAAATTATTCATTGACTATTTAAGTAAATGATCAAAATATTTTTGTTAAGCAGTCATGTGACTGAGATTAAAAATCTGCCATTTCAACTGGACAAAGATCATCATCATCATTGTTGACTTTTGTAATTGTAGGGGTGATCCAAATGCAGAAGCCATATTGAATCTCCTCCACAACAGTCTATCAATGGCAGCCATCAGCAATTATAGTACAGTCATACTTGTCCATTGTTTGACATTGTCCAACCAGTTTTTGCATTGGCATCCTCTCCTACATCCACCTTCAACGGCGCCTTGCATGATGGTCTTGGACAGGCTGTCATGCCTTGTAATGTGTCCAAACCATGCCATTTTTCTCCATTTGACAATGGTAAGAAGAGGTTCCTGGTGGCCCACAAAACTTTCAACCCTTTTCCACACAAACTCCACTTGGATCTGCTAACAGTGTCCACATTTCCCATCCATATAGGGGAATGTAGGCTACCAGTGATTTGTACGGTCTGTACTTCATTTGAAAGCTGATTTTGCTCCTCCGTACTCTTGCCAATTTGGCCATGGCTGCAGCAATCCGTGTGTGGGTTTCCAAGTTGCAGGTGCCATCTTTAGACAAGACTGCACCCAAGTATTTAAAACTGGACACTTCCTCCAGTGAATACCTATTCATGGTAATGTTGCCACAGGTATTACTGTTTGAGCTATTCACTCTCACTCTGGATTTCTCAGAGCTGACCTCCATTCCATATGCTCCTGCTCTTTCAAAAAGTTTGTTGGTAACGTCCTGGAGCTCACTGTTACTACCTACTATGAGGACAAAGATCAATGATTGCCAACTAAATCATTGGATATGTTTTCTTCCCTCTCCTCATCCCCATGTATTCTTTTATAGGTTTTTGAATATTCTAATTTATTTTCTCTTTGTTCGTTTAATTATTTCCCATTTAATTATAATTTTCTTGTTCACTGATTCAATGTCTTTCTTTTCTTCTTTTTTATTATTAACATTTCAATTGTATCGTAAGTTTTGGAAATATATGTTTAAATCAGATTTGCCATCTATTGTGGTGTGCTGAAAAACCTCTTGTCTAAACCCTTATTCAAATCAATATTAATCAATCATCAGGAAAACATCTGATTTTGTGTGATGGGTTGGGCTGAGAACTTTTCAGCAATGTCTTCTGATGTTTGTTTTTGCTGCCATGTTTTCCTATAAATGTCATACTTTCAACCATGTTTTTTTTTTCTCCAGTTTGGTTGGTGGCAGTAAAATTTCATACAATCTTGACTGTTTGTCATATGACTGTCCAAAATTCCTTTTATGTTTTTAATTTAATTGGGTTCCTCCTCTTTTCTTAACAGGATGGGGAAACTCCCCTCCATTGTGCTGCTGCCAGAGGCCACTCAGAATGTGTCCGTGTTTTGCTTGAGTATAATGCTTTGACCAGTATGGTGGACAAGGTAAGTCCAGCAGTATGGCCATTGTTAGTTTATTAAAATCTTGTCTATTATCAGATATTGTTAATGATGACTCTAATGAAGGGAATCTACAACAGTTTCCATCTCAATTACGCTCATAGAAAGTGACATGTGGTCAATTTTAAGGAGGACGGCCACAATGTGGACCAAAGACAAAAATTGCCCCGTCCTTGAATCCAGTGTTACACAGATAGCAGAATACTCTGACCCTCCTTCTTTTGGTGCAATCAGGGTGGAGAGAATCACAGCTATAGGATTGGAATCTCTGGAACTAGGAAATGCTCATATGCTATAAGGTTCCTGAAGACAACACAGTGTCATATCTCACTTGAAATACAAGGAACACAGCTAGAAAGAAACAACTCTAATTGCAACCCTTTTGTCTGTACTGCCAGTCTACAATATTACTTGAATAGATTAATTCAAAATACAGCTGAAAAAAAAGCCTTTGCTAGAAATGGCAAAGAAACACTATTGTCTATAATTGTTCAAATTCCCAATTTGCAAAGTCAATGACTTTTGAAAAGTCATTAAGTTTATAAATTGTTTGGACAATTGAATTTCTTTGTTTTCTTGCCTGGCCCAATGCCATAAATGTAAATCATCTAATGTGTATTGAACCTGCTGCATAGTTGCCTCAGATCACTTTGCTAGTAACCATTCCAGGGTGACGTGACTTGCTGTTTCTTTTTAAGTTAGACTTTTTAATGGTTTATATTCTCTAAATGATTTATATTCTTATTTGTCAGTTTTTCAAATTAATAGCATCAATTATTTCTATATCATTCACCACTTACAATGCACATGTGATAACTTCTTTAGATCTGCTTTGGTATTCAATTACTTATTCAATTATATAAACACTAATAAATGTGTTAGTAATGTATTAAACAGTCTTAGTCTTACTAGTATTAGCTGTTATTTTATTTTTTACTTATTGCAATTTTAATTTACTTTTCTTATGTTCTTTTTAGAATGGTCGCACCCCTTTGCACCTAGCATGTAACAGACGTCACGTTCAAATTGCATTATTGCTGATCAACAAAGGTTGTGACCTTGACTCTACAGATTTGGTAAATCCTATTTTTGAAATGCAATCTTAAAAACTCAAAATATTTTAATTGGATTTTATTCAAAATATTTTTCTGTTGTTTTCTGGAATTTTTCAACTATATCTTTTAAATATGTTCTTATTAAAGTTAGTAAATAGCAAAGTTTCTTTATAGTATATGTATAGTATATATATAATAGGTAAATTGATATTTACAAAGCCGAGCTTAATGTGATGCGGGAATTTTGGGTAGGCAGACTGTTGTACCAATGTTCTAACTGGAAAGAGTTTACCAGTTTTAAGATCAGTATTTGAAATCTTACTTTATTACCAAATACTAAACACTTAGATTTTTTTCTCTTAGTTAACCATATGCAAATCCATTACCAAAAAATAAGTGCTCACAAAATAAAATTTTAAAAACTCCAACCCCTCCTAGGATATAGAAAGATAAAAAAAAGAGATTGTCTTGGCTAGACTTCATATTGGTCATGCTCACCTGACCCCCATTCTTTTCTCCTCAAAAACAGGGAACCCTTCGTATGTAGACCATGCCAAGAACGATATGCCATCAGGCACATACTTATAGACTGCACTGACTTTAAAGATATCCAGGAAAATTCTATACAAAATGTAAGAGGCATGAGCAAGTTTCTCAGCCCACCCAACCTGAATGACATCCTTAACTTTATAAAGCAGGTGAGGCTTTACACAGGTATATAATCCCTCGCAATCAATTTTTGTTTTCTTCAGAACCTCTTTAAACAAAAGACTTCTCTCTAAAGAATTTAACTATAAACTTTCTTACAACTCCTAAGTATACTAGATAAAGGATTTGGCACTAAAATGACCTACAGAGGTTGATATGCCGTTAAACAAGAAAAACCTCTCTCTTAGTTGACCTATGTTTCATGCTTCTGATATCTGTGCAGAAAAGGATATCTCTCTTTCACCATCCCTCCATCCCCCTTTCACCCACCCACCCCTCTCTTTCACCATCCCTCCATCCCCCTTTCACCCACCCACCCCTCTCTTTCACCATCCCCCTTTCACCCACCCACCCCTCTCTTTCACCAGCCCCCTTTCACCCACCCACCCCTCTCTTTCACCAGCCCCCCTTTCACCCACCCACCCCTCTCTTTCACCAGCCCCCCTTTCACCCACCCACCCCTCTCTTTCACCAGCCCCCCTTTCACCCACCCACCCCTCTCTTTCACCATCCCCCCTTTCACCCACCCACCCCTCTCTTTCACCATCCCCCCTTTCACCCACCCACCCCTCTCTTTCACCATCCCCCCTTTCACCCTCCCACCCCTCTCTTTCACCATCCCCCCTTTCACCCACCCACCCCTCTCTTTCTCATATATTAGTATAATGATGTATCATGGACCTTTTTGTCTGTTGGAGTTGCTACAAAGGAAGTTTACCACCAATCTGTTTTTGGGGCTCCTGGTCTGAAATCATTTACTTATCTCCAAGACTGGATGCCCTAACAAGGCTAGAGAGCACAAGTTGATCTGCTATTTACCCATAGATTGGAAGGAAAAATGAACTCATGCCTTTCCCACCAATAGTATTAATTCAAAGTGAACACAAATAACTTCAGTTGAAACTCAAACTCTGCAGATTGATTCAGTGTTGGTTTTTTTGTTTTGTTTTTTTGCCAGGAACTTTCATGTCACTCTGGATTGACTAGCTTTATTTTTATTTTATTAATATTTATACTGAAATTTAGTTTGAAAATGTTATAATTTTTTTATGAACTCAAAATGATTTTACTATTCGTTTTTTGTTTTCATATTTGATGAGAAAAATGAATGGTCAATGTTTCTAATTTAAATGGATTGTAGGAAACCTTTTAAATAGAAAAGTATCACTTTGAAAGAATTGACAAATAGTTTTCTTCAAAACTGTTAATTTAGAAATTTTATTCATAATCTATAAAAATATTTGCTAATTTTAAAAGCACTTAGAAATTTATAGCAGATCAACATAAATCCAAAATTCTGCCATATGGAACAACTCATTTTAACTTAAGAAAAACAAATATATCTTTAAAATTTAGTGGACCAGGTTATGAAAGATAGATATGTGTTTTATGTAACTTGATTATCACAGTGCAAAATTTCCCATGTATTGCAAGATAAAGGCCTTATGTTTAGTGATCAACTGGAACTTATTAAATCCTAAAAACAATTTCCAATATATTGAATATTTCTTTTTGTGTCATCATAGAAAATTTTATTAAAATCATAAACAAATTGTCTGATTACATTACAGGAAAGTTTCATTTTCTAAGGAATTTCATAGTTTTATTTTTTTAAATTCATTATTTTATCCAAACCGAAGTTAAATATTTTGTTCTTATTATAAGAGATTTGGAGGGGGGGGGCAAAGTAAATTAGACAATGTGTACATCACTGAAATTATAATTATTTTTTTTTGATATGCTATTATAATTCTTTATAGGAACAAAGGTTTGTGTTTCTATTGATGCCCAATAAAAGTTAAATTTCCAGAAGATTAAAATAAATGGCAAAAGGTTGGTTATCTTTACTGGAATGTACCACCAATAATAGTTTTTGCTGTCTGCTTTACCATTTCTACAATTTGATTATTTTGACTCATTCTGAAAAAAAAAACAACATTGTGGGTAGAAATAGGGTTCAATTGGTTCATTCATAATTGTGATGTTTATTTGCAGGAGACGGGTGAGAATGCCTTGCATGCTGCTGCACGGGACGGTTTGATGCCAGTTGTTCAAGCCATGTGTGGTTACGGCTGTGCTGTTGATGTTACCAACAGGGTAAACCCTAATTTGTACAATTATGCCAAAAAGTAACAAGTAAAAGTAAAATAAAGATAGTGCCCGTTTGTGTGTGAGTGCTGAAAAGTTTTTGGCCTTCTCCACAAAAAATTATCTGGCATTTGGTCAGATTTTGTAAAGTCACTTGAACAACAAACTTTTCAGCATCCCCCCTACACACACGCACTTTGTAACACAAATTTGATTAAAGACGACAAAGAATTTTTTTTTATATGCATGCAGAAGTGTGTGTTTTGGTCCAGTGGATCTAAATATATTTCAAATATACAAAATGAGTTAACAAAAATAAAATATATATATATATATATATATATATATATATATATATATATGTGTGTGTGTGCATAGCTTAATCTGACATGTACAGATTATGGTAGAGTTTGTTAGTCGATGGCTGGTCTAAGGAGTCACTTGAGAGTGCACTGACAGGGGTGGCAATTGGCTATAAAGCTGTAGAGGTCCAGTAACTGAAATGTGATATTTGCAGTAAGACATGCCGTTTCATGTGACATTTTAAATTGCATGCTAATGTTACACCCACTATGGGACCTCTTAAGTGCCCTGTTTGTGCCAGAGTATGTTGGTCACTTGCTGGGCGAAAGAGCCACATTCATTCAGTACATCAGTAGATATTCTCCAAAAAGATATGTAGTAATGGCCATACTCAGGCACAAGTTGGCAACCACCATGCATGCATGTATGTTTTGGTAGCATTTCATTACTGAGACGTGTGTTATTAAAGACTACGGATCTTTTCCATTTAATAATCTTTCTTTTAGTTTTTTCTTGCTTTCTCGCAAGTTTCTTTATATTTGGGACTAAGTTGTTGAAAAATAAAAAAACATTCCTTGGTCTTTTGCCGAGCGCCTTCAGTTGTCACCAAGCATCATCATGGCTGTATGTTTCAGTTTGAAGTAGGTTGCTTTTTATTTTTATAGATAATATTTTGGGTGGATTCGGGCAGTGCTGTTGGATTTGTTCATTACAATTGGGATGGGGTTTGGTATTTATTATTTGGAGGATTAGTTATTAAATATGTTTAAGATGTTTTTGCCAGTATTAAATGCTATTTTATTTATGTTGGGTTTTTAGTTCTTAATTGTGATGGCTTCAAGAATTTGTAAGCATTTTTTGCATTTGTTTTTGTAGAGGATTTTGGTATTGCTGATTAGGATTTTTCTTATTTCAGAGGATTTGAATCTGTTACTAGTGGTACATGTTATAAGGTGATTTTTTTATGGTACCGGTGTCAATTAAGATGGTATGTAAGACTACATGAGAGAGTTGTGGTTGTGTGTCCCATGTATGTGCTGGGGTTATTATGTAATAAAATTAATTATATACTACACCAAATTTAAAACCTCGAGCATAATTGTTAGAAATAACACTACTCCCCACAAACCATTCCTCAATAAAACCAATGTTGTTTACAGGTTTACATGCCTGTTTCAAGAGTATTTCTCACATAATCATGATCAATTTAAAGTTGTGTAATATTTAGATATAGCAAGGAAAATCTCTGCTCTATGGTTTATAAAGAATGCATGAAAAATGGCTTCTTTTAAATTGCAGAGTTTATGTAATTCAATGTCATTTTCTTTTTGAATTTCTCTCGTTATGTGTCGTGTCTCCTTATGATGTCAGCAATCATGGATTCTCACAGCTGCTTTTGCTGTGACATTTGTAAATTGCGTATTACCAAGAAGGGACGGATTCCTTTCTGAAGATATTTCTATGAAGTGGACACTGTCTCATGAAGAATTTGAACTCTGCTTACTAATTCTATTTTCCAGGCTGTTAACCATTGTTCTGTTGCAATTCTCATAACAGCTAGTATTAAAAAAAACACTTTCTCTTCATGAGCCTTTGTATGTTCAGGGAGCAAGCACTTCACCTTAAAAAAGAAATACTGGTTGACACTAAAACTGAAGTGACTGTCTTCAGTTGGATTGTTTCGTCATGTATTGTGTTCTTAAGTCTGAGTCAGAAGTTCTTGAAATTATCAAGCAGTAATAAACTGAATACTTGACCTTCCGACACATCTTAACAAATATTCATCAACCCACAAACTATCTCAAAGGTTTAATCCTACTGAATTTGTCTATCTATTTTTACAGAACTCAAGGAGATCTACAGCTATGGCTACCTAATTTTCTGTAGTTACTAATGAGATACCAAATTGTGTTTTCAACTATAGATATTTAAGGTTACAAAACTCAAGATTTTAGGGAAGGGTTGATTTACAATGCAAGTATAATGCAAAACTGGACTCTTACTTTGTGTCTATATCATTTTCTAAACAATATCATTTAGTTTAATTGTGTATACTCGACATATCTAGCTGGAAATTTCCTTGCAAGAAACCAAAGTTTATCCTCATCATTGGAATATCATGACTTGGAAAAATATTATTTATACAGGGTGTGGCAAAAATACCTCCCACATAATAAGACTGGCAATAGTGTTTTCATCTAGCTAATGTCTTACCATTATATAGGAGAGATTTCTGCGATATTCCTGCCACAACCAGTATTTGTTCTATAAGTAATTGCCACCAGAGGGCATAAACATTAAATTATAAATCTTTGCAAAACATCTTTCAATTATTGCTGCAATGAACATCTAGCAAGAAAAAGAAAAATTTAGATTTCCAGAAAAGTGTGTACTCAAATATGATCAAAGAGTCCATTATAGTGGCAATTTTCAAATAAGGGATGATTCTATAAATACATAGTTTAAATCCTTGATTTCTTGTTGAGGCCTAGGAACCTATTTAGACCTTCTATAGAAATTAATTTAAAATCTTCAACATATGACTACAGGTGGTTTTGCAGATAGTTTTTATAATATACAATCTAAATAATTACAAGCAAGTCTGAATTTTTCCTTTTACAACACAAAAATAAAAGTAAATTTTTAAGTCAGTGCTCATTGATCGAATGATACAAGATCCAGTTTTAAATTCTGTAGAGGACCTAACTTTGAAAATTAATTTAGTTCCTCTATTAGAAACTCTTGAGGAATTATCTATCTTCTTTAACTAGCAGAAAATAGAAGCCAATCAAATTTTATATTTTGTACGTGTATTTATAAGTGAACACCCATTTCAGTATTATGTTAGTATTATAAAATTGAAGTTAAAACTAAAATGAATTTTGATTAAATTTTTCTTCTGAAAATAATGAACATGTCAAAGAATTATTTTTAGTTTTCGCTGGTTTTTGGCTCAGTCGTTACCAAATTTGCATTTGCCATGTTTACAAATCTACATGGAAATGTGACTATTCTGTATTGAGGATGAATGTTGTACTGCCACTTTGTAAAGATATAAGAGAAAGTAATGTTTTACAGTGGTTACCTTTTCTTAATTTTGATGTTTATTTTTTCATCTGTTCATCTTTTCAGTTTGGTGCCACTCCCTTGCATTTAGCCAGTAAAGCTGGTCATATAGAAATTGTTCGTTGTCTACTTTTGGCTGGGTCTAATGCTGACTTGAAAAATAAAGTAAGTTTTTCTTTTTCTCAAGCTACAAGGGAAGTTTTCAAACTATTTTATGCTGATTCACCCGATTTAGTAACCTCACATAACAGAACGTCGATGAATAAGTGTAACTGGGATTTTTTTTGTTTTTTTTAAGATTTCAGTCTAAATAGATACTCTGTTTTACCATGAATTTTGTTTTTTATTTTTGATTAATTTTTATCAATGTACAGAAAATCATTTTGATTAGAAAATTTCCAATCTTGCAGTTTTCTTAAATCATTATTTCTCTAACTTATTTTAAAATAGGATATTTACATTATTTACACAGTTTTCTTTATCTTTGTTGTTATTATCATTCAGACTATTGTCTTTATCTTAAAACATTTTGACCATTTTGACTCTCAGCCTTCTTTACATGTCTTTGAATCTTTGTAACCTTCAGGGAATTTAAATCTGAAACCCTTTATTTAATCTATAGGGGTATATTGTTCTCATTTCCAAGTCTAGGGATATCTCATCTTGTTTTTCTTTAGTACTCCTCAGTTATTGTTCATCCTGTTTCCACTAAGTGTGTACTACCTGAGCCAAAGATTTGAATTCCCAATTCCACAAACCAATTCAAGATATCCCTATACATGGACAGTAGGACAATCTGCTCCCATAGAATAAAAAAGGGTTCAATTTGAAATTCCCTGAAAGTTACCACATACTTGAAGAAGGTCAAAGGGCACAATGACCAAAATGTTGTGTTAAGATAAGGACAATAACCTGAATGATTATAATAACAACAAAGATGAGGACATTAGTCTAAATTTAAATAATTCATCATTCCAGAGAGAAATTAAAACAAGTTGGTCTCTTATCTGAAGACTAATTCAGTCGAATTTGCAAGTCGTTGATTAATGTTTGGCTTTTGTATACTAATTCTAACAGAACCCTTTTTTTTTCCTTTTTTTTTTTTTATTGCTGTAATATACAAGAGACCTTTCTCAGTATTACCGTGAAAGATACAATATATACAAATCTATAAAAAGAAGACAATTGGAAAATATATTTCTTATTCATTGCTGACTCTACCAAGGCAAGTTTAAAAGCAAAATGTTTTTTAGTTACATTAAATTCAAAATATTAAAACGGGAACAATTCTGTGTAAGCCTCTTTCTCGATATTCGTAACTTTTATTTTCTTTTTTTTTTATTAAGAATTTGTTTTACTTTTTGCTTTTAAACTTTCCTTGATAAAGTCGAATTGGCAAAATGCGTCGGCAATGACTAAGAAATATATTTTCCAATTGTCTTCTTTTTATCCAAATTGTCTTATCTTCAGAATTATTCTGAAAAATTTAACAACACAAATCTATATATAAAAAAAGCAGGTAATAACAAAAATGAAAAAAAAAAAAACTTAAGTAAAATGTTTCAGCCCTAAAAGGAACACCTTCAGTTTAACAAAGGCTCCATTGATGGAGTCAGTCCCACATATATGTGGGGAGGGTGAAGAAATACAAGAAGTGTTAGTGGCAATTCTACATGCTAAAACTAAAGATATATGGACGCTTAGATTTAAATTTAAATATCCAATGTATCGAGATCAATGCATTCCTTAAGGATGTATAACCTAGCCAACTCCATTCAGGTTTCTAACAATTTCTTTTTATCATGATTGTTTTTAAATATCCGCATGATATTGGCATTAGTCTTTTGTATTACTGTATAAATTTTTCATATTCTTTCTATACATATTAAACAGCATTTATTATTTACTAAACATTCTTCCTTCACTCTCCTCATTTATAAATCTGTATTGCTGTATAAAAAAAAACCCCTTAAAATTATGACTTTTTTAGTTTTCAAATGGGAAGAGAATTCTGTATTATTAATAAAAATATAATCCCTACTTTTTCAGGATGGAGTTACTGCTGAAATTATGGCTTTAGCCCAAGGATATACAGACATTGCTGAATTACTTAATAAAGTTCATGCTGTGAGTAGACTTGATTTATTACAGGCACATTTCTACTTAGAAATACTCTTATTACAAACTTTCAGAGATAGAGAAAAACCTGTCTGTAAATTTAAATTTTGCACACAATGCTAGAGTCCAAAGCTTCAACCACTGGCCTGCTGTTAAGAAAGTCAGTTCACTGTGCCATACCAAACAAATTTTCTCATTAGAATCTATCTTACAGATTTATAAGTCTACCATTCATCCATGCATTGAATATTGCTGCCAAATCGGGTCTGATGCTTTTGTTATGTATTTAGAGATTCTTGATAAAATTCAAAGAATCTGCAATATTATTGGTCCTGACCTGGCATTTCAGTTTCAGTCAGTTCCCATTGCCATAACATAGCTTCTCTCTGCCTTTTTCTATAAACACTTTCATGAATATTGTTTTGATGAACTTTCCTCTGTGGTACAAAGACTTTATGAATTTAATCACAATACTAGATTGTCAACAAGGACTCCTCATTTGGATTGTTTAGATGTAACCGTAAGTGCTTTGCTATCAGTTTCTTCTCTCGCACTTCTTGCTTGAGGAACTCTTTTCTAGCCTCTTGTTTTCCAGTCAAATTTGATCTTCAAAAATTTAAATGCAATGTCAATTATCTTCTGTCTTAATTCCTGTTCTTTTATTGTTCTCTCTCTTTAATAATGTTTGTTTTCTCCTACTCACACTTGGTACCCCCCCCCCTTGTGTCTTAGTGGCTTTATCACCTTGCTTGGGATGAAATGATAAAAAAAAAAAATGCAGATATCATTACTGTAGCTGTTCAACATCAGACTGTAAAAACAATGCATTTGTTTCTTTGTTTTTTTTTATCTTTTTGTGATTCTATGATTTTCAAAAATATCTTTTAGACAATTATTCCATTGCTCTACAAAAATGTTTTGCTAGAGTTTATGACGGAAGGATATTGTTAAATAGCTGAAGATTAATTTTAATCTTTATTTTTAAATAGCAAAGAAGTTTCAAATTCCCTCAACATCTGAAAGCATCAATGTAGATACGGCTATAGTTTTCATTAACGGATAAGAAACCTTTCCTTATATTGGGGTTATGTGGAAATAAGATGTTTTAATTTTATGAAATCATAAAAAAAAATGAATCAATTTATTTGTTTAGGATCGAGCTGCTGCCTTTATTCAACAATTGAATCCAATAAATCAACCGCTTTCTCGGATCAAAATCAAAATACTTGGTTCAACTGCTGTCGGTAAATCTACTCTTCTCGAGTCACTGAAGTGTGGTCTGTTCAGCAGCTTCTTCAGAGGACGCCTCTTCAGTGTTGGCTCCTTATCTGCTAGAGAGAAAAGTAAGTTTTTACTTTTTTTTGTTTTTGTATTTTTGTATTTTAAACTACCTCCACTCCACCTCAACCACTTACGTAAATATCTCTCTTTTTTTTTTATTCCAGATCGTTCACGTATGCTACGTCAATACAGTCTCCCAACACCTTTATGCTATTCTATTGGGAACCCAACTTACACAAAAGGAATTGATGTACAACAGGTGACAATTAGTGGTCAGTACAAGTGAATTACTGCTGTCAGGAAAATAGCAATAAGTATTTGGGGATAATTAGAAATAAACTCCTTTGCTGAATTCAATATTCTATCAGTGGATTTAAAAAAAAAAAAAAAAAAGAAAGAAAATGTAGCATGGCATTTGTAATGTGTTTTCTAACTGTCTCTCTATCATTTTATCTGTCTGTCAGTATCTCTCACTCTCTTTCTTTGTCTCTCTCTCTCCATATATATATATATATATATATATATATATATATAAAATGTCTCATTAAATAATTTAGACAAGTTTAGTCTACTTACTTTTAATAGGATCCTCTCATAATTACAGACAAGTTTCTTATTAAAGGAAGCAAGAAAATTACCATGTTGATGCATATTCATTTTATTCAGAGTGCTTTCGACATCAGCACAATGTCGTCATCAGGGTCTTGTGTTTTCTAAGATAAAACTATTGAGTTCATGTGAAAATTAAATTTTTGTGTGCGAAGTGAAAAATGCTAATGTTATGTACTGTACAATTTTTAAATTTTATCATGGAGACACATGTGCAAACGTCAAGGGAGGTAACTAAGTTACTGAAATGTCTGAATAGTTTTTAAAGAAAAATAATTAAAACTATTAGTTAAAATCTAGATATTTTAAGCTATCTACTGTAGCATTTTAAAACATTTGTGCAATATTCATAATTAATTTTATTAAGGGTTGGTTTCAATTTTTTAATATATATATATATATATCCAAATGTAAAAACGAAAAATAAAATTACAACGTTCAAAACATTAATTTAAAACAGCTCAATACAAAAGTAGAGTAATAAATATTTAAATTTAAGTTTCTAATGTTACATCAGCTCACCATTTGCATCAAAAAATGATAGTGCATTGACATTAGTTGAAATAGTCTATTCTCATAAGGTAATTTTGGATTTCTTTATCTGCTTGTCATTTTATATACATATATATATATATATATATATATATATAATGACAGGTAGACAAAAAATCTTTGGCCCAACCAAGAACCCTTTTTTACTTTTTTTTCTCTTCTTTTTTTTCTTTTCTTTTTTCTTTTCTCTTCTTTTTTTTCTTTTCTTTTTTCTTTTCTCTTTTCTTTTTTTTTTCTTTTCTTTTCTCTTTTCTCTTTTTTCTTTTCTCTTTTCTTTTTTTTCTTTTCTTTTTTCTCTTTTCTTTTTTCTCTCTTTTCTTTTCTCTCTTTTCTTTTCTCTCTTTTCTTTTCTCTCTTTTCTTTTCTCTCTTTTCTTTTCTCTCTTTTCTTTTCTCTCTTTTCTTTTCTCTCTTTTCTTTTCTCTCTTTTCTTTTCTCTCTTTTCTTTTCTCTCTTTTCTTTTCTCTCTTTTCTTTTCTCTCTTTTCTTTTCTCTCTTTTCTTTTCTCTCTTTTCTTTTCTCTCTTTTCTTTTCTCTCTTTTCTTTTCTCTCTTTTCTTTTCTCTCTTTTCTCTTTTCTTTCTCTCTCTCTCTCTCTCTTTTCTTTTTTTTTTTTTTTTTTTTTTTTTAAAGCAGTGATGTTTGGTCATTTTGGCAAAATTTGCAGGATACAACCTAGCATGCAGCCTACACATGTCTGTTATTCAAGGAGCATTGGGAGGCTCTTTTTTTTTCATTTTATATATTTATTATTATGCGAGCAAATGATGTTTAACACCTGCTCTCCATATAATCTGTGTAACAACTTTTACTATCATTGCTTTTAGGAATATACGAGATCTTATTTCATTGGAGAAACTTTTTAGCTTGTATATAAAATATCCTTCTTCTGTGTGTGTTCATATCCAGTTTTGTTTTATCCTCTTACATAAACCTAATCAAACTGTTTTCTGGTTTTACTTCTTAGGCCAATACACCTTCTTTTATTTAAATACTAAAACTGCAATAACAACTTATTTGCTGATGTAATTCTAATTCTCTGATCGCTTCACTAAGATGTCTCTTCCTTTCTGTCCAGAAAAAGTAATATTTTAAAAATCTTTCTTTTCAGGCATTGGAGATGTTAGCCTTTGGGATTTTTCAGGCTACCAACCATATTATATGCTTTATGATCATTTCCTTGGGGATATCAATTGTGTTCATTTAATTGCATTCAGTTTAATGGATGCATTGGATGAGCAATTGGCACAGGTTATTTTTTGGCTCAATTTTGTTAAATCACGAATTCCTCTACAACCACCTTTGGGTAAATATCATTTCTTTATTTCAACTCGTGTAATGTTCCTTTCACTTTTTCTGTATTGTATTCTTTGACATGCTCGTCAGACACCAAACCATCAGAGGTTAATTTTAATAAAAGTGAATTTTACATGGCTTATTGACTGAAAGTCTTTTTGTATCATTAAAGATTTTAAAGTCGGATAATTTCTTTAAATTTTGTAATGCTCTTGAGATTTAAGCAATTTTAGGTGAATTCATATTTTTAGTGGTCCATGTAAAAAAAAAAAAAAAAAAAATTTTGTGCGTCAATTACCATAAACAAAAAATGATGGTTGATTTTTATATTTATCAAGATGTTGACTAGCAAGCTTACATCTGCCCTTAACTTGCTCTTAGTTAGGCAATGCCTCGTTGGATCTTAACTTTCAGATGAGAACCACAGAATTAGTATCAACATAAGCTTTAAAACTCCAGTCAGAATCTCTGCATCATATATTACAAAATATAATGTCTGTAATAGAAAAGAAAATAGTTTTCTATGTTCTTAGATTTCTTTCTTTTTGATGATCTGTCATTTTAGGTCAATATGGCAAACCAATGGTCCCACTCAAAATGATACTCATTGCAACTCATGCTGATCAAGCAAACTACCCTCGCAATAACCGTGGAGAATTTGTGTGTCGCGAAGCACAGATAATTCTTACCAAAGCCCAGGCACTGTTCGGTAATGACATGGAGATTGTTGACAGAATATTCGTGGTAGACACTCAAGTTGCTGGATCTTCTGATATGAAAGCACTTAAGAAACAAATTGCCGATATGAAAGCCTCAATTGTAAAGGTAAATATATCTTATAAAGTGACAATCTTTGCTTTCAGTTTTGTTGCAAATGATTTCTTTTTAGATATAAACTTTTGTAGTAGTAAAAAAAGAAAATCTTTTGTTTTGAGCTTCAAAAGGAATTGAAAAATGGGTTTATTGCAATATTTCAAATGTGCCTTGTAGTGTAATGGGTATCAGCTTGGAGTGAGATTCACTTACACGCAAATACCCTTGGGAAAGGTATTAATCCGTCTCTTCTCCCCCCTCCCCAGCTATGGGTTGAATAGCAGGACAGCCTGGGTTCCTTTAGCCTTAGTTGGCAACCAGTCTATCGCAAAAAGAAATGGCAACCTACTGCGGGGGGAATCTACCTCATCTGTCATGTATCAAAAGATACATGATTGCCCAAGCGTGTATCATGGCACTTAACTGACCAATGGTGTCGCTTGGAGTGGGCAGTCCGCCCTGGGTGGCACTTTTGGTCTGTGGTGAGTTTTCACTTTTTCAATAAAGAAAAAGACAATAGCATAATTTCAAAAATTTTTGCAAAAAAAAAAGCAGTGATTAGGAAGAAGATAAGGTTCAAATGAATCTAATTTGTCTTTGATATGATTGGCTCAAAGCCAGCTAGCCAGCAATAAAAACAAAATTGTTTCCAAAACCGCTGTCAGCTGGTGGGCATTACATGAAGTGAGCAAAAGGTGTGAAAAAAAATTGAACATTTTTAAAGGGCTTGATGTGGGGTTGAATTAAGTGAATTTAGTGAATCCACAGTTTTTTCACACCTATGTGAGAAGTCCAGACTTTGGCATCAGTTCTTTGATTTTGATTTTTCATGTCTGTGAACTGTTAGGGAATAAAATGAAATAAATGAAGCAATTGTTTTTTATTTTATCATAGGCCTAGCTTAAAATCGTTATAAAATTATTACTTATAAATAGATAAATAAAATGGATTCCAATGCTTTAAGGATATCACATTCATTCATATTTCATATTCTGGAAATATCAAACAGAAATTTAAAAGAAAATTGAAAATTAATATATTTTTTTAAGTGCAGAAACTTTATTTAAAGTCCAAAAATGGGCTTTTTTTTTTTTTTCAATTTACAAATTTTTCATGGTAAAACAATGGAATGTTTTATTTTTTGTTTAAATAGTTGAAGTTTCATAAAACTTCAACTGTCTAAACAAGAAATAAAACAGACTAAATAAAATAGACTGAGAATTAAAAGTAAAACATTTATTTCAGTTTTTAAGAGTGAAATTAATTAATTTTATCAAACTTTTAATTCTTAGTCTCTTATACTTTGCTAATAACTTCAACTACATAAAACAAAATAATTTAAAAAAACATTGCATTTTTTTTCCATTGTTAAAACTTTGATCTTAAAAGAAAAACGAATCATGTCATTTAATTTATGACTCCTCATTTGTTAGAATTGAAATAAATATTTAAAAAACTGATTAATTATGAATTAAAAGTACAATGTGTTTTTTTTTAAAAAATAAAACAGAGGGTATATAAACAAAACAAGTTATCTTTCTTTTAATATCGTAAAATGTTTTTAAAGTTTTCCTGATTTAGAAAAAAAGAAATAACATATACGTTTTTTTTATATATCCCCAGTTTTATTCTTAAAATTAAATAAACCCAATTTTACTTTTATTTCATAATTTATCAGTGAGGAGTTAACAGAAACATGGAAAAAAACCTGGCATTAAATTCTGAGAAATGGATAAAAATATTAAAAATAAAATTGATGGGTCTACAAATAATTGCATCGCTGACACTATATATATATATATATATATAAAAACTTTAAGGGGTTAATGTGCATTATAATATTGTATTACTTCTGGGGAGGAGCGACAAACTTGAGAGCCACCGCAAGCAGTAAAAACACTAGCTACTCCACACATTACTGTAACTGACTGAATATTTCAAAAACAGATTGACTGATACGAGATGATTATTATTTAGCCCAACATTCCTGACAGTGAATGGTGTGTGTGTGTGGTGGGGGTTAAAGACAAAAGAAAAATTTATCTTAGCTGACATGTTTCATCCTCTGATGAACTTCATCAAGTCAAATGCAAGGAGTTTATTTTGTAACATATTTGTATACAACAGCAAAAATGTTTGTCTATATTTCTGAGATGAGGTATTATGTACACTATTTACATTAGTCAGAGTATTGTCCTCATCTTTGTCGCCATATTTATTACAATGTTTTGGCTGTTGTACACTCCGGCCTTCTTCTAGGCCACAAAAATCTCCCGAGCCGACCAAGCATAGAAATGAATACAATATGGGAACCAGTAATAAGGAGTGCCAGAGAAAAGCGATAACAACAACAAAAATTGCAATATGAGCTCTGGTACAAAATGGTTGCTGAAGACATTAGGTTTATACTACTCAGAAATTCATATACAGATATCCTCAAGGACACCTGGCACAGTGGATGAAGGCGCTAGTTAGATCCAGTGACAGGATCCAAAGTGTGAGCTCAATACCCGGTTAAGGCAGTGGAGAACTTTCAGAGGGAAATTAACAGAAGTTAACTGATAACTGACATCCATTAAACATGGCACGTGGAACTAGAACAGTCTACCCCAATGAGCGAAATAAAGGGTTCAGTTCGACATTCCAACCACCTGAAGAAGGCTGAAACATTGTAACAAATATGGCGACAAAGATGAGGACAATAGTCCAAATAATGTAAATAGTGAGCAAAAATGTTAGTGGTTTTTCAAAGTTTTTTAGGTATAGGAATGAACATAAATATTCATCAGGTTAATTGAAAAATCAGGTAAATTATGAAGGACATGACTTTCAAAATAATGGTGGCTATTGTTTTGCTCTTATGACAAATTTGCAGCCAAAATTTTTATAGGTGGAGTGAGGTCAAATACCTGTACAAAATATTCTCTTTCGTGTACACATATTAAACCGATTAATAATAATTGATTAGTTCAATCATTGAATTAAAAAATTAAAGGAATGGACCTGATCTATGGGCTGAATATTTTGGCATACAACTGTAAAACATTTTTTTAAAATTCATATACTGGGTGCTGTCTGTGAAAAAAGAACACCATGCCACATTTCACTCTATCAGAAATTTGGAAATGACATGTTGTACTGCTTGGTATTCACGCCAGAAGTTCCAATATGAACATTTCAGATTGTTTGGGTGTCAATCTGAGGAAAATGCAGAGGATTCGGAAAGAGTTGGATGAGTCTGACGTATTGCAGCTTGGAAAACTTACTCTGAGCATTCTGATTAAAGAATTCTTGAATTTGTTGGTGAGGGCCTCAGACTCAAAAATAGATACCTACATCAAGTGCCTTGAGGAGAGTGCTGCCCTGAGTCAAGAGTGTGCCTGCTGGAAGAACCTGTCTGTCAACAGGACTCTGCACCATGCCACACAAGCAGGAGAACCCAATCATAAATGTCAGATAATTTCTGCAACCACATCACCCTTTACATCTGGCCACCTAACTCCCCAAACTGCAACCCCCTTGATTATTACATGTGGGGCACAGTCAAGCGAGAGACCAACAAAACTCCTTGTTAGACCAAAGATGAACTGAAGGCAAGGAGACAGCTCAAAAGAGTTGCAGGAGATTCCAAAGTCATCTGGAGGCTGTGGTTAAAGCCAATGGTGTTTTTGTTGAATACGTTTACTCTTTAGTATTTCACAATATTTTTGTGCAATTTTTGGTAAATATATCTGTTAAAATGAGATGTCGGTGTTATTTTTCATTTTTGTGTAATTTTGGCGGCAATTTATCCCTCGCACCCTGTATATAAGCCAAAAATGTTTATAGTCCCCCCCCAACTATTCTTGGATCATCATTATTTGTTTATTTTTTGCATCAACACTGAGAACATCTTTCAAATTTAATGAGTTCTCATATAACCTGCTACTCTTGTGTACCAAATACAAATTCTGGCAGAACTATTTCTTTCAACAACACCCACCCATCCAACATGCTGCTTATTTGGTACAGTGCATTTATCTTTGAAATTCCTCTGAGGTATGATTTTTTTCTATTTCGGAATTTTACTGCATCAGAAAACGTGCCCTCTCACATTTACTTGAACCATCTACGCTTATTTTACAAGCAGAAAAAATCCCACCACCATAACTATTCCAGAGGGTACTTGTATTTACTAAAAATCAGTATACAAAAGAGTTTCTTAAAGGAGAAAAATTTAAGTATTTTTTTCCTACATATTTTGTATTCCGACAGTTAAAAAAAACAAAGATAATTCTACCAAAATTTAACAATTTTCAGTTTTTCTAAAAGTTCATATCTCATAAGGAAATGATTTTAAAGATGTTTTATGTTCAAATATATTAGTATACATAATTTTTTTACATATATTTTTTTTTTAACTGTTTTTCTTTTTTTAGAAATTGCCTTTCACTTCCGGCTTTTTAGAAGCGATGGTTTCCCAACTTCCCTATTGGCGTCGTTCTTCCTCTTCATTTCCTGTATTAACCTGGAAGAATTTCTCAGAATATGTTCGTGCCAAGATCAACCCACTTGCTGGAGAAATCCACCTAAAGTCTCTTGTTCATCATTTACAACTAATTGGAGAAGTAAGTTAACTATCATTTTTTTCTGTCTCCCTATTTAAGTATATGTATAAGGAATTAATAAATAATAAATTTGGATACTATTTACTTCTAAAGACTAAAATTTGTCATCTTATTCCTTTAATTTATGATAAAAATGGCCTACTATTAGGGTTTTCCAATCTTGTTAACCCTGCTGTAGTGTAAAGAGTTTTAAATGGATAAAGGGCACACTGTACATATGTATGTGTGTAAAAATAAATAACTTTGGATAAACTAACCATTTTATAATATTCTTCAATGCTTTCCTTTTTCGATAAATTGAGATTATAAATATTTGGGGATTTATAATTTTACCTCTCTGATTTATTAATGAAGTTAGCAACTAATAGTTATAAATTATTTCTATTTTTAAATCATGATTTAAGGGAAGTTATTTTTGTAGGGGTTACTTCCCTTGGATTTTTATTTTACTTGTTAAATGTAAATGTGTGTGTAAACAAATTGTCAGTAATGCCCATGCGGGTTTTAAGGCCTGATGCAGCTTGCACAGCATTGACTCTCACCACAAAGCCACATTGTCCAGAGACAAGCAGTTGCAAGATATCTAGTGTGGCCATGAGGCAGGTTTTCTATCAGAGTTTCCTTCTAGGAAACTGGCAGAAGGTTTGGAAGGTCCCACACCCAGTGGACTAACCGTGCATCGGAATACTAGCCAAAATATTTCTATGGCCTCGTTCAGAGATTGCTAGATGGCTGTTGACCTCTATTCATCTGTTCATCCGTTTTCTTCATTTTAAGAAATTTGTAAATAAAATTATCAGTTTTAAAAATTTTCAAAAAATAAAATATATATTTGTGATATGTTGTTTGAGTAAAATTAATAAATTTAATGTTAAATTAATCTGATTTGAAATAAACATTACTTACAGCATAAAAAAAGTGATATACAAGCATTTCTTAATGACAGGTCTTGTTTTACTCATGTCTTCATTGATGTATTGATAAGTTCCGAAGTGTTGACAGCTAGTATGGATGACCAGAATTGACATAAATTTATGAAATCTAAGTGAATACATTTTTTTGTTTTTTAACTACGTAGTAATTTTTACAAATTAACATATTTTCAGCAATTATCTGATATTTTATTGACTTTTACTTACATTTGAAGATGCTTTATAAAATTTGGGTTTCTTGTCTAGGTTCCTAAGTTTATTTACTTAAGCAAAAAATTACTTCATTGAATTATAAATACATAAAATAAAAATATTTAGTGAAATAGTAATTTAAAAAGAGTAAAATTTACTTTAAAATTTTGAAGGGATGATATGCAGACATTAACGATGAAACAGAATTGAATAATGAAAGTGAAAGAGTGCCAGACGTCTCTTACATCACGTGACCTTTTAAAGGATATTATTATTTATGGCTTACCATAGTTACAAATTGTGAACATTTAAGCACTAAAAGTTTGTTTTTTTTTTATTATTTTAAAAATATTGGGTACAAACAACTGTTATGAGCTTTTCAATTTTGACTCATAAATATAGTTTTCACTTAATAACAATATTACCTAATTGCCTTGAAGTAATGCAGAATTTTAAATAATTTTTTAATATTATGAATTATTTAATTAAAATTTTAATAAATGAAAACAATTCTTGTAAAAATTAACTATTCATTGAAAAACTTTTCTTAAGACAATTGTGTCCGTAATAAATTTTATTTATAAAAGCAATTAAAAACTTTTCTAATTAAATACTGTCATAGTTTTATTGCATTTTTTATTTTACAATTCAGAGCAGATTTTTGGTGAATGGGTTAACTGTTTTACAAAAAAAAAAAAATTGATGATTTACATTCTCCAAGGAGTCCTGCTTTTAACTAATTAAAAAAAATCCCCACCCTAAAAATTTCAGACTTGAAATAGGCACCCCAATATAACGTGACATAAACTTTTCGAAGGGGACTGCTCTGTAGATAAAAATTAATTCTTAACTCTTAGACCCTAGCCATTTCCATAGTAACTAATGTTGCAAGAGACCATACTTATAAACACGCGCTAACCACAAGATAGCTTATTCCTAAATTCTCGCTTGACGAGGAAGCGTGACCAGACACCTTAATTCAACTTAATTTCAAAAATTATATTATGGGTCTCGGCTCTCGCTTTTGAAACATGAGAACTCTTATGTAGTGAAGGAATCATATTTAAAAAAAAAAAATATATAGGCAGTTTCCTTATTCTTGCATATAGCCATTGCTACACTCTTTAGTACAGATGTTACATACATGATGGCCTCAAGCAAATCTTGCTACATTCATGATATTTGCTATGATGCATATGGCTTTGTTACACCAAGCAATCATTGAACGATATGATTGCTTTGGATGTGAAACCAACAGTCACCATGCAGTGATGATCTCTGTTCACACATTGTCTATATCTGTAAATGTTCTATCTCCAATATTGAACACACTTCCTTTTATTTATATTTAAGTGACCATTGATCTGCATTTCTTGTCACATATGTGGTAATCAAATCAACTCCGGGTAGTGGAAGTTGACTTTGATCATCATCACTTCCAATGCGCCGACCTGGACTTGCACACCCTAGGTCATGCATTAAAAGCGTGCCATTACGAAATCATCATATACAACAGACTGTTGGTGTAATATTTGATATATATATATATATATATATATATGTGTATATATATATATAATATATATATATATATATATATATATCAAATTTTAAACTTCTCTAAGAAACAATACACTAAATGAAAAATTAAGGAATTTAACAGTTTTTATCACAAGACCTTCAAATAATTGAAAGAAATCTGATTTGAATGCTTTTGATCTTTAAATACAAATATACTATATATATTAATAATTATAATGAGATAGATTTATTTGATCTGTAAAGAGTACTTTCTTGAATGTCTCATGAATTCATTAATACAAGAAAGATATTGTGCAAACTTGGATCAAGTGTTAAATACATAGTGACTTGTTTTAAATGAATCAATATTTTGTATGTTGTAAAAAGATCCCTTTTCAATTTGTAAATATTAAATGGTTGTATTTGTATTTCAGGTTGTGTATCTTGAAAGTGAAAATGGTCAAGATCTTGTAGTGCTTAATCCTTTATGGTTGTGCACTGATGTAATAGGAAACTTGATATCCCATGACAAGATCCTACAGACCCGAATCACTGGCTGTTTCACAGTGGATGATTTCCAGCTTATGTACCCAGAGACAGATGCCCTCGACTTGCTGCAAGTCCTAGAGTGTCTTGAAGTCTGCACTCAGTGTGATAATGATGGGGAAATTGAATATGAATTCCCTTGCCTGAATTTTATAGAAACATTGACTGGTCTCTGGCAAAAGGACAACCAACATTACCCAGACGCTGTTTACGGGGGAATGCGATTGATGTCTGTCACAGATAATGGCAACCAATTTAAGTATCTCTTTCCTAGGGTTCAAGTTCACTTGAGGCGAACCCTTATTCAAGAAACGGTTGATCCAACACTGGATCTTTACCAGTGGCACCATGGATCTAAATATTGCTGTGGAGAATTAGAAGGGATCCTAAACATGGACAAGAATGAGCAATTTTTTGAAATTAAAGTGCGCGGTCCAAAAGACTCCAGAACTGCCGTGTTTTACTTCCTTGAAGACTTTGTAACAGCAATTGAGCAAATAGTTCATGATATTTGCCCAAATTTCCACATAGAACGACATGTTCTTCATACAGGTCAATTGAGTGAACATTGCAAGATTGTGGCTAGTTACTGTCCTCGTCAATTAATAGAATGTCAACTTGACCATTCGTTGACTGTCAAATTAGATGACATGGACCCTGAATGTATTGCTGAAGTTGTGTTTCTTGGCTCACCTGATGTCATGGACAATGTCACCCTCGGGGTCGACCTGCATATTTCAACACTGTCTATTCATGCCCGTCGTGTATTGAGTGCCATGCTTGATCCCCCAGACCCCATGGGGCGGGACTGGTGTCTCTTAGCTGTTACTCTGGGACTCACCAATGCCTTGCCCTCACTTGATTCTGGTAGCAATAGGCTAGAAAGCAAAACAAACCGAACTCTTGAAGAATGGTCTTTGGACCCACAAGCCACAATCACCGTTTTAGTGACAAAGCTCCGTGAGATTGGACGAAACGATATAGTTGAGGCCCTCTATTCTCAGCTAGTACTTTACCAAGTGGGCTATGAAGATACTAGTGCTGAAGACAATAGTGGCGGAAGCAGACAGGGGACAAATGCATCAACAAATACTCTCTCTAGTTTATCCCGGTAATGACATTAGCTGTATGACTGTTACTCAACTTGTAATGGTGCTCACTGTGTCAGCAGATTTGTGCGTTGTCTTTAACATAAATTATGCAAAACAAAAACAAAAAAAAATTTGAAAGAAATAAGGATTGCAATATGTCTGGCTAATGTGTACTGTTGATTAATAATGTGAATGGTTTGTTCCTAAATTTTCAGAAACTCATCTTTTTTTCTATGTATCTCATGTGTGTGCAGGCACACAAACATACTAACACATATACAAACTCAATTTCATACACACAAACTAACACACACACGATCTAACTTTCTCCCTCTTCCCCATGTCTCTCTCTCTCTCCCTCTCCCCCTCCCACATCTCATACAATCACAAACTTGCTGTCAAGATTGAATTCCCCACCCCTTTAAACTCCAGTTTTGATCCAACAATTGGGAAATTCTTTAATAAAATAGGAAGTATGGACGCGTGCGCTGTTCTTTGATGCTTGGGAAGTTCAAAGAGAAAAATGTTCTCCAAAAAATAAATGCAAAATAAGATTTTAGAAAAATTAAACTTAGAGAAGTTTTTACTCAGTGAAACATTTTTGTTATAAAAAATAAATATTAAAAAGAAAAATATTTAAAACATCTTTATATATGCCGCTTCCAAAGTTTTATATTTATTATTTAAAACCAAATTTTATTTATTTTTCTTTTATTTGAATTTGTTTTTTTTCCTTGCTTTTAGCTTGATCTCTATTTTTCCTCAAACTTGAAATGGAGGAATTATGTTCCTTTTAAGCAAAAAAACTTATTTTTGAATTGTCGTTCAAGTTACATTATCCCCACCCACAGAAGTGTAAAATGTGTTCACATGCACATTAGGGTTGACCGCAAATGAACCCACAACTTCTTTTGAAGTATAACTTGATAAATTTTTTTTTTTAAATCTCATTTAAATAAACTCTGAACAGAAAACACTGAAAACCACAAGCAAATTCATAATCAATTCCTTAAAATACCTCAGTTTCCAATAATTAATATCTGCTTAGTTCATTAAAAATAATCTCTTGTAGACAATATGTTCCTCTTTTTAAAATTTGTAAACTTTTCAACAATTTTGTTGCATCAGTTTACAAATTTTTCTGTTGGCAACATTGGTTTAATGGAGTTATTAAGTGGTTTTACTTTTATTCATATATCAATTTGTGAAATCACAAAATGGAGTCCACATTTAAAAGAGATTGATTAAACATTATTGGTAATTCTAATAAAAGTAATTATCTTGTTGGAAGGAAAGTTTTTGTGCTTTGTAGAACATTAAATTTATTTAGAAACCTCAAGAATATTCTTCCAATCAAATGTAATTTAAGGAAAACATAATGACATCATGAAATTATGGTAAGCACTCCATGACCCATATACATGTCAATGTTACAGAACATCCTTATTTGTATTAAAAACAAATAAGATTACTATTTTTTACCAAATTCTAAATATGAATACATTTTTTAATATCATCAAATATTTCTGGTTAGTTTTTATTCACCAAAAATTAGTGTTAATTTGAAAATGACTAAAAATTATTTTTTCAATTTTTTGGTCAATTGAGTCTAAAATAAAATTCTTATGTGTAAATAAAAATAGAATTGACAGCATCATTTTTTTTTTTTTTTTAAATTCCCACTTTAAAAATTAAAAATGAATTTTGATCCGAGTCAACAAGAAATTTCAGATCCAACATTTACTTGAACTCTTGGAGTGTTTTTGTGTGTGTGTGGGGGGGGGGTACTGCTGCCAGTGTTACTCCCAAAGAGCTATAAGCATAAGTGACAATTATAGCTTTCATAGTTTGGTATATTCACCATTGCTGTCAGAGTTTGGTCTATTCAAGCCTAGAGTTAAAATGTTGAATATTTTTTCTTTTCCCAAAGGCTTGCAGGAAGATTGCCTTGTGCCAATCTTTGTAAAATGGTCATAGTCATTCTAACTGGCACTTCTGAAACTCTTGGGATTGACAGAGAAGATTAGTAAAAATGGCACAAAAATGTTTTTAATTTCTACAATGGTTACACAGGTATCTTAGTCACGTTCTTCTTGTGGCTTGCTTTCACTTGAATCTTTGAATTTTGGCAAGCATTTCTTTATTTTATATTCACAACAGTCAGTCCATTTGTGTACTTGTAAAATCAGAAGTATAGATCATTTATAATTCCTTAACTATCATTGAAGCTAATTTGGTCATTATAGAACTAATTAATTAGAAATAAAACATTTTTATTTTTAATTAATGAGTATTTTCTATTTATTAAAAAGTGATATGCAAAGGTTTTTATTTTTTTATTTTATTTCCCACTCAGAAACTGAAAACTCTGTCAACTTGTAAAGAATATATTTTGATAAAATTCTGGGTGTTGTTAATTTGAACAAATTTAATTTCCAAACTTTTGTCAAAATAAGTTCTTTCTTTAAACTTTGTCATATGTCCCCTTTTATCTTTCATTTAATATTTTGTTTGTTACTGCTGCTTTCATATACCATAAGATTTATTTTTCAGTCGGCAGTTTACCCAACTACAACTGGTCGACAAAACCTGTTTCTCTATTGTTGCCTGAACACTGAGGAATCTTGCCGACAATGTCGTAAAGAATGAATAAATAATATTCAAAATGAAGATTTAAATCTAAAATAGTTTCAATTTAAATGTTTGTCTGCAGGTCCAAGTCCTTTGATTTCCGTGGGTCCAGAACTGGATCTGATTAATTATCACAGTTCATAGGGATTAACTGGATCATTATAGAGAAAAAAAAATCTTCTGATCCACTTATCATACACCTACCATATATTTTAAGTACCATGGATTGGTAGAAAAATAAGCAAATAGTAAATGGGAATAAAAATCTTTGAACAAGTTTTGGTTAAATTTTTAAAAAAAAAATAATGAATTACAGAAATTTTTTTTTCCTGTTTGTCTAACATTTTCTTCTTTTTCCTTCTCTTTGTTAATTTTTCTTCATTATCTGACACTTCTCCTCCTTTCTGATTGACATTGAATGACTGAACTTATTCAAATAATTTTCTTTCTTTTTTCTTTCATTTATTTTATGTGCATTGGTAATATTCTTATGTTTGGTTTACAGTTGAAACTGGAATGTTAGATAAATTTTCTCTATAAATATGGCCTTCCTACTGATATTGGTACGAAAAGCCAGAATTTTGAATTATGATTATCAAGGTTATCAAGTGTCCTTTACTTGATACCATCATCTTCTCCCACACACACATACACAGCAATGTTGAGCTTTGTTGGCAGATTTGATTTCCCTGCCTAAACAACCAAATTTAGAAACTGCCTAACGTATAAACATTTGCTATTGATAGAACTTTTTGATTTGATAATGACAATAAAACAAAATGTATGGACAAAGGAAAAAAAAAAACAGAGTAATGAGTTTAATTGAGGAACTTTCCAAATCTTTGTTACTACTCTTTCCAGAGATAGGGAAATCATGTTCATTCTGGAGAACCTCATTTTAATATAAATGGTTATTTTATCAACCTAAAAAAAAAAAATTGATCATACCTTTTTTTCTTGAACTTGGTTATCAATGGAGTTGTTTCTTTTTGAGAGGAGAAAGCTTGTCACTTGCTCAGGTCATGAATATTTTTTTCTTGAGCATATCAGTTATTCTGTTGAAATAGGAAACGTAGTTTCCTCTGAATTAAAATTTTTCAAAATTATAAGTTAGCCTTTGTTGATTGTAAGATCTAATTCAAAAGATGATCATAAAAACCTTTGTTTTTAAATGTAGCAGATATCTTGTTCAGGGTTTGTTTTTTCTCCAAGTGATAATGTGTCTGTCATCTTCCAAATCCGCCTGGGCCTGCTTTGAATAGAATGCAATAAGCTTTTGTAGAAATATATGAAAGCAATATCTTCAAGAAATGATGAAATGAAAATAATTTTCTCAATTATTTTGCTGTGCATATGGGGAAATTTTTTTTCTCACCCACTTAGAGGCTGATGTGAGGGATTTGTTTAAATTCTATCAGTTTTTATTTCCATTTATTTATTAAAAAACAAATACCTTAGGTCAACTCTTTCTCTGACTGACTTCTCATTAGCATTTTTGTTTTTTACTATTACTTGATCATTATAAGATTCATTTTTAAACTTTTAAATCTTTTTTCCCATGTATATGTGAAAACAGCACATAGCCATAATCAAATTTAATACCCATGATAAAGAAAACAAATTTAAAAACACAATTTGATATTTTTAAATTATTAAAATCACTCAACCTAAAGTCTAACCAGATGTCAGTTCAATTTGCAAAATTTCTATTCAGTTTCTGGAACAAAGAATCTTAAACCCATACACAGACAAATTCTGCCTTAAATAGAAAATTGTCTTGGAATTCTTTTTAGATCCTTAATTCCTTGAGCAGACAAGCTGCTCTGTTCATTATTGTACCCCCCACGACCTTTGTCTGTTTCCAACCCCACTTACCCTTAATCAACATGGATGTGAGAAAAGAATTACTCACTCCATCAGAAGAGATGTTTTGTTTGCAATAAAAAAATCATTGTTTGCTAATGTTTTTCACCATTTTATCTGTTTAAAAAAAAGTTTTATGAAAAAATAATTTCACACACGATTCATGTTGATACCAATATGAAATTGGGGCGGGGGGCTTCTTTTTCTCCTTCCTTTTCTTCTTTTTCTCCTTCCTTTTCTTCTTCTTTTTCTCCTTCCTTTTCTTCTTTTTCTCCTTCCTTTTCTTTTTCTTTGATGCCAACATGAAATAAGGGAAGCGTCTATTTCTTTTTCTCTTCTTTTTCTTCTTCCTCTTCTTTTTTTCTTCTTCCTCTTCTTTTTTTTCTTCTTCCTCTTCTTCTTCTTCCTCTTCTTCTTCCTTTTCTTCTTCTTCCTCCTCTTCTTCCATTTCTTCTTCCTTTTTTTCTCTTTGCTGCACTTAATTTCCATTTCAGCAGTTTTTATCTTTCCATTTTTATTTCCATTTACCAATCATTCTATTTAATTCTACAGTTTAAATGACTAGGTTTAGAAAAGAAACAATTGAATATCAAACTTGGATACAAACCAGCTCTTCATTTTCTAACAACTACCATAGATTAAATAAACTTGCCAAAAGAGAAGGTGACTAAAAATTAAGATGAAAGTAAAACTACAAATTAAAATCTATATTCTGCATCTTCCTTCATGCATTTCAATGTTAAGCTTTTCTTTTTCTTTTTTTTTTTACAACGAACAGTTTATAAAATGAACATCATTAGAACATCATACAAACATCTGACCTGTTCATGAGCAGGAAAGTAACATATCCAGTAACCAATTCTTTTACTACTTAAATGTAATACAAAATTAACTTGCAAATAAGTTTGCATTTATCTTTCTTTCAGTATTAATTATTTGATCATTTCAATTTCTTTTTCTTTTTCCATTTAAATAATATTTTGTTAAATTCATTTAAAAGCTGATACCTCAATGTAACATTTTAAAATAACTTTTTTCGTTTTAGAATTTTTATTCGTTCAAAATGGCCATCCTTTTATTTTTTAAATCTATCATTTATTTTTTAAGAAAGTTTAATTCATTATTATTGGAATGTTAATTTCGTAAGAGAAAACTCAAAATAAAATGCAATATTTTTCTTTATATGGTGAATGTGATACATTTGAACGAATACAATACTTTTTTTATTTCTTTTTATTTTATTTTACTATTGTTCAATTAAATGTAAATTTTCCTTAAATTTTAACAAAAATTAGTTGAATTCTTTACTTTTATTAAAGTAAAATTTAATTGATGGTTAATTATTAATTTTAATTGCTAATAATTAAACTAACCATCAATTAAATTTTGGTTTTAATAATTTAATTATTTTAATAATTTAAAGTGATAACTAATTAGTAATTCTAATAGTTAACTTTCATGCAGAAAGCTAAGTTCTTCATTGGATTACCTTTCCTTACCCACTAGGGATGCTTGTTGTATGTACAACTCTTACACTTTTCTATATTGTGCAGGTACTACACTTTGATCCTATTTCCAGCCTTACTGAGCTGGAATCTTTCTGATGAAGAATAACTTAAATAATATTAATCAGGAAGGAATTTAAAAAAAAGGCTGTAAAGTGGGTAATTCTAGAAGGAAAAGATTGTGTGCGTTTAATGTGTGTGAGAGAGAGAGAGGAGGGACTGAAACAAAAGAGCTAATTAGGCTGCTATTAAAAGAATGCAGGTAAAGATGCAAAGGCCTACAAAATTTTTTAAACATTAAAGATTAAAATTCTTTTTAGAGTTAAAAAAGATAAAATAGTTGCAGTAGAAAATACTTATTTGTCCATTTTTTTTCTTTTCAATAAAATTAATCCTTGTTTGAATAACAATTGGATAAAAACGAATAAACATTTGAAGGGAGGAAATGGAAAGATACGCGCGTCTAAATGGCAAGAAATGGTCAAGAGCATGAGACAGCGCACATAATCTAATTGTCAACATCCGTGGAATTTCGACGAGTCCAGTTAATTAATGGTTGATCTGTAGGATGATAGCGGAGAGGGGGGGGCTGATCCAAGGGAGATAATTTTTATCGGTCGTTTAGTTTATCCGATTTGTTTCCCTTTGTTACAGTAAGTGCAACCCTGAAAAATTCAGAGTAAAATATATGTAGATGTGAAGCGAGATTTTATTTGAACAGCACCAAATAAACCACTGGTTGCCAGTAAATTATTTATTAAATTTGGTTTCTTTCTCTTACAATCTCAATGGTATTTCTTTAACAAGTAACACAGATGTAATGATGCTCTCAATGTCAGATGTCAATTTACAGTTTTGTGACTTTTCAGTTCAATCATAATTTTATCACTAACAAACTTAGGTTTAAAATGACCAAAATTTTCCCTTTTAGAATATTTTAAACCCTTTCAATATCTAATGAGGGTTTTCTTATTTTTTTTCTTCCTCTGTTTTTTACAGACTTTAGAATATTGGCTTTTCGATAAAATTTAATCTGTTTTCAGATAAAATGTCTGAAAACTGCGACTGTTTAAAATAAAGTTTTATTTTTCAAGTAGGTTATATTTTATTAGGAATAAACTGGAGGTTATGCAGGTTTATTACAAAAAGTATTAAGTTACATTACAGAATTTTTCTAATTTTCCAATGTGTCCTTTTTCTTTTTTTCTTTTTCTTTTTCTACAGATATTATGGTCATCACTTGAGATTCTATTTGGAAGTTGTTTTTTTTTAGTGGGGGGGACAAAATTTGATTCTGTATATTTAGGCAGCAAATGTTCTTAAAAACAGACATTTTGTATCAATTTTATTGATCGACTTCTGCAAATAATCCTGCTTAGAGAAGAAGGAAATTCTGTTAAAAATTGTCCAAAGTTCATTTCACAAGAAATATGGTCAGTCATCTAACATTTACATTATATATATGAACTTGAACAGTATATCTCCTTTTTAATCTGCCAAGAAACTTTGAACGAATGTGAAATGTCAGAAAAAAAAAAAAAAAAGTACGTACTATGTCCCTCATATGAAAGATAAGAAAAAATATTTAAAAATTGTTTCCAATCAGCTTTTGAGCCAAATTCAAAGGAATGCACAATTTTATTTGAAATTGCTGATACTCATAAGGCATCTTGAGCTATATCTGGACTTATATTATCAAACACAGTCTATATTATCAAACACAGTCTATTGTCACTGAATTATATAATAGCTAAGGGTTTGTTTTCCTTTTAGTTTTTTTCCTTTGTTGTCATTATTAAAATATTGGATTGCTGTGAAGTAAATTGAATTAAAATCTGTTGATAAAATAAGTTTAGAAAGTGTATATAATTTCAGTTTGCTCAGTAGGCAACCTGTTTCTACTTTTCTCAACTTGCTCAATGAACTGCTAACTAAACTTTTATTGAGTTTTGTTATTTAGCAATAATTCTGTTGATAGCAATAAAATTTTACCATTTAACAAAGATTAGCTATTTAAAAAAAAATCATTTTATGGAGACCTAATGTGGTTTTCTATTGGCACATTGTACAATTATGATATGAAATTCACCAGGCAGCACATTATATTTCTCAATAATCCTTTCTGATTGGATAGTTTTAATTTTAATTGTGATTTACTCCTTTTAGAAGAACAACTATTCCCAAATCTGACTTTTCTTTAGTAATTTAATTTGTTGTTTCATTTATTTCTAGAATCAACAGCAAATCTTAAATTTTTTGCATTACATTTTATCTGGCCAGCCATTTGTAAAACGGATGTTGTTGGATTACTATTCTGCAATCTGCATATGAGCAAGGCATCTATTTCAGTGCCAAATGGAAACAACAGAAAAAATTCCTAGCAGTATTTTTTTTTAAGTAATATTTCTTCATGTCAACATAAGTCTTCTTAGCAGTTACTACATAGTATCAATCTCCAAATCATTAAATATTATCACAATATATAGACAGTTATATATCTTCACTTCAGTTAATGGATTACTTTCCTACAACTTCTCCCAACCCATTTCACAAAATCTGATCAAATATTAGATTGTTTTTAATGTTCTTCCAATTCTATGTAAATTACTGTCTTTTCCCAAAATTGATTTTTCCACAGAATCAATCCTTAACAACCAAAGAAAGAATCGAGAAGATCAATGATAATTTGTAATGAATGCTTTTCTTTTTAAGTTTAAATTAATCAATGCCAAAACTAAATCAACTAGTAAAGACTGTAAGTGAATTGTCATGGTGCGCTTTTTCTCACAGAGGGTGCCCAACTGACCCTAATATGCTGTGCAGTCAACAAGATCAAAAACAATGCGCATGCATAAAATTAAAAATATAAAATGGCGACAATTTACCCATCGCACCCTATATAGTAGACATTGAAGGCTGTTTCCTGCTAAATGCAATCAGCAAGCCTGGTGATTGTGTTTACTATGAAACAGACTGTCGCCTCTATATATATATATATATATATATATATATGCACACACGTTATATAGTAAAGCTATGTACTCCTGTTTAAATGGTAACTGATAGATCAAATTGTCAGTTAATCTAAAAAATGATCCCCAATCTGTTGTTAACTGGGGCAAGAAATGGCTTCTTAATTTTCACCCCTCCAAAATGAAACTGCTCTCTTTTAATTGTCTGAGAAAACCTTTTTTTTGCCTTTGATCAGCTATGGCTAATGCTAACCTCCAAGAGAATGACTCCTTGTGACTTCTTGGGCTAATGTCTTCCATAAACATGAACTGGAAAGATTATATTGAATCCGTTGCTCGGTCTCCTGCTAGGAAAGTTCACTGTATCATGTTAGTCAATTTTTATTCCCCAAATCGTACACATCTATAAGTCTACCATTGAATGTTGCTGCCACATCTGATAGCGTGCTTCTTCTATGTATTTAAAGAATTTGCAATGTTACTGGTCCTGACCTGGCATCTCAGCTTCAGTCACTTTCCCACTGCTGTAATCTAACTTCCCTGTCTTTTTTCTCTAAATATTTTCCTGCTAATTCTTCTTGTCAGCTTTCCTCTTTGGTACCTAGACTTTAGTAATTTAAGTGGAGTACTAGATTGGCAGTTAGGTCTCATCATTTTAATGTTGAAATTGCTAGACACAACTGTAACTTCTATGCTAATTGTTTCTTCTCTCGTACTTCTCACTTGTGGAATTCTCTTTCAATTTCTTGCTTTCTAGTCAACTTTACATTTAAATTTCAACATCAATTGTTATCTTAATTTCTATTCTTTTATTGTTCTGTGTCTTTCATAATGTTTTCTTTTTCTCTTCTCGCACACTTAGTAACTACTTGCATCTTAGTGGCTTTATTGCCTTGCTTGGGGTGAAATGATTAAAAAAAAATCAATTTTGTAGTCCGACAGTTTTATCTTAAATTTTAACTTCATAATATTTGATGTGGTCTTATTGCTTGTCACTCAATTAAGTGCATGTGCAGTCTGAGGTGTCAAGCTGTTCACATGGGCGCACACGCTGTTATATTCATGTTCCGATGTTCCTTAAACACTGCATACACTCCTTTTTTTTTTTTAATAGGTGTATGATGTTTTCTGCAATGCCCTTTTATCCAAACCTTTTATTCAATTCCCCCCTAACTATTCCACTATACCAGCTGAGGTTGGGGGGGTAGCTAGGGGGTGTATTGTATTAGTTAATTACTTTATTATTTCATTCACTAATGAACTGAATAGTTAAACTTTCAAAAATAATCAGTGCAAAAAAAATTTTAGGGTGTTTGTTTTTGGTTTTTCTCCTTTCAAACATCTCATTTTTTTAAATTTATTTTTTTTGTATAATGAGTATTTTGTTTGAATATTTCTGTCTTTCTGCTTATCTCCTCCTCCTCCTCCTCTCTCTTCTCACCTCTCCTCCCCCTCTCTCTTCTCTCGTTTTCCTCCTCCTCCTCTCTCTCTCTCTTCTCTCGTTTTCCTCCTCCTCCATCTCTCTCTCTTCTCTCGTTTTCCTCCTCCATCTCTCTCTCTCTTCTCTCGTTTTCCTCCTCCCTCTCTCTCTCTTCTCTCGTTTTCCTCCTCCCTCTCTCTCTCTTCTCTCGTTTTCCTCCTCTCTTCTCTCGTTTTCCTCCTCTCTCTCTCTCTTTCTCTCGTTTTCCTCCTCTCTCTCTCTTTCTCTCGTTTTCCTCCTCTCTCTCTCTCTCTTTCTCTCGTTTTCCTCCTCTCTCTCTCTCTCTTTCTCTCGTTTTCCTCCTCTCTCTCTCTCTTTCTCTCGTTTTCCTCCTCTCTCTCTTTCTCTCGTTTTCCTCCTCTCTCTCTCTTTCTCTCGTTTTCCTCCTCTCTCTCTTTCTCTCGTTTTCCTCCTCTCTCTCTTTCTCTCGTTTTCCTCCTCTCTCTCTCTCTCTCGTTTTCCTCCTCTCTCTCTCTCTCTCTCTTTCTCTCGTTTTCCTCCTCTCTCTCTCTCTCTCTCTTCTCTCGTTTTCCTCCTCTCTCTCTCTTCTCTCGTTTTTCCTCCTCTCTCTCTCTCTTCTCTCGTTTTTCCTCCTCTCTTCTCTCGTTTTTCCTCCTCTCTCTCTCTCTCTCTCTTCTCTCGTTTTTCCTCCTCCTCTCTCTCTCTCTCTCTCTCGACCAGGAACGAGCAGAAAATGTCATAATTTGGTGTTATTTAATTGCAGAAATTCATTTAAAGAGAAATACGCTTACATATTAATTATTTCTCTGATGATTTCATTTTTACCTCCCCCCCCCTAAGCATTTCACCCCCAAACAAGGCGGGAGCACTACTAGCACACAGTGTTACAGAGAGTGAAAGTAAGAGGAAAGAATAAAGAGAAGGACGGGGATCAAGATTAAGACATCAGAAGATATCAATTGATATTACATTTAAATTTTTGAAGATTATAGCTATCAGGGAAGCACTTAAGAGGAAGGGAGTTTCGCTGTCGGGAAGTGCGAGCGAAGAAGCTGTTACATTTTAATGTTTCAACATTAAAAGGGTGGTACTGAGATGCCAACCTTGTAACATGCTTAAATTCATGCAGCTTGGGCACCAGTGAAAATAGCTTGTCAGAGCAGTTGCTATGAAAATATTTGTAGATAAGACAGTGGGAAGCCACATCACGTCTGTGAGAAAGTGACGAGCTGAGATGCCAGGTCAGGACGTATCACATTGCATATCTGTCTTTGGATTTTGTCGAAAATCTCGAGATGAACAGCGAGGGCACTACACCATATATGGCAACAGTATTCAATGCAAGGATGAATGGTAGATTTGTAGACTTGAAGGATGGTCTCGGACGAGAAAAACCTCCTGGCGCGACACAGAATCAACTTTCCTTGTGGTAGATGAAGCTATTGAGTCAATGTAGCTGTTCCACCTCAGGTCAGTGGAAAACGTGTGACCAAGAAGGCGCAGAGAAACGCATTGGGGTTGAGCCTCAGCCATGCTGATGGGAGGAGGCAGGGACGTTTCTCTATGGTGGGTAAATGAGAGCAGTTTCGTTTTGGAGGCATTGAAGTTTACAAGCCATTTCCTGCCCCACTCAACCACAGATTGGAGGTCGTTTTTGAGACCAACGGCCAGGTTAACTTTGTCAGCACTGCCGGATTTACTATCGAGACAGGAGTAAATAGTAGTGTCGTCTGCGTAGATGCCTACTTGAGAACTGATGACGTCAGGAAGACCAGAAACAGGATAGAGCCTTGGGGAACACCAGCGTTCAGATGAAAAGAACTGGAAGAGATCCCGTTCGGGACAACCTTCATTTCACGGTTAGACAGGAATTATTGGATTAAATCAAATAATCGTCCTGTAATACCGTATCCTTGAAGCTTACGAAGATGGCCAGAACGCCAAACCCTAACAAACGCCTAAGAGATATCTAGAACCACAGCTCGAGTTTCGCCGTTAGTGTCAAGAGCTTGGTATACAAATTCAGTTATGGCTGTAAGCACGTCAGCGGTAGAGTGGGCAAAGCAGAGTCCATAATGTTTGTCAGTAGATCATGGGAGGTAATGTGATTAACCACTTCGGCATTGATTAAAGCCTCGAAGACTTTTCCAAAGCGTAGTAGGAGATTTATAGGACGGTAGTCAGAAGGGTCTTCAGAGTTTTTAAAAACAGAGACAACAGATGAGGACTTCCAACGGGCTGGAAAGCAAGAGTCAGCAAGGCAATAGTTACATAGCTTGGAGAGAACTGGAGCCAACTCGGAAACGCATTTCTTTAGGACTGCGGTTGGTATCCCGTCACCACCACTTGCTTTATGAGAGTCTAATTTAGACATGATGTCCAATACCATAGACAGGGTTTATTTAATCTCACTCGATAGAGCCTCAGTTGTAGAGGGAAAATCAGGTGTGGGTACTCCAGTCGAGTGTTGAGTTGAATGAGAATTTCCGAGCAAAGCTTTCAGACTTATCATCTGTGGAAGTCAGGATTTTGCATTGATTGAATAGAGGTGAGATTGGGGATCTGCTGTTGTTCAACACGCTCTTGTAGAGCCGCCAATGATCTTTAGAACCAAACTTGCCAGATGCAATACGTTGTTTCATTCTATCAGCAAATAGTAATTTTGCTTCATTGAGGACACGCTTGCATTCATTACGAGCAGAGAGATGTCTGTTGCAATCAGGTATATCGCTCCGGTACTGGCGGTACAGAAGTGATCCGTATAGGCCATAGCAACTAAGCAAGCAGATCAGATTTTGCTCAGTTTAAAAAAATCAAGTCTAAATTTTGATGTTTTCTCTTGTTATTGCTTTGTTCATATTTTGACCTTGGAACCTTAAATTAGAAAAAAAAAAGAGCTTTTTAATTTTCAGTCAAAATTAAATTTTATTTTCTTATGAATCTTTTGAAGGTTAATGAAGTTTGGTTTGTTTTATTTTACGGTATATCAACCTCAATGGGTTATTTAATGCCGACAAGATCTTTATTGCTGGTAATATTTTTACCTAAATGTATTGCTGGTAATATTTTTACCTAAATGTATTGCTGGTAATATTTTTTTTTCAAAATCGTATTGCTGATGTTTTCTTCAAAAATTCATTGCTGGTAATAATTTTTTACAAAATGTATTGCTGGTACTAAAACCTATTTTTACACTTTATAGTGTTTTGACCCCAGTTTGGGTGTTAACTATTTGCCCATAGCTGGGACCCTAACAGGTGCTACCACTCCGGGTCAGAGTGGACCTGGGAACACCAGCAATTAAGAGGTGGTTCTACGCTCCTCAAAACCACCTGATCAGTGGTTTTGCTGCCGGATGTAGTTTATCATCTTACCCAGGACGCCACATTTGCGGGGGGGGGTCTTAACCCTCTACAGACGTGCAGTCGGCGTAATCTGAAGCCCTAGCCGACAGAACGTGATGGTCAATGAGAACACGCAGACAGAATTCCTATAAAGAATGTGAATATCAATTGTTTCGTGATGTCATTTACTCACAGTCTTGACTCTACATTTCACTTTATCATTGCAGTATTAATTAAACCTCGAATGTTAAGTTCATTCCACTACGGCTAAGTTATAGTCAAGTTTTCTATAGTGAGCTTCGATAATCTTACCACAAAAACTAGTAAATACTTCATCTTTTAGCCATTGATTAATTAGTATCTGTCTATATTTTTGAGATGAGGTATTATGTACCGAATTTACATAATTCGGACTATTGTCCTCATCTTTGTCGCCATATTTATTACAACGTTTCGGCCGTTGTACACTCCGGCTTTCTTCAGGTGGTTGGAAGGTTGGCCTTTATCCACTGTGCCATGGGGACACATGGACTGTGGATAAAGACGTTAGTTAGATCCAGTGACAGGACCCAAAAAGAGTGTGAGTTCAATACCCGGTTAAGGCAGTGGAGAACTTGGAGAGGGGAATTAACAGGAGATAACGGGCATCCATTAAACATGGCACGTGGAACTAGAACTGTCTATCCCAGTGAGCGAAATAAAGGGTTCAGTTCGACATTCCAACCACCTGAAGAAGGCCGGAGGGTACAATGACCGAAACGTTGTAATAAATATGGCAACAAAGATGAGGACAATAGTCCGAATAATGTAAATATCGATTAATTAGTTTAAGCTTAGAAATAAAAAAAATATTAATTACAAATTAGCATTTAAAGGTTTTAATTTGTTTTGTTATTATAAAGACAGGTTCTGTGGTGAAATAAGTTCGGAGAGAAGGTGTGTGATTTCTACTATTTTTCATAGAATTGATTGGATGCGCAGAAAAGCTTTTGGCTTGAACTATAAAACAAAATAAGAAGAGACAATGTTAGATTATTTGGTGTTGAGGCGAAACCTTTTTCGCCACCACTTCGTATGATACACAAAGTTGTGTGATTATAAAAGGTTGTAGGAGGAAGACGTTACAAAATGGGAAAAGTTGTAGAGTAGTAATCCAATTTCTGAAGGGGAGATTATATAATAATCCCATATTGCGGTAAAATGTTTCCGGTTTCCGAATTTTGCCAGTGACTTTCTTCGTTGTGTCACTTTATGATTAGATGTTGATGTATTTTCATTTACTCAACACATTCTTATTGTGGGCGTCGACTGAATTGCATTGGAAACCAACTTAAAATGTCCAGTTAACTAAGCAAAGACTGAATAAATTTCTTTATTAATGTTTTAATTAGAGAAGATTAATATTTTCCCAGAAGAAACAGTTCAGCATTCTTCATTAACGTGGAATGTGAAATCAAACATAAAACGGACTCTTAGAGACGTGAAAACGAAAACTGACATTGGGTCAATAATTAAAAGCAGGAGTCTCAGTGCTACTGTGATGCCATCTACTACTTCTGTTCGACTGAAGGGCAGGATTTGTAAATGATTGGCAGATGAATTAAGTTCTTGTGAGCGACACATCGTGGGAAACTGATATTACGGTTCAAGTAAATCATTTTTTTTTTTTACAGTGTCATTTATATACATCTTTACAGGGACCAAGTAGTGTCAGTACTACACTGAAAAGAGTTCACTACAACTCGTGACTAAAAGAATTAAAAATTATATATTAGTATTAGACACACACGCACATGTTTACTAATACTAATTGAACTAATTTGTGTTCTACTTGTTTTAGCCCAAATAACTAAAATATTTTTTAGAAATCGGTCACAAGTAATATTTACTAAATAGACCAAAATATTAATCTAATCGATAGTATTTTTTATAAAAGATGTTTCTCTCGATGTTTTGCAAGACTGACTGCCAAGAAAGAGGGCTATTTTTCTTCTCGTTGACATGACGTCTTTTCCAGTGAATAAACAACGGAAATAGACAACAAAGATGAAACTTGCCAAACGTTTTGTATTTGATCAACAAACAAGAAATCTCAGTGATTTATTTTTATTATTATTAATGGTTTCAACGTTATTCCTTTCAGCTTCGGAATAAAAGGAAGCGATGAAAAGATCTTGGCTCGACCCACTTCTTTTTGGAAGGATTTCATGGTCGGTCCAAGACCTTTTCAGCACTCTTCGTATTTTCTACATGACCTTTGCTCTTTATTGGAGCAAATCTAAAGAACGGAACCAAAATTGCAAGAAGAGAATGCAAGTAAAGGCAACAAAAAAAGTACAATTTCTATTTGTTGTTCAATTGTTAATTACACATCTGTGAATGTTTACGTTCCTCTTTTTCTATCTTAAAATGGTTTTAACGTCTTGTTTTTTTTTGGGGGGGGGGTTGTTATGCACCCTACCCACAAAAAATAATCTATATATTTTTCTTCCAATTTCTACTGTAAGTAATTTTCAAATAGTAATTGGTAGATAAAACTCCATAATAAAGTCAGAGAATTTTTGAGAAGGAAAACTCTAAGGAAACCAGGAGTAAACCATTTAAATCAACTGTCATTGGAATGCTGGATGGTTGTCAGGTGTAAATGGTATTACATGATAAAACTATTTGGGCTTTTACACCAGCTTCGTGGGGCATGATACGCATGTCGGTGAACATTGTTTGGGAAAAGTATCAGTAAATCTGACACTGTTATTCTCTATAGGAATGGCAAACCGTAGCTGAGTAACAAACCACTGAAACGTAGACAAGCGTGTGGTAAATGGCTTCATCTAAATATATATATATATTTTTGCCGACGACAAATGGCTTACTCATTCTAGAAATTTTCATCGGTGGAGATTTTCAGCACTGAATCCTGATTGGTTACATTTATTGAACGAAGTGGAGGTTCCACATTGAGTTATTTGTTGTTTTGTTTTCTGTTTTTTACAGTAGGGTTCACCTTGTACAAGGCCAAGGGTCTACTCGCGGTAGTTTGTATTTTCCCCTCCTAGTCATACAATCTAGAATTGAATAGGTTAAGATTGTAATGATCGGAAAAAACATCCTTTTGAGGGTCTGTTTCACACGGTAGTTATTTGTAGGAAGAAGTTGTTTGAATGAAACCTCTCGTCGGTGGAATACGCAGGAAATGTGTGTGGTTTGCTACTATGTAAGAGATACGGCGGGTCTTAGCCGTGAAGGCTGGACCTAGTGGAACGAAGAAATATAGTTCGTCCGAACACTTTTCCAGGGAAGTAGAGGTAGAGCAGTGAGAGACTCACCACATCTGTGGGGGAGGGAGGAAGAGAGAGAGAGGTTGGAAAATAATAAAAAATAGTGCTCAGAGACACTTTGAATTCTATCAAGACTGGCAAGTAACGTCTGGTCAGCTCCCGTCCAAATATGGCCGCAGTCCTCCGTTTGTGGCCTGATCTGACTCTTATAAAGGTAGAGGATAGCATGAGGAGTCGGGTACTTACTAGAACGGTATAGAGAGCTGATCATTTTACCTGCACCTTTAGCGATGGTTCATATATAGGAAGTTCCACCTGAGGTCGAATGTGAGTCTGAGGCCCTATATCCTCTCAAGGTACTGGGCCTCATCGAGGGGACATCCATTCATCGTAAGTGGCAGTAGTTTGGAGTCTGATCGGCGATTCGCTAAAATCAAGAAACCTAGAGAATGGACACTTCGACGTGGTGTAATGGTTAACAAGCTTGTCTCGCTAGAACAAGTACGACTCCGCTTAGCAATTCACCAGTCTTAAGCGTCGTGGTTTTCAAAGAGCATTCAAGAAGTCTGAGTGCAAGAGAATGAATATTACCCAGAAGATAACAAAGTCAGATTGTTCTTTCAGCATTTCAAGAAATAAAAGGAAGCAATTCAGCCTTCAATTCTTTGTAACTCTCAAACTAATGCACATATTTATAAAAAGATTTTTGTCTGTTTATATAATCACTTGTTTAAATTTATTCGTTCGTCATAATATGCTTGATCATAACTTTCACTTAAAGTAAGCAATTTTAATTAAAATAGTAATTTATTAAGGTGAAAACGTATCGAAAGTGCACTAATTTCTGAATCTTCTACGGTAAATCTACATTCAAGATCATACAACATATCTCCTCACAAAAGTACTTCCACGAAGTCGAATCATTCTTATTTCCGTCATATTCTAAATGTAAGAAAACAGTTTTGGAAGAAAAGCCGTCACTTAGTGGAACAGACTCCCGTGTGGATGCTTTCCTTAACATTACAGTGGTAACTTCAAGTCTAGGATCAATCGCTTTATATCCTCCTTATCTTAACTTCCAATCACATTCTCTTTGATTCATATCGCACATTTCATTGATCGTTAGCAGTTTAACCCTCGAGTCTTGCATTGGATGAATTTTAGTAGAAACGAAACAAATGTTCATACAACGTGGGATATTTAAAAACAATAGCGATAAAGAAAATGCTACAAAAGCGACACAATGCTGAATGAGGTCGGTTAGGTTATTCCTCGAGAAACACGAGGCGCCAAAAATTTACATTTAAGAACTTTCCCGTGAAACTTTCTTTTGTCTTCATTTGGTCGAAATCCGGGACATTTTTGTTGTAGTCTTTCCAGATTAACGAAATGGTCAACAAAATGCAAGTGGGGGGAATGGAACCACTGTCAATATATATTGGGGGGAATGATTAAAATATATTGGGGGGGGGGTGATTAAAATAAATCCTGCAACAGAAAACCATGTTAAGTAATAAGAAGAGCGGCGCAGATCGAGAATCATGAGGGTTTTTTTTTGTTTTGGGGGGGGGGGGGGTAATCAATTCACCCCCAGCAAGGTGATAATGACACTAAGACGCAAGGGGTGGGGGATAGACTTCTACTCCTGTTCAGAAGAACGGGGAAGAATGTGAACCGGGCGAAAAAAAGCGAAGTTTATTGAAAGAAAAAAAAGAAAAACGTTGCATGTTATTCCGGGCCTGTTTTTGCGCATTATGTAACGAAAACATGAAATGTTTGTCGTTCTATAACAAGATATAAAATAAGAAAAAGAAAAGATTACATTGTAAAAAAAACAACTTTCCTTTCTATTAAAAATAACACATAAATGAAATTAACCTTGAGAGAAAGCAAAATTCTTTCAAAGAAAAACATTATTACCAAGGTGGAAAAATAAAGTTTCTTATGAAAACCTATTAACTTCCCGAAGACACGTAAACAAAAGCTTTAATGCGGAGTATATACAATATTCTTCATTTACTTAAAAATGGTAAATAACCGAATAGTTTCAAAAATAGAAGAATAAGAGAGACAATATTTCGATAGGAGCCTTCCTGCGTCGCCGTTGTATTTTGAAGATGAAGTGTGTCTTTCGCTTTGATAGCTGTGCGTGGATATGAATTTGCTGTCTCTGTAATAACTGATAATAATTCGGGTTTGAATCCGCCGATGTGTTCACTCTTCCCGTAGTGTCAGGAATATAGACTGGGAGCGACAATGTACCCTGAAGGTAAAGATTTTCGACTCTCTCTCTCAAGTTTTTCAATATTTTAAGTAGTCATCGTAAGGTCCTTAGAAAGAAAACCTTTTTTTAAATGATTTTAGTGGTTACATACTTAACCAGTATATTCCAAGAAGGGCTGGGTGTTGATTGTCCGAGAGGTTCGTGATAGCATTAAACCCTCAGGCCACCAGGATGAGTCACCGCCGAAGAACATCGAAGGGGCAAAGCGGCTGGTGGCCAAGAAAATCGTGACGTTGGCAAAATTTCGTCAATAGAAGCTATGAGTCAGGTTTTAAAAACCCGAAAATTCCACCCAAGGCAATACAATTTGAAATCGATAAAAATATTTTCATAAATATCACTGATATAATGGGCGTTACCGTAGTGATCAAGTGATCAGGATGTTAATTTAGTTGACCAATTTTCTAGTTCACGACTGCGATCCTCTTAATGCTCCACTACAGCGGCTATGTACTAAAACTGAGGACGTTAGTAAATTACTAGTAAAAATAATTACTAGTAAATTACTAGTCTCTATCGTTTCAGGCGAAGAACCAACTTTTGGCCTTCGTCAGGGTTTTGCCAAAACTCGTGAATGAAACGATTTACAGCGGAGGGGTTGTTTAGATTTTTTATCTGGAAGATCTAAACATACATACATACATACATATATATATATATATATATATATATATATATATATATATATATATAATAGAGAGAGAGAGAGAGCAATGGAGGGGAGAGATGGTCTATCGTAAAACATTTTTCGTTTAGACTGCGAATCTATGCAATTGGTAAAGGAAATTAATTAGTATTACTGATAGTATTATCTAAATGTTTCTTTTTAATTCCATGGTCATTGTTAAATTATTTGTCATTTTTTATTCTTTGTCCCATATCTTCCATCTTAATTACATTTGCTTTTTATCGCAGCCGTAATTCTAGTGTTGTTAGTAAATTTTTGTGATATTTTTTTTTCAAAGTAAGGTTTAATATATTTTAAAGCATTTTTTACCCCCTAATATAGAGATTATTTACATTATTCGTAATATTGTCCTCATCTTTGTCGCCATATTTATTACAACGTTTCGGTCGTGGTACGCTCCGGCCTTCTTCGGGTGGTTGGAATGTCGAACTGAACCCTTTATTTCGCTCACTGGGGTAAACTGTCCCAGTTCCACGTGCCATGTTTAATGGATGTCAGTTATCAGTTATCTCCTGTTAATTCCCCTCTCCAAGTTCTCCAATGCCTTAACTGGGTATTGAAGGACACATGGCACAGTGGATAAAGGCGTTAGATACAGTGACAGGACTCAAAGAGTTAAACCCGGTTAAGGCAGTGGAGAACGTTCAGAGGGAAATTAACAGGAGATAACTGATAACTGGCATCCATTAAACATGGCACGTGGAACTAGAACAGTTTACCCCAGTGAGCGAAATAGTTCGACATTCCAACCACCTGAAGAAGGCCGAAACGTTGTAAAACGCCCGAAACATTGTAATAAATATGGCGACAAAGATGAGGACAATAGTCCGAATAATGTAAATAGTGTACATAATACCTCATCTCAGAAATATAAACAGATACTGAAAGTCCGAAACGTAATAAATATGGTGACAGAGATGAGGACAATAGTCCGAATAATGTAAATAGTGTACATAATACCCCATCTCAGAAATATAGACAGATACTGAATGACCGAAACGTTGTGATAAATATTGTGACAAAGATGAGGACAATAGTACGAATAATGTAAATAGTGTACATAATACCTCATCTCAGAAATATAGACAGATAATATAGAGATTGTTGACTAAAATTGATACCAAGTCTAATTGTAACTGAATGAAAATGAAATGCACGTTATGGATCTGTTTTTTTTTGTTTTGTTTTTTGTCGACTTTTTCTTTCTAGTAATATCAACGACATTTCTTTGTATACGCAGCATGAGAATTGACTCGTTGTCCGCAGTAAACCGTAAGATTCGTTGTGTGAAGAGCTTATCAATACATAATACGATCTCCTGCTTGGTCTTGTCGTTCCAATGATTATCGCCTTTTTATTTCTTTTCTTTTTTCTTTTTTCGTCCGTGTACAACACTCTGCATGCAGGCGGAACTCTCTCTTAATGTACAGGACGGAGTTACTGTCATTAACCATAGCAACAAGATACCCGTTACTGGTCGATGAAAGTGTGCCATTCCCACCCTCCCACACTCACAGAAACCAGGTGGAATTAATGAGGTAGCGTTATCACGTAGTTTCTTTTATCTGCCGGATAAACGCGTGCGGACACATGCATGTATAGGGGTACACACACGCACACACACACACGCCGGGTCTCTATAGGTGCACTTACTAATGAGACAGGTAAGGTTTCTTTTTAAATTTTACACCTATCGTTTTGTGATTTTGGCAAACAGGAGATGTTTGAAAAAAAAATGTCAAAAATTACAGTCGGTTGTTTTGTATCGTTTTATTTAAATTCTACTCAGTTGCAATGTTAAGCCACAAAAATAGAATTTATTCTTTTTTAGTTGTTCATTTTTATTTTGCTAAATTTTCAAAACACCATACAGATTTTATGTGCGTGTGTGCGTCTGTACCATTTCTAGGGAGTGTGGATTGCAGGAATTTACAGTTATATCAGCAGGTATAACGGATTTTATCATTAAATGCTCAATATCTTGTTGAAGAGGGCGGGGTCTCTTTGCGTGAACTTGAAATCAGTTTTCTCTTTATCTCCCTAGTAACAGCCCTCCCCCTTTTTTCAATTCACTTGAAATTAGAATGACGCATCCGACATTGCAGCCCAAATGCTATTAAGCCAATTCCATTTTTTTTTTTTTTTTTTTTAGTAGGGGTGGAAAGGAATCGAAATGGTCGTCTGTCGTTATTCAAAAGCAATATGAAAAGTTGGATTTTCGTTTTGACAATTTGTTTAGTCTGATTTGGGCTTTTTTTTTTTTTTTTTTAAAAAAAACACATTGTAAATAGAAATTATTTGTTAAAGATTTTGTAGACTTAATTTCAGAAACATTTTCTGCGCTACACATAAAATTAAATTTTACATTCTTATTTATATAAAATAGGAGTACATAGGCTCGCCCGTCACCCAGTTCATACTTCTCCCCAGGTTTTTGACAGCTGTAGAGGTTTTGTTTAACCCTTGTTCCCTATTTAGGATTGGGTTTCCGGTTCCTTCTAAAGTTCTCTTCAACTCTATAATTCTAAGGTCTCCGCCTGAAGCCTGAATTGTTTTTCATTATTTATTTATATTTTCTCCTCCCCCAATAGGAGTAGATAGGCTTGCCTGTCGTCCTGTTCATACTCCTCCCCGATTTTTTGAACAGGAGTAGAGGTTTATTCTTTGTTTCCGGTCCCATCTAAAGTCTACTTCATTTCGATATTTCTAACGCCTCCGCCTAAAGTCTGAAATTTTAATCGTTAATTAAATCTTAGCCTCTTCATGTCTACAATTTGCTATCTATCATTTCTGTTATCTTGCCTTTTCTTACGCTAAAACAACTCCACACAGTAATCCTCTACCTTGAGTGACCCTTGGGCCTTGTATTGGATGAGCATTAGTCAAAAAATAAAATATAGTCCATCTGTTTGTGTTTGTGTTTTTAAGTATTGGTTATTATGGCTTATTTCTTTGATCAGATTAATATTCACATCCTTGTCTTTATCAATACATACTGTCATTAGCTTTTCTTACCTGTCGTGTGGAATTCTTATTGGAAATAGCCATAGAGACTTATAATAATAATAATACCCCTATTTGGGGGGCTTTTGTTTTATTATCGACAGTTCTAGATATCTGTGATGGTCGTGAAAAGTTTTCGATTCGACCCATTTCCTAAAATGACCAAACATTATTTTTTCCTCTTTGCATGAATCAAGAACTTTTCAGCACCATCTCGTAAAAGTCCTATTGACTGGCTTTATTATGAAAAGTTCTGCAGCTTATAATAGCACATACACACGCACACAACGATCTGAATTATACATACGAGGAAAAGGAAGTCTATGGAAAGATTCTTTTGGAAACTGTAAAAACTGATAAAAACATTCTTTAATTAATATTTTGGGAACTAAACTAAAAAATAAAGTTTCGGTAATTTAGGTCAAGATAAATTTTTCCCTCGGGTTCGTTTAAGACACGGCCGGTGGGGTTGTACACGGAAAATTCAACTCCTTACACAAGAGAATTGGTTTGTGAGATGAGCTTACTTACCATCGCGCTAACGGTAGTTTGCAATCTTTAAAGCGTCACAGACGAATTTTTTTAATCAATTCACCCCAAACAAGACGACACCACCACTAAGACACAAGGGGCTACTGAGAGAGAAAGAGAATAAGAAGACTTTAGTTAGAAGGAACCGGAAACCCATTCCTAAACAGGGAACAAGGGATCTATATTCATGTTCAAAAGACCGCGAGTTTGCACGCCGAATTCCTTGTCATATTACTTTGACGACTTTCTTATTAAAGTTATTTCTCCGCTAGTCATTGTTTTTTCATTTTATGCCACTTTCCCTTCATGGCGTAAGCGACCATGGGTCTTCACGACTTCCATTTCTGTATTAATGTGTAGAATTGCCATAACTTCTGAGGAAAATTAATAAAGTAATTTTCCCGTTACGTTTCTCCACCATTTGGCATTCAAAGTTTTCATTCTCTTAGGTAAGTTATCACCCAAGTCAAAAGATCCCAGTCTATGCTATTATTTAATCCATTACTGAAGGAGAATGATATGGATTCATACCCTTTTTCAAGGAGATTTGTGTGAAAGTGATTGCATCAGTCTAGGCTGGGAGATGCATACAGCTCATCAATTCTGTTTTCCGCACCGAAATCAGAGATATGACACGCATCAGAGAGAGAGAGAGAGAGGGGGGGGGGACAACGTTCGAAACGCTATGGTAACATCAATAAAGATGAGGACAATAGTCCGAATGTAAAAAGTGTGAATGTCAACTCCTCTCAAAGTTTTTTTTCTTTCAAATCATAAAAGAAAAGACTTTAAGAGGCTGATAAGAAAACCGTAGGAAATTACTCTCAGAAAAAAGGTGCCTCCACTTCATAGATAAACCAAAAAAACCTATGTATATTTCCCACGAAAGTCTCTAGAGGTTTAACAATATTTTTAAATGTCTTTCGTTGGTGTAGTTCTTAAGACTGCCGAATTCTTTCTACCCTTTGCTCTGCTGGCGACTTTCACACGAGGAAGCTTAAAACCCTTCAGCAGCCAGCCAACCGACTTCTTGCTTCGCATCTGATGTCCAAGTGCCTCTCCTGCCACCCAGCAGCTAGTCGGCGTCGTTCCTTCTGTACGATGTAGAAATCCTTTTTACCGTTCACCCTCTGACTTATCTTAGATATCATCAAACGAGACTCCTACGGACTCCAACTTTAATTTTACGTTGGCATAAGCCACTCTTTTCATTGAACAAAAATACGAGGATAATATATTTTTTCAGAATTTGAAAAAATGAATCCCAGCAGTCCACCATGACAGTTATTTCTGGTGGCCCTTTTTAGAGACAAAAAATCCAAAAACTTTTCCACACAACTCAAACAATTTTTAATAAACCGCCTGGCTTTCTTTTAATACATCTCTCCCCAAAATAAGTTTATGCTCTTATACATTTATTTATTAAACAAACGGAGGCTATTTAATATTTATTCATTCAAACTTTTTAATGAATTATTATTTTTAATTATTTTACAATGCCGTTACAACAATCCTATGATTTTGATAAAACTTTTGGCATTTATCTAAAGTTATTTTTTAAAGCAGTCGCTTCAAAATTTTAGGGTAAATTTATTTATATGAGATTGAATTCCCACTTTTGTAATTTGATGATTTTCAATTGTGTATCGAGGTGGATTACATTAAGGGCCACATTAAAAAAAAAAAAAAAAAAAAAAAAAACGCCCTTGGAAAATAAATGCTGAAAAAAATGAAAAAATCGGAAACCAAAAGTCTATAATCAACATGGATGACTTAGACTGAAATTTTTTAAAATATAAAAGTAAAATAAAATATGGCCCCATTTTTAATATTTTTTTATTTATTTTAGGGCTGTTGTCTGTAACAAAATCAAAAATTTTCTTACATGTTTTTTGTAATTTTCTTTAATTTATTTAATAATTCGATATTTAAAAAACCTTTATTTATTCTTTCAAATGGTGTACCGCTCTAGGGTTGTGTTTTTAAAAACTTGATGTCCTTTTGGGAAAATATTATTTCCAACAATTTTAAAATAGTTTTTAAAAATATTACACGGATGTTGATAATAATATTAACTATGGATGCGCAGACACGCAATCAGGTGCCGTCATTCTCACACCGCCGCACTCAAATGAAAGAAAAATATAAATGTATATCTCCTACATTATTTTCAACGGAATTTCTAAAAGAATTAACCAATTTATTACATTATTACAAGGTACTATTTTACGTAGGGACAATTCGCAGTTTAAAGACAGAATCTTAAATTTAGCTAAGAATTATAATAATAATTATAAAATGCTTTATTTTCCAGATGAAAATAATGTGGGCGACACAATTTTAAAATATGAGTAGATTATTTAAATAAGGGTTTTATTTTAGATTAAATTAATATAATCGATAATGCATTGATTTTTCATCTCTGCAATATTTTGCACTTGTCTTCCATATAAAACTTTCTCTGATTACTCTAACTTCACTTGTGTGTAAGCTAAAGATATATTTTTTATTTTGTAAATAAAATAGTTTGCTTCCTAATTTTTTCCCAATGAGAATTTTATTTTTTTTTAAATATCATAATAATCATTTTGACCAAAAATATTTATTGCTCGAAACAAAAAAATGAATGCGTCTTTTTCTGAAATGAAAGCAAAAAGAAAAAAACGTCGCCCCACCCCTGTTTTTAAAAAGTTACCAAAAATCATGTAATTATCCGAATTAAATTAAATTTTTAGCAGTTATTCATTAATGAATGAATTGTATACTGAATGGTTGATTATAAAACTTTGTTGAAATATTGGTGGGGTGGTTTGTTATCTCCCTAATTTTGATACATCGTGAATACTTTTAAAATTGATGGAGCTGATGAAAAATATTTTGATAATTTTAAAGAAAAATCCTTGAAGATTTCAGTAAAAATGGTTAGCAATATCAAATCAGAAAATCTTGAAATTCTCTACTGGAATCTTACAAAATAATTCAATAAAACTCAATAATTATTTTTATTGAGAGTTGGTGCTTGTATAATTTAATAAAACACATTATTTTCTACCAGATTTGACAAAGGAAAAAACTTCTTTTTTTTTTTAATTTACATGTCATTTTTCAGTGCAATTTTGAAAATTTTCCGGCTGTTGATGACAATAGAAATTATTTTAATTAAAAAATGGAATCATGTTTGAAGAATTGAACAATGTAAAGTTTGATACCATTTTCACATCAGAAATATTTTAAAATAATTTGATTTTCTTTATTATTTTCACAATGCTTGATTTTTTAGTACGAAATTTCAAAAAGGAAATTATTCTGAAATGAATTATCTCCTTCGACTGATTAATCTTCCTTATCGGAAGAGCAATAGGATACATCTACTTAACTCAAAAACTCATAAATTCAGAATAATTAAAAACAAAAAAACCTCAATGGATGTAATTAATTATTATCAAACAAGCAAAAGAAAAATCACAAAATAAAAGCAGTGATTTAAACTTAAAAATAACACTTCACTAATTTTTAATCAATTTCAATATAAAAATCAAATTAACATTCAAATAAGTTTTATAAAAGCATAATAAAATATATATTCTTAAAGTATTAGTTAAATAAGATTAAAGAAAACTTATTTTTAAACAAAAATACCATTTTCTTCATTGTTGTATTGCTAGTGTTCCGTATCTTAAAATTTAAAAAAAAATCTTTCTTGCGATGTTTAACAGTGAAAGATGGCAAAAGAAAACTAATGTTGTTTTCCTATGATGGCATCACACAGGCTACCGTGCATAAATAAACGTTATTTTCATTATATTTTAAGCAAAAAGTAAACATTCATTTTACAAAATCCAGTTAATTAATCCTTAAATTTACATTTTTCGTCTATAAAGGCGGTTCGATGTGTCGGTGAATGATGATTGAAGGTAAGAAAAATGTTTTTAAAATGTCAAAGGACTTTATTTACATACGGAAATTTATTTTCCCCTTCATATGGATTAGCTTTAGGTTATCTAAAGTTTAGACTATTATCTTTCAAATAAAACTAAAATTTGACATCGGAGATATTCAAATTATTTAAAGTACATTTTTCGACATTTTTAATTAAGTTCGTGGTGCGATCTAGAGTTTAACTGACATTCTTTATAATCAACATTTCATGTGACAGAATGTTTCTCCAGAAATAACTTTTTAAAAAATAATGATTGTTCTATTAAAAAAAAAATCTTTATAAAAAAATACATAAATAATTAGTTTACAAAAATTAAAATATTGATTGGTATTACGGACCACCATAGTTACAAACGGAAGCCATACACTCTAGAGCTGTCAACACAAATTTGTGTTAATATCACACAACCCAAATTGACCTCTCACTCGTACACGAGCCACCTTTATAAAAATACATTTTACAAATGTTATTGTAAATAAAATTTGGGGATTTTAAGATGTAGTTAAATAGAGTAAATATTAAAGTAATTATTTTCTATAAAATTTCATTGATGTTGAGATTATTATTATTTTTAATAGATTTTTACTTGTTTATTACAAGATCGATATTTCTGTCTAGAAGATAGCGGCCATTGTGATTTTTGCTGATCCAAGGAAAACTTTGGCCTCATAGCTATTTAATCCATCTTACTTAAAACTAAATGTTGTTTTTTTTTCTTTGGATGTTTTGTACTCTTGTGTTTGTCGTGAAAGTAAAAAAAATCGTAAGAACTCACCTTTTAAATTTTTAATTAATATTTTTTCGACAAGACAAAGATTTTCGTTGGACATGTTTAACCTGTGACTTAATAATCTATACTGATTTTCGGTTGAAAACTAGCATCCGGACAATAAAATGTTAAAAAAAATATAAAAGGTATAAAGCAGAAAGCGAATGCTTAAAAAATCAACTCCTACTATGTTGCTTATTGTCACCAGAAGTACGTAGCTACAATACATTTCGAATTACAATCGAATTTTTTAAAACCGGGCCCTTGCCTCATTAAAGCTAAATAAGTAGGTAGCACTACGTTGGCAAGATGACTGTCATAGATCAAATTTTCATCAATTGCGCCTATTTCAGCCGAACCAAGATCTCATTAAATCTGCAGCACTCGCTGGGTAGAAATCGTTTTGTCTTGCCACACGCAATTATTCATGAGTAGAGACGCAAATGAATAAACAACTATAATTCATTTCTTCGATTTCTTTCCCTAGAATCAGTGTCTGTCGAAAACATTTCTATTTGCTGCTGGCTTTATGCTGATTGTCGTAATAAACAATAAAATGCATCAATGAACAAAGTCTGTGCCTGTCATAACCTGTTCGGGGAATGTTAGAAACGCAAGCGCACTCCTATAAGCTCACACCGTGGCCATATCGGTTTCACTTGATACTTTTCAGTTTCTGTATAAATGAAACATTAATATTAATGACTTAACAACCGCCCGTGCATAAAACTTACAATAACTTGGGGTTTTGTTTGTCTTACTAAGCACGGCTTAGTATGGCACAAGGCTATAAATGTTGGACGTTCCCAGTGAGGTTCGAATTGAATTCAGTAATAATAATAATAATCTATATATTTATAAGATCAGCTGGCCACCGCCTCAGCCCCAACTGAATGTCGCTACTGCAAGTAAACTGAGAAAGCAATCAATCTTTCTAATTTACATATGTCTTGAAACGTTTTGGCTATGGCACCTTCCTACCACTTCTGGTAGGTACTGTTTTTTTAAGGGTTTATATTTTGTAGTGTAGGTGTCATTTCAGGGGTTGTAGGTTGTTACTGTTGTGTAGATATTGGTTTCGTATTTGCGCTGTGTTGCTGTGTTCTTGAGAATTGAGCATTGATATATGTAGATTTAAATCTCTAACGGTAAATCTTGTCCTTATTTCCATTGCGCAGAATCGTAAAATATTTATTAACTCACTTCTGTACTGGCTAAAGTCTTTCATAACATGGAGCTTGTCATGTCCATAAAAAAATAAAAATTAATTATAATGTCAAAAATAATTATAGCAATTACAGTTATCATTAATTCAACCATCCTAAACCAATGAGAATCGATCCCACTTTTCTCCTCTACACACAAACACGTGACATTCTCAAATCTTGGACAAGCAGTTCCCGCGGACGGGTCGTTAACACGCACGTCAGCTAAAATTTTGACTCTTTTTCCTTTTCAGGCCATAATAGTAACATTTATCCTTTAGCACTCAGCAAAAATTCAAGGTAAGAAAACCATAGATACTTTTTGTATTTCCCAAATAAATTATCTGGACACTCATTACACACACCTATAAAATTATACGCGAAAGACTGTATACGCTTTACTTATTCTTTCTGTCGGGTTCCGATCCATATTTGACCTACATTTGGCCCCAAACACAATTTTAATCAGTATTATTGTCACTCGTGTTCCCAACACAACACAAGAACCAGATAGTAAATGATACCCGTTTTGTTGTTTCCAGATTTTGCTGCTTCTCATTTCTATGAGTATTTTTGCATGTATAAATGTTAGGGGGTTTATACTTATTTACTCAGTGTTATAAGTCGCCTACAAGTTAAAGGTTTTTTTTCACTGAGCGAAATAAAGGGTTCAGTTCAACATTCCAACCACCTGAAGAAGGTGGGAGCGTACAACGGACGAAACGTTGTAATAAATATGGAGACAAAGATGAGGACAGTTGTAGTCCGAATAATGTAAATAGTGAATTACTCCTTGTTGCAACATTTTGGGAAGCTTGTGTCTATTTGACTGCAACTTTCGTGGGAAACAGTGAACCGGTTGACCTGTGGTTTGGATGGGATGTCTGGTTGTGTGCTAGATTGTACCTGGGTGTAATACTGGGCGGGGGGTTAAATTCGGATACTGTTGAAGCATATTTGTATATTCATTATTTTGTATTGGTTCTGTGGGTAGCACCAAGTCCTGTTGATTTTATAAGTGTCTCTCCCCGTACACTAAATCGCATTCACAGACAACTTAAAATGTGACAGAAACTCTACGCTGATTATGGGCGCTTTTGTATCTGCTATGACAAACGCCCTCATGAATTGGCGTCGTAAAAATCAAGTTTAATTGATTTTTCACCATACGTATTGCGGTGTCGTTAGCAGCTTGTAGGCGATATTCTTTGATATTGCTTCGTTCGTTGCACGTGGGCATAATGACACTGATTTGAGCTCCTGTATCTCTTAAAAAGTTTAATTTTGCTGTCCTATCAAAGATGTAAAATAAACGGCTGTTTTGTTGGCGACCGGCGAACTAAGCCGCACTCGTTGACCAGTGAATGCTATTCCCTGTCTTGTATGGGGTTGGGATTCACAGATCTTAGTACATTTCCTTGCCTCTTCGGCAAAGCAAAGCGTACATGGTACCAGCATACCGTACAGCTCTTTCGTTCGGGTTGTTTCCTATCGGCACTTCGCTTACTAGTAAAATCTGCCATGAAAAAGGGTAACTTCAAAGCGCCTACTGAGCTGTTTCATCTGCATTGCCAATTCCTCAACTCCTCGTTTCTTCTTCCATGTGCCATGTCCCTTCGGGCAGTTGACGATCCTGTCCCATGTAGCTCTTAATAACTATTTGTCTTTTCGCTATCTCTCCCATATCCTGCTCCGCCATCCATTTATTCAATCTCACCAGGTAGGTCATGTGTTGCTTTCCTCTGTCTCTCTTACATTTAATCTGTCCTGAGAGTATCAAATTTTCCAAGCCCTCTTTCCTCATTATATGTTCCACAAAGCTCAACTGTCTCTTCCTGATGTCAAGTATACGTATCTTTTTTGTTGCGATTGTTTCTAGAAAGTCGTCGTTGTTCATATGGTATTCTCATCATCCTTCTGTAGAACCACATTTCTGTTTCTTCAAGTCTCTTCTTCATCTGTGAGGAGATTATCCAGCATTCACTTTCATATGGCAAGACTGATATGTACTCATTTCATTGTTTTTAACGATATTTTTGTTTCTTAATACTTTGCTTGGCCTTTGGAAGGCATCTTTCGCTATCCCTTTGCGCCTTTACATTTCCATGTCGCTCTTTCCTTCTTCAGTTAATACACTTCAGAGATATCTAACTTGTTGCACTTGTTTGATTTCGGTATAATCTCCAATTTGTATTTTGCATGTTGGACTCATCCTTTTGCCAACAACCATGCATTAAATGTTCTTGCAGTTGACCTTTAGACCTTTCTTCTCACTTTCCTTCACTAGCTTCTGCTATCAATACTGACTCGTCTGCATATCTTATTCTGTTAAGATTGTGAACGCCAATAATGAATCCCGGTAGGACATCTAATTCTCTTAGTATGGCCTCGATGTATAGGTTTAAAAAGGTCTAGTGAAAAGATTCGCTATTTCTTCCTGTTGCTGATTTGGTCGTTGTAAGGAATTTATCAGTTTTTTGACTAGCTTGAATACGATCTTATACTCTTATCAGTATAGCGATGTCTATCTCTGCTGCCATTGGTACTAAAATTTGGTTTGTATTCGGTGGTAATTTGTCACGCCAGTCTTTTTAGTATTGTGTTGGACATGATATTGGCGCTTACTAATACCATTCATATAACGAAGAACCTGTGAAGGAGTTTTGCTCCAAGTTCCACGTTATTGAAGAAGTCCTGTAGCCATGATTTCACTGTATTTTCCTGTCCACTTTAAAATGGTGTCTTTGATCGTTTTGTAGGGGAGTTGTAACTATGAGTAAATAATTATAACATTTATAGATACAAAAATACTCGTAAAAATGAGAAACAGCAAGACGTGGAAACAAGAAAATGAGTCTTATTTATTATCTGGTTGTTATGTGGTGTTAGAGACAGGAGAGATAGTAATACTGGATAAAATTGTAAGTTTAGGGTCAAATGTAGATCAAATATAGATTGGAATCCGACAGTGTGATAAGATAAAGAATAAACAAAGTGTCTTTCTTGTATGTTTTTTTTTATAGATGTGTTATCCAAATAATTTAGTTGGAGATATACAAGAAGTGTCTGGTTTTTTCTTACATCGAATTTTTGCTGAGTGCTAAAATATGTTAATATTATAGCCTGAAAAGGAAAAGGAAATGAAATGTTTATTGACGCACGTGTTAATGACCTGTCTGTGTGAACTGCTTGTCCGATAGTGAGATTGTCACAGGTTTGTGAGTGTATGAGCGAAAAGTGGGGTTGATTCTCATTGACTTAGAATGAGTGAATTAATGATAATTATAATTGTTACAATTCTTTTTGGGGGGGGGGGACAGGACACCGTAACAGTATAATTAATTTTTTTTTATTTATGTATTTCTTTATGGACACGTCAGTGTCGTAAGGTTAAATCTCGGGTATCAATTCTGCGGGTAATTTTTCTACCACATAGCACTAACGTGACCGTTGAGATTTTATCCTTTTTACGTTAAATATTTTACCTCCATTTGTAGGAATCAGGTTTTTATATTTGGTTCAATTATGCGGAAGAAAATTTACTGAAACTGCCTCCGTTTGATATTATACGATGAAATTAACTTGAATAAAAGTTGTGACATTTTACAAAAAGAGGTTGCTTCTCTCTAAATATCTTTCTCGTCCGGTTTCATGTTAAGGCTGGCCATTTGTTAAGTTTTTCTCCACACCTCGGTTTGTCACCATTCGTTGTGGTAGGGCTTCTAGCTCGCTAAAAGCAGTGGCAACCAAATATTTCTAATATAAATGACGAACAAATAAACAAACATTTTTTTTACTTTTTAAGAAAAACAAAAACAAATATATTCTCACAAAAATTACAATTTTTGGAAACAGTGTGTGATTGCGTAGTTTGTGTGTGTGTTTTGTGGCCTTCACAATCAACTTTTTGCTTTACTCTACCTACATTTATATACATTGAAAATTAAACGAAACACAACTGACTATTAAAGGATGAATATTTTTCGCCGATTTTGATGTAATTCTGGGTTCTTTTTTTCGTCCAAATCCGTGAATTTCTTTTGCTAAATCTCGAGAAAACATTATACAGGGTGTCCATAAAGTTCGTGTGCACTTTAAAAAAATGTATAACTTTATTTGTATTTGCGATAGAAATAATTTGTAAAAAGGATTAGAAAGAAGTAAATCTATATTTTTTAAGGTTTTATTGAAATTTTATTTAAGTTTCCACATGTCCTCCATCATTAGCAATACAAAGGGTAATACGATTTTGCAGTTCACGGAAAACATTTGCCAACTGATTTACAGTAATGCCTGAAATCACATTAGTTATTTTAGCTATACTTAAAACTAGGTACATTAAACTTTATAACATTTTTTACAGATTATTTCCATCGCAAATACAAATAAAGTGCACACGAACTTTATGGACACGCTGTATAAAATTCACTATTTTTCATCATAAAGTTGATTGCGTTAAAATTAACTTTTTAACAAGAAAAATCTTAAGGTTGATGTCAAAAATTGCCGCAAAATATTGTTCATTCTTTTAAGATGGAATTATCTGATATAAAAATTATTCTAGACTACACTAACATAAAACATTTTTTGTGAAAGATATAAAAATTATGCTTTCTTACTAACTCAAAATTCTTGTGTCAGACACAAAACTTGGTAGAAACGTGAACTTTCAAAAATAGGTGCAATTTAAGAAACAAGACGACCACTGCGTAAAATTTTCACAACACATTTATTTACAATTTATAAATTCGAAAAGTACAATGCAAGGGTTGCACAAAATTTCCTTTTGTACGCCACTTTGGGCAGGATAAAACTTTCATGAGATAAGAAAAAAAAAGAGATTACCCACAGAAATAAGAATAATGTGATACAATTTGTTAGATAAGAAATGGATTCATGTAGAAAAATTAATCGCTTCAAAAATAGAAAAAAAACGGGAGAGATTTGGAAAATAGGCATAGAGGACCGGGGTGGGGGTGGGGAATGAGAAGAAAACGCGTGCGTTTAAATTTCCTGCTAGAAGAAGGTCCATCTACAATAGAATGTTGGACTTGGGTTAAGTCCAACTGAAGATAAGGAAGACAAACAAACAAGACCGATATATATATAAACAAATATATGTATTAAACAAAACAATTACAAAGCACATAGTAAACAGTATGTGTGTGTGTGTGTGTGTGTGTGTGTGTGTGTGCGTTCGTATTTTGGTGAATGTTCTTTTGGAGAAGTTCGTAAATGTTCGTATTGTGGTGAATGTTCGTAATGTTCACAGCGTCTTCCAAGAAATGGGAAGACGCTGATCTTCTAAGAGCTTACATCTGAAATGAAGAAGAAAGAGAGGTTTACCTCACCACCACGCGAGGTGGGATTCGGCACGAGGCCTGAAGGAAAGAAGAGAAAGAGGCAAGAAGATTCCCAGTATTTATAGTATGGGGAGAGAGACCTCTGGTGAAGAATTAGGGAACTAAGGAGGAGCTAACTCCGACAAAGGAATAAGAAAATGGCACAAGGCAGAAATTTTTCAAATAGCACCCAGCTCAGTTCTTAACAGTATGCACAAACAGGGCGTCTCAGCTCGAAGGAATTTTTATTATTATTATTATTATTATTGTTATTATTATTATTATTATTATTATTATTATTTTTCAACCTGTTTTCTCCAGGGTTCTTAGAATTTTATCACAAGTTCACTTGTATCTTTGGTGTGAAATCTTCTGCCTTGTATTTGTCAGGTTTGATTTACGACCTAAGGCAGTTGCTCTTCTGTCCGTTCTCATCAACGTCACATTCTTGTCTCTTGTCTGGTCTTCGCTTCAGCCCTTTGCTGCTAAATCGCTGATAGCAGTCCTTTTTATTGAAAAATGAAAGTGAAAGTGAAAGTGATATTGGCTCCAGACAAAACTTGACATTAACCAGCAAACTTGTTTCTTGCTTGAGCTTAAAAAGTCTTAAAAAATGTACAAAATTTAACACACAATCCGTCTGGCCATCGAAAGAATACTTTTCTCAAAATGAGTATAAAAAATCGAGACGATTATACATAGATCTTTAACATTTTTACAAATAATAAAAATAACATTTTTATACTATTTATGACATGTCTGTAATTTGTATTAAGATACATCGAATTTATTTCAATTCTTTGAGTTGAATTCACCTACACTGCATATGCTCCATTATTGCACATAATTGGGTTAGAATAAAATGTGTATTTTATATGAATACTACCTTATGAAAATTAAGATGTAGTAGAGTGGGGGGCACAGTATTGTCGGAGTTAGCTCCTCCTTAATTCCCTAATTGTCACTAGGGGTCTCTCTCCCTACACTATAAATACTGGGCGACTTCTTGCCTCGTTCTCTTTTTCACTTTGCATTTCAGCGAACACATTTAAAAATGTAATCTCTCGTAGAAATCCGCGTTTTGCCCACTTGTGGGAAAATGCCATGAAACACAGATACACGTACGTACGGACATTCACCAAAGAACAAACTCTTTACGCCCACACACAAACAACTTCAAACCGAAGTTATGCGTGGAGCCTATTGCGCAAAGCCCGAAATATATCATTATGTTTTAAGCTACGAAAGAAGTAACTTCCTGTTTCTGCTCTTAGTGTCACTACAAAAGTAACTATTTCCTAAAAAAATTCCTTAATGTTACGATTATTTTTTTTTCAAATAATTTTTTAATTTGTTTTTCTGTCTAGAATATAGCGGCCATTTTTTCCGATTCAAGGGAGAACTTTGATTTCATAGTCATTTAGTTCAACCTTATCTAATTAAAACTAAAAGTATTGTTTTTTTTTCTTTGCGTGACGCAAATTTGTGTTCTTATGTTTGTCGTGAAAGTAAGAAAAATCCTAAGAACTCATTTTTTAAATTTTTAATATTTTTTCGACAAGAAAAAAATTGTCGTTGGGCATGTGCTTAACTTGCGACTTATTAATTGATACTAATTTTCGGTGGACCTCACACTGCTCAAGGCCTTCTTTTAATGTCAAGAACAAGAACACATCTGAACGGAGATAAAAATTGTCAAAGTTTATTGTAACCTGCTTTTTACTACGTTGCAGGCATCAGGGATTAATACTGATGGTATCGCTTTTAGTGTAATGGTAAAGTGAAATCTGGGAGAATGTCCCCCCCCCCCGAGGGTTAAAATTGTACTGTTGTGAGTAACAGGAAAATCCTATAGCAAAGTACAGGAGTTTCCTGTTACCTACAAAATATATAGTCATTTATTTAAGCAAAGCTGAGTTTTAACAAAAGGCCAGAAGCATGGATCCCCCAGAAAGTATCGAATTCATCATTAAAGATCAGCCAGACAAACTTGCTATTATATCACAAGGTATTAAAATCTGGAAAAATGAATTGATGAGGTCAAAAGGTAAGCCTCTTACACCGCTTGTCGAGTGGCTAAGATGTTACTTATTTGCTAGTTTTGCAATCTAATGGTGTTAGAAACAAATTCTAAAGACAGAATTCTGAATGCTGAATTTAAATATAAGTAGGCTGGTTCCATTTAGAAGAATGGCATAGGCACGTCTTCCTGGCCAATTTTTTTCCATATCTCAAGGTGTAAGCTAATCTGGTCCCGCTTGCAAAAATAGCATAGCTTCTTAATCTCTCTTTATCCATATTTAGTTTTGTATTGTAGTGTGACACTATTTAGCTATGGTAATTGGCTAACTAATTAACCATAGAGATTGAGGCAGAAGGTGGACATTCTTAAAGCGAAAAAAAAAAGACCTATAACGAAAGGTAGACTGATCGACGTTAAAACAAAGATTTTAATTTGTTTACAAAAAAAAAAACCGCGAAGAAATCACGTGTGCGGTCTCAAGTCTAATCTACCCACGTTGTGACTTTGATCTTAGATAGACGAGATCAATCAGTCGTCGGGCCGTAGTGTCAGCTGAGTCCAAATTGAACGTGACATTGCACAAGCGCAAAGAAAAAAAAATAAATGAAAGAAAAACCCAAGAGGTTCAAGTATGTTAAGAAATAACAATTCAACTTTATCCTTCTGTTGTATACAGGAGCGTGTTTTTCTCCCAGGCCGTTTCCTACGAAATGTGACACTTCTATGTTTCAAGCAAGTTGGTATCGTAAGTCAACTAATTTAGTTTTTAAGGGCTGGCTTAACTTCGTTCGTCAGTATAACGTGCTATCGGTAGCATCGGCGAAGTCGGGGGTCATGGAATCTCTCGGTCAGCTTCTGCTAGGCAACACCCTGGTTCAAAACCAGCTCAACTCAACTGCAACTTCTACTGCACTGTCGTCTCTAATGTCGAACGACCCATCATCGTTCGTCCATATGGGCACTGACCAAAACCCGGCGTGTGGGCCCGACGCGGCCAGGGGCTCCCGACAATCTCTATTTCTAACAAGAAATCTCTCTGTTGTCAGGAAAGGAAAACTGATTATTTCCCATTTTTGGAAAATTAACCAATTCCCATTTCGGGGGGAAGGGGTCTCCGTCGTTCGTGAGGGAAGGCCGGAGGGAGTCGTCCTCCCAGACTCTCTCTCTCTCACATTGATATCTTATACCAATCCCCTCAGTGGGCGCCAACATCCTCTCCGCCTCTCTCGTCCACTCACCTCCGCCCATCTCGTCTACCTAAGATCAATGTCACAACGTGGGTAGGTTAGACTTGAGATCAAGGCAGTTACTCCAGTAACCAGACGTTGCAGGTGACCCGTGAACAATAGAGTTGGCATTGAACCGGTAAAACTGGTGAAGCCGTTAACATTGACGACCAGAATTCGACCCTGGTGCCACATATTAGTGCTGTAACCACTGGGTTCGACCCTGGACGGCTGAGTGTCACATATTGGTATCCTGACCAGGAGATTTCACCGAGTAGCGACGACCACCGAACGACCGGGACACAGGCTGGTGGCTTGCGACAAAGAGTCAACCCCAAAACGCCGGTAGAAGAAACCTTACAGCTTCGCGCCGCGACTGGGAGTTGACCACTGGCCGACGGCCTGGTGTCACAGTAGCTTAAACGCTTATTATATATCGAGATAACACCAGCGATGGAAATGAGCGGGAATCTAGGAAGATGCCATTCTTCAGTTTTCAGTTTATTTCCAATTTCTGTATTTATAGAGTCACAAACATATTTATTGGCTATTGCCTTGTCAAGTTTCTGGCGATTAAAATGTTTTATTTGCTTGAAATGGGCTCCAATGTATCGTTGCGTTTTAGCTACGAACCCCTGATGTTATATATTTCATTAGATATGTCCATAAATCTAATTTATAGAACCCGAAATAATCATGTCTCGCCATACAAATCTCTGTGACACGCCAGGCTTTATTGTTGTATGTGCACATTTTCTTTGCAGACTTTTTTTTAACCTGACCTCGAAAAATGTTCCTTCTGTTTGGAATAAAGAAGCTGTTCTGATGTTTTTATTGCAAAATGTAATGACTACGCCTATTGGTGTGTTGTGTCTTGGCATTGAAAGACGGCTTGGAAAGATATTTAAAGGAGGATAAAGTGAAAAGATAAAAGAAAACAGAGAAACAAGCAAAAAAAATTAAAAATGAACACAACAAATCACTCGGCACTTATTTCGATCAACTGCGTCACTTAGAATGATTCCATCGCCACTTATACAAATTTAAAAAGTTTTAGTTAGCCATCTGTCACTTATATTATTGCAATGAAAAAAGCACTGTTGATTATTTACAGTTAATTTATTTAAATAAGGTACTGACTAGTGTTTGAGCCACGTGGCAATAATTGTAAATAAAAGATTATGCACTAAAATTCTAGTATCTAAGTAATCGATTTAAGTTCTCTGAACATCAGTGCCACCAGTTAATGAAATATCTGCAGCCAGTTGGCTTTTGTTCTTCTGTATCACAGCTCAGATGTGGAACGGTTTTAATTGAATACACGTCACAATGCATATGCATACATCCGTGTAGTATGTATGCACATCTGTGCATATGTGTGCATGGGATAATGTCGCTGTATGTGTATAATAAAACTATTTTAATAAAAAACGTTAGCATTAGAATTTTATGAAAACAATATTTAAAATGCTGAAATTGTGTACAAGTTAATAAAGAAACTATTTTAATAAAAAAGATAATATTGAATTAGATTCTTCCAAAGATTCGCTAAAAAATGAGCATACCATGATAAAAAAAGAATGCCTCGAACTTAATAAAAACAGTTTTATCATCAAAATCTTTGTCATTATTAAGAGGAAAGATCAAAGGATTTTTTGATTATTAAATTATATTTTTTTTAATCCTTTTTAGAACCTTCAAAATTATGGTTATTTTTTTCATGCGCCAGCAGGTGACCCTAAATTAATATTAGTTTCAGCGTCTTATTTGCAGGGAGAAACACATTGATTTGGAAATTATTACAAAAATCAAATAATTGTTGAATTTTAATGAAACTTTCAGGAGTTATTCATAAACGAATGAAATTATTTTAGAATTGGTGAAATTTTGGTCTCCTTGTCTTTATTTATTTCATTTCTTATATCCAGGTTGTGAAAGCTTTTTGATTTGTTAGTTGAAATATGGCATTGTAGCCTGGCGATTCTGATTATCCATCTATTTTTAGAGATAGTGAAATTGTTGTATTAATCTATTACCGTGTGTGTGCGTGTGTGTGTGTGTGTGTGTGTGTGTGTGTGTGTGTGTGAGAGAGAGAGAGAGAGAGAGAGAGAAACATCCATTCAGGGTTATGTGACAATATTTCGAGGATATTCAGTTCCGTTTATTAGCAAGAGCCTTAAGTCAAACGGAATTAGGAAATTTTATTTTCAGTTTTATAATACGAGGAAAACTGTGTTAAACAAAGTAGGGAAGTGGTGCCCCGTCGCCTGAGTGTTTTTAGTTAGTCGGCCTTTAAGTCGAGCGACCGCTACTAATTTCTCGCATTAAAATTAGTTTATATCATTTCCGGGGTTGAGGAGGACTTTCGACGACGGTCCTACAGAAGGGTTTTGCTTCCGAAGTTTTTTGTTATGTCGCCTGGTATTGGTCAGTTCCTTTGTCCGGGAATATGTACGTTTATAGCCCCCAAGGTGCAAATAGAAAAAAATTATAAAGGACACTGTTGGGGGTCAATGTTTTTCGGGTAATTTGGGGGTGGTAAGTGCAGACATTTTTTTCCAATTTGAGTCGTAGGTTTTTAGCATTAGAATTAACAAAAAAGCTAAGCAAAAGAATTTGTAGTGGGGTTAATGCCACCAACAAGATGGGTTTCAGTTATGTGCCATGCGTGATACACGCTTAAGCGATCATGTATCCTTTGATACATGACTGACGAGGCAGATTTTTCCCGCAGTAGGTTGCCATTTCTTTCTGCGGTAGATCAGTTGCCATCCAAGGCTATATAACTCGGTCTGTCCTGCTATTTATCTATAGATGGGGGAAGAAAAAGAAAATTCATACCTTTCCCAAGGGTATTAGCACGTAAGTGAATGTAATGAATTCGACTGGAATTCGAACTCGGCTCTCCGATTCCTCAATACCAATCTGTAAAGGGTTGATGGAAATGCGATTAACCCGCTACTTTTTTAATTTCACAAATGCAACAAAAATCAAGCAAACAACAAGAGAAATAACGATATGAAACAATATTTTGGTTCAACAATATATATTTTTATATATAACCAATAGAAATGTACAAAATTATATGTTGAGAGTTGTTTAAATTGCTTCAAAGTTTGTTTTTTCTTGTGTGGATTGAAGTGTTTATGAAGATATTATATGAAAGATTAAGAGTTGAGAAATTGTATGTATAAAAATGGGTAAGTTTGATAAGGTATTTTTGTGTTTGTAGGAAAATTAAACAGTTTTTTTTTGTGTTGATCTTTGTAATATTGTACTCGACTTACTAATCTGTGTATATAGTTGTCTCTCTTTGATTGAATGTGTCATTTGATGTTTTCTGTTGAGTTTAAGTAGTTGAGTGAGTGTACTTCGCAAGCTATGGAAATGTTAATTAAATTTAACTTTAAGCCTGGTAAAATATGTGACATGGAGTCGTGTGTCGAGCTGAGAAAATTCATAAGACTCACTGTCGAAGACGAATGATGTTTCGTATTTATTGATGTTTCAAGTCATGTGGGAGGCTCCAAGAAATTTGGCGCAAATTTGTATCTGCTTAAGATACACACTAAACCGATTACGTAGTTGAGAACGTATGAAATTATGATTTCTTTTTTTCTTTATTAGCCAATCAGAAAGCGTTTTTAGTTACTTTTCGCTTGGGGCCGATTTTAATGGGTTGTTGGGCTACTTGGATTGATTTGAAATAAGTTTCGCTCTGAGCCACTTTTAATGGGTTTTTAAACAAATGTAGAAGTCTGATTCTACAAATTAAAAGAAAATTAGTAGAGAACAAATAAACAAAAAATATAAAAAAATATTATCTACATTCGGGATAATCTTCGATGTAATTCCGAATTGAACCCCGTTTATTAAATCGACGGTGCCTCTGTCCATATCCACGGCTATCTCGTCGTCTTCTTATTTAGACATGGGCAGTAGACGGAGAGCAATCGACATCTAGAGATTAAATAAATTCCCTAAAGGTCACAGACCATTGTAAAAAGCGCTTCTTTAGGGCGCTTCTTCCGGAAGAACTCTCTATCTTCAGGCAGTGAGGAAACCAGAAGAGGCTATGTCGAAGAGCAGAGTCTCGTCTGGGGAGGTGCACAAACCCAACTCCGTGTATGCGGAGTCTACGGGGAATTTTTGCCTGATCCTACGGGCTCGTATCGCCTCGCATAAAAACAGGCCTTGCGCCACATCCTGTCTCGTGGGGAGATCGAGTAAATGCCGACCCTTGTGAAAGGCCACGTGGACCGAAACGTTGTGATAATAATAATAATAATAATAATAATAATAATAATAATTCTATGGGACTACACAATACACACTTACAGAACAATCAAAGCCAACCGCCCAGACATTGTTATTAAAGACCACAAACAAAATAAGTGCCTGCTTATTGATATGGCAGTCCCTGCAGACTGCAATGTATCTTTGAAGATATTCGAAAAACTGTCAAAATACAAGGACCTTGAAATAGAAATCTCAAAAATGTGGCACATGGGAACATCAACAATTTCTGCTGTAGTTGGAGCCCTTGGACTGGTTGGAAAAGATTCCAGTAGGCTGATTGAAGGGATCCCTGGAAGTCCATGCCTCAAAGAGATACAAAAAAATGTTCTGACAAGTACAGCCCACACTTTACGAATGGCTTTATCTATGTAATTATTTTTTTTTTTTTTTTTTTTTTTTTTTGCAGTGGAAAGTGTCATGATGCCATTTCTAACCTTAGGTCCCTGGGCGGGACCCGGAAAGAAATGTGTAAACGCCAGATATCAAAGGAAATAAAAATAATAATAACAAAGATGAGGATAAAAACCCGAGTATAACAAATGTGTCGCAGTTAGCTCCTCTTCATTTCCTTAAACCTTCCCGGGAGTATAAATACTGGCTGACCTTTCGCCTCTTTCTCTTTTCTCTGCTTACGCACACGTGCGAGCAACTATCTCGACTTCGGCCGCGGGTCGCAACCTCGCACGTGAGGCGAGGTATAAAACTTTTTCTTACAATTTCCAATATGTGAACTCTTATACACAACCAGCGTTTCCCATATTCTGGGAACACGCTAAAACAAAATACACACCCGTACGGACATTCAATTCAACACACACAACTTTCCATACAGACTGTAACATTTTATTCATGTCTTCAATGTATTTGCAATTCGTGTATTAATCTATTTGTTATTAATATATATTTGTTCGCATACATGTATATCGGTCTTGTTTGTTTCTTTGGACTCCATTAAAGTCCAACATTCTTATGTAGCTGGACCGGCCAGCGGAAGCCTTAACCTAGAGATAACTCATCTTCTCTTCTTTCACACCACTGCATGGTCTACTACAAATGTAATGATAACTATTCAGCCCAGAAATTCAGACAGAAACTATAAAAAGTAACTAGGAAAACTTCTTACCTACATTAAATGAAAAACAAAATGATAAATAATTTAAAAGGTTAATTAAATTTTACTTTATTAGTCAGGTATTTCATTTATAAAACTTGTGCGTGTGTGATTTGCTCGAGAAAGGTATTGTTCATGCCAATTGTACTTTACATCCGCTGCTACCACGCTAGTTATACCTCAGTATTAATAATATATGAGTATATACGTATATCAGGAGAGAACTGCACCCATTCAGGGCTAGTGTTTCTAGCGTACGTTGTGTTTGAGTCGGCTATTTCGTTACATTGCCATAGAAAGTTCTTTGCCATACCGTCTTACTTCTTCGGCCATTGTAAATACAATGGTTACTGACGCAAATAAAGGGAGTGCACTTTGTTTAACACAATGCGCTGTGATGTTGTTAATCTTCTTCGTCTTTCAACAATAAATAAAATGTCGATAGCATCGAGTAATAGTTTATATTTTCTGAAACAAAAGATGAAAGGACATTGGCGTAGACGGTTGCATACAACAGCGGAAAAAGAATATTAGGCTTTGCGAATATCGATTTTCAATTACGTTTGGAACAATTGATTTGCAACTTTGTTGTCATTGTGCCAGAGGCTTTTTGGTAATTATTTTATTGGAAATTCGGAAATAAAAAGAAACGATTCAAGGGTATAAAAGAAATAATATATATTTATTTATTTGATTTCGATTGGAGTTGGTCCTTTGATATTCGCGGTAACAAAACTTCGCTATAAGTCCGATCTTGGTATCAGCCCGGAGAAAATCCGTTTTGGTTCGGTAGTGGGTCGATTCATTATCAGAACTTAATAGTAGTCATCTTAGAAATATTGTAGCGTCAATCTACTGTGTTCTTTCGGTCCTAAGAAGGGCAGAAAATATCATCAGCAGATGGGTTCTTAAACTTCTTCACTCGTCACGCATGGCTGCTTTCTCTGTCGTCCCTTCTGCTCTTCTAACTCAAAGCTGTGAACTTATAACCTTTTGACCAGGATCCCAAATTACTAGCAGGAACTTTGGTTTCGGCTAACATAAAAAATTTGTCTTCATTTTTTTGATTGGCCAAGTTATTTTATTTTCCGGCGTTCCTTTCTTTTTCATTTTTTTTTTTTAATAACGGAATTTATGCGTGAAGGCTCCATGATTTTTGGTAGTTTTTAGTCACAAATAGTTAGACTCTGGTCCAGCAAACTTTCGCCTTTTTTCGGCCGGGTTCAGTCTTTTCATCTTCCACTTTTTTATTTGAGGGTTGCCTTCTCATTAGTCGAGAGAGAAGTAGAGAGATAAGTAGAGAGAGAGAAGTAGAGAGAGAAGTAGCGAGAGAGAAGTAGAGAGAGAAGTAGAGAGAGAGAGAGAGAAGTAGAGAGAGAGAGAAGTAGAGAGAGAGAGAAGTAGAGAGAGAGAGAAGTAGAGAGAGAGAGAAGTAGAGAGAGAGAGAAAGAATGAGAAAAATTTTATTTATTTACATATTTTATTTTATTTTATTTTTACAGGGACTCACTACAACTTTATGACAATTTAAAATTTTGGTTCTAGTATTTGGCGTAGGGATATCAGGGATTTTACAAGTAGTAAGCTGACTACTCGTTGGCTGCTATCAAAAGTAGTTCAAACGTTTATGGTGATTTTTAAACTATTTACACTTTTACACATATTTGAATGTCCTGTTTAAAATCTGTTGCCCTAAGTTATAAACGTTTAGTATGTGTAATAAAAATATTTAAAAAACATTATACCCAGCCTTTGGCAAAATAACTTGCATTCGATTTGTCCATGTAATTACATCTGCCACACACAAGACCTCATTAATTTCAACTGGCATAGGGTAAATTCCTTAGATTCTGAGATTATAGCAATATATCCTTTTCGGTTTCTTAAAACGTTAGTCTTAATGGGATGACTGGAAAGCGAGGGAAATCTGTTGATCTTCTCCACTCACCAAAGCCCACAATAGGCATTAGTTTATCCTTAATATGACGGAAAGAAGGACAAGAACAAATTAATTAAGTAATGAATTCCAAAAGTTATACAAGAAAACATTTCTATTGCAGTACAAACATATGAGTCATATATTAAAATGCATATGAAAGAAGAAGTAAACAGTATGAAGGCGACGAATGAAAACACTGTGTTATTAGTAACATTTCCAAAAATGAATCTCGTATCCGCCTTTATTGTGGTCTAAGTAGTAACTGACTATTCACATCAACGGACTGTCATGTGATTATCGAGGGCCCTTTAAGACATCAGTCAATTATCCCTGTCAAAAGGGAGATAACCAGCACCTGCATCTTTACAATGGTTTTCGGTATATTTGGCGTACTGTTTGCATTTCTATGAACATTCTAATAAGCTATTTTTAGAACAATCATTTCTCGTATGCATAGACATAACCATATATATGATCAATGTTTATTTTGTTTTCCATATTTTTGTGAACTAATACATATTTTAGTCATTTCAGAAACATTGAGGATTCATCAACATTGTGTTATGTGGGGTGGGGGTCACACTGCACAGCACCAAACAATTACCCCCCCCCCCCGAGAACTGCTTACTTTCATTATTGTGACTGTAAAACTGGAGATTAGGACAAATCCTGGGCCCCACACATTTGTTGTAAACCCTGTTGCAATGAACTAACTGCATAGTTTCATGACAAGAAACCAGCGTTCAATTTTTCTGGGGAGAGCAACAAAGTCATATGCAGCTAATTGTTATTTTTCTCTAACAAATACAATTGATTTCAATGCTTCTTCTTAAAAAGAAAATATTCGAAACTTCCTTCAGCTATGGTTATTTTCTAAGCGTAGATTAGATATGGCACAAGGTCGAAAGTATAGAGCACCAAAGCTTCCTTCAGCTATGAGAACTATTCCATTCTCCTTGTCCTTACACACTTAGCACATAAAGATCATATTCCTTCATCATATGAAAGATTGCCTTTAGAGGGAAATTCTATCAAGTCGGTCTCTTCTGTTTATTCAGAAGCAAGTGGCAGTGAACCCCCACTGGATCACCCAGGAAAGCCTGAATGATCTTGCTTGTGATTTTGACCCATCTAATCAGCAGTAAGAGCTCCTGACATCCCAGTTCATACGGTGGAAACTGGTCACAGCAGATGTAAGGATCACCAGTTTCAGGACACGAAACAAGAACTTCCCCTCATTCTTCGACATGGAAAACAGAGTTTCTTATCTTAAATGAACTGAGAGCACGGGAAGCATTTAAGTCAGTCTATCTTGTTGTCTTTGACAACACACGTTGCAGATTACAAATAGTGTATCGAGAAGCTATTACAGGCTTATGAGGATATGGGAGACCGGATGTCACTCAAAATTAACTTTCTCCACTTCGTCATTTATCTTCATCCCTCTAAACCCCAGAGCAGTGAGCGATGAGCATGGGGAAAGGTTTTACCAAAAGTATTATTAAAATGGAAAGCAACTACCAAGGCAAGTGGAACCCCAGCAGAATGGAAGACTTCTACTGGATGATCCTGCGTGACACACCGGATGCAAAGTACACTTGATCATACAAAAAACTCACTTCTGACTTTTGTACTATGACGTGTATGTTTGGCATTATCCAAGTAATTCAGTTTCGTCAATTCTCCCTATCTATGCTGTTTATTTTGTATCATAATTTTGTAATAGATAAAATAAGTACATTATATTTTTAAATTATAGGCAGAATAATAAAAATGTGATATGTGAAAACAAAAACAAAATAGATGTGATAGAGCAAAACTATTCAGAATTTTGAATTCACCGTATGAAAATTAGTAAAAAGAAAAACTGTTCACATGCTTGCCTTTCCTTTTTCTTTGTTTGTAAACTATTATTATTATTATTATTATTATTTATATCTGTAGACGGACATGACGCGTGGAGCTTCGTGTGTAGAAACCGGATATAGTTCATTATATCGAGACATGCGCGCCTCAGTATAGCTTTCACGTGTTCTTTTGCAAGCTATGTACCTTTCAATACTTCTAAAATATTCCATTGTTTGCTTTTGTCCCTGGTTATGATTATTAAAATAGTTTTATTGTTCACTATTTACATTATTCGGACTATTGTCCTCATCTTTGTCGCCATATTTATTACAACGTTTCGGTCGTGGTACGCTCCGGCCTTCTTCGGGTGGTTGGAATGTCGAACTGAACCCTTTATTTCGCTCACTGGGGTAGACTGTTCTAGTTCCACATGCCATGTCTAATGGATGTCAGTTATCAGTTATCTCCTGTTAATTCCCCTCTCCAAGTTCTCCACTGCCTTAACCGGGTATTGAATTCACACTCTTTGGGTCCTGTCACTGGATCTAACTAACGCCTGTGCCATGTGTCCTTGAGGACATCTGTATATGAATTTCTGGGTATTATAAACCTGATGTCTTCAGCAACACAAAGAGTGTGAGTTCAATACCCGTTTAAGGCAATGCGGAACTTGGAGAGGGGAATTAACAGGAGATAACTGACATCCATTAAAAGAGGCTTGAGTAATGTAGAGCAGGGAGCACTGAATCTCCATTTGCAGATGGTGTTGAGAGATTTTTTTGCTGCACGTGTTTATATACAAGGGCAAGGATTTTATTCGTTAATCAAGGCTTTTAAATTTGAGAACGTTCATGAATATTCATCAGGTAATTGAAAAGCCAATCAAAACATGTGGACACAAGTGCCATAATTTAAAGTCTGGTAAGACAATAATGAGCGAGTAATATTCAAGAATTTTTTTATATTTTTTAATAAATTAATATTGTTTAAATTGTGATCAGATTGTTTGGGATTGACGTATGTGCTGTACATCTTCAAAAACATGAGGTAAGGGAGTGTAACGGTTTTTAACATTTTTGTGGTCGTATAGATTGGCTTGGGAATGTGGTAATTCTTTAAGGAAAGGTGAGATTGGAAAGAAACCAAGGAAACGTAGATTTATGATAACATTTGATAGCGGTAGCCTCAAGAATTTTTTTCTGGGTAAATTACTTTTCTCTTTTTGATAAGTGTGGCATTTTATAGATCAAAATTTTGGTTAAATTTATTTCTGTGTATGAATAATGCATTTGATAAATTCTTATGTATAAGGTCCCTTTTGTATTCAGAGATGAGTATGTTTTATTTAAATTTCTGTATGTTTCCCAAATGTTCTGTGAGAAACAGTTTTGGCAATTTATTTTATATTTGCTTGCTTCTGAATTATTATTATTATTATTATTATTATTGGTGGTGTTGTTTTGTTTTCGGATCATATCTTTGATCGTTTTGGAAATGGTTGTGACTATTTTGGTGTTGTTTAGATGGAATAAGTTGTTTTGGATAGTGGATGATATGGTGCTGAATACACTTTTTCACAAGGTATACATAGCAGAGAAGTGCTCTCCACACCCACGGGCTAAAATAAGAAATTCAGCCAGCTACGACAACAAGAAACAAATCTGTATTTTACGCAAGAAACTGAACATGCCGATTCGCAAATGCTCCAAGGTCGGCAGAAAAGACCTAATTACAAATTTATCAGAATTCAAACTAGCGGACATACAACTAGAAGCTCTAAGCTTCAGTGAAATATTAGCCACCGGAATGCCGAAAAAAGACATCATGGATCTCATGATTAAAAACGACGACGACTTCACCAAAAGATACATCCAAGGCCTAATTGCAGCCACGCTTAAAAAAACGAACGACATCACACTTCCCTGCAGATATATAAAATCCCCGAAGGAAATAGTAAACAACAAAAACATCCACATATCTCCTTCCGATAAGGGTAGGGGAATTATAATCATGAACGAACACACCTACCAACAGAAAATGAGAGACCTCAACGACAACATCTACGAAAAATTAAATGCAGAAAAAGTCACGAAATTCGTAAGCCATATAAAAAAATTACTAAAAAATGAAGAAGGATCCTGGTTAAAATTAATTGAACACCACCCCAAAACACCCACACTACGGACTACCAAAAACACAAACCGGACATACCAATAAGACCTGTCAGGGATAGGCAGCGCCCCACATTAACTAGCCGGCACACTAAACCAAAGCTTAACCTCACTCCTCGGCACTATTAGTCCATCACACATAAAAAAATTCAGGTAACCTTTTAAACAAATTAAAAAAATATAGACACCGAAAACAAATACTGAGCTAGTTTAGACAAAAAATCTTTATACACAAACGTCCCTCTAGAGAAATGCCTGTATATAATTATGTTTTCGTCGGAAAAATACATGTTTTTGTATAAAGGGTACATGAAATGTAATGCAAGATTTATGATGTCACAAGAATAAAGCTTGTTACTTGAAACCTTTTACATTGGTGACCCATTAAACTAGTATCTTTTACAATGGTGACCGATATTGCAAGAATAAAGTAAGAGTTACTTTTACATTTGTATGTACTCGAAATCCAAGTGTCCATATATATTTCAGATCATTTTGAAAAGTTAATCACCAAGAAGTTTAACATTCAAATACACACATAAATAATAATAATGAATGAATCAGTAGCCAAGTGTATTCTTCTTTTTAGATATGTCGTCATAGGATACGATAGCAATCATATAACACGTGAGGATAGAATCAACAAGGTATTCAAAATACTCTCTCTCTCACTCTCGGCTTTTCCATACGGCGTCGACACAGGATTGGCAGTAATGGAGGAACTGTATTCTGCCCGCTTACTTTTTCCCCACTTATGGCACGCACACAAAGACTCTAGAAAAATGGCTGGTTCCCTGTACCGCTCCAGTAAGTACCTGAATCCATTTACTATTCTCTACCTTTACAAAAGCCAGATCAGGCCGAAAATTGAGCACTGTTGCCATATATAGGCAGGAGATGCCTCCCGCTACTCTATGGCTATTTCCATGGAAAGTGTTCAGAAGAAATGCATTCTTTACTTACACCAGTTCTAACCTTCACGGTTAAGACCCACTATGCCACGCATATTGTAGTGAACTACCCTCATCCCCCCCGCCGTATTCCATTGGTTAGCAGCTTCCACTCGAATAGCTTCTTTCCACAAACCGCTACATTGTTAAAGCGAAGAAAACGGCGACTTACCTCGTCAAACTAAGCGACAGCGCGTCGCGTGTATTCTACGACGGAAAATGTGGCGAAAAAGAAAATTACATACCAAACAAAATGGCACGTATTCCGCATGACATGCTGAAGACGGAATATTTGAATTAAAAAAAACAAGCTTGTCGCAGGAGTCGCAATAAAAGTATTTTGATATGCAAAATACTGAACATCCTCTCCCAGCTGTCGACGAATGGAAAAAATGTTCGGACGATAAAAACAGTTGGTGTTCTCGAATCTGGGATTTTGGGGGCATTTTGGCTACCGCGTTCGTCGGAGTGTGAGTTATAGTTGCGTGCATTGTGATTTGTGAGATAGTACCTGCGAATCGAGTTTTCGGCATTTCTTTCTGCCCCGGATGTTCGAGTTGGAACTTAGTGATTTATTCTCTGTGACGTGGAAATAATCTGCGACAAATATTTCCTTTGCAATCCCAGTTTACTTACAATTGTGGAACCGACTCCCAAGTGAATGCTTCTCCGATCTCTACAATCTTAACCTGTTCAAGTCTAGGCTTAACCGTTTTCTTCTCCACATATCCCCAAAACTCTGTCTGTTACTCTGTAACCCTCTACCTTGAGTGGCTGTTGGGACTTGTACAAGGTGAATATTATTGTAAAAAATGTATTTCATGGTTTGTTTTTTAACTTTTTCATACAAAGGACTATTCAAGTGTAATGTATAAATGATTGCGGATAACAAAAATACTCCCGAATATTTCTAAAACCCTTCGTATTTAATAGTTTGCCATTAAACTTGACCTTGATCTTTGAGTGAAATGTCGATAAGATATGCCACTTATAATTTTCTGGGCGAACAATTGAAAAAACGGTTCATTGCTCTGTTGCTCTTCTAGTGAAAGGAAATGGTAGATGAAAACAGGCAATTCTGAACTTGATTCTGAATAACATTTACTTGAAAATGCAAATGGGGCTTTTATTGTTGTCAATCTATCGCAAAACAAATAAAAAATGCTTTACATCAATACATCAACGCATCAATCCCACCAGGAAAAAAGTTAATGGACTGATATTTTTTTATTCTTTTCTTTTTAAAAAAAATAATTAATTCGTCCCATTTGTGGAAGCGAGAGAATGGCGAAGAAACGCCCTATCAGTTTATCGATATTTGAAATTGTACTCAGCAAAAATAAGTTCATTAATAAATTATTATTTCAACGATTTATAAAATGAAAAAGAAAATGGCCATGTGTTGAACAAAAATTACAAAATAATTTGATTTAAAGTCAAAATAGAGGAGAAAAAAATGGTTGTTATTCTTCTCATTTCATTGATACGTTTGTCTTGTGAGAACCAACCTTGAGATCTTGAATATAAAAACAAGAAATAGTAACATTATTGACTAAAATGAGCTTTGATAACAATCTAGTGTAACCACAATCTTCATATTGGTTCACTGCCTGTTCAGCCGCTACAGCCCACAGGAATCACCTTTTCTTGACAGTTCTGATCATAACAGATGCTTCTGCTCGTAATAGTGATTTTCAAAGCGTTGCTTAGATGTGGCACAAGGCCGGAAGTATAGAATACCCAGCTAGGATCGAACCCACTACTTAGTCGTAATAGATCTAGCCAGACACGCTTGTTAACCATTACACCACGTCGAAGTACTCAATCCGCTCGTAATGAGTGTAAACGTGTCCTCGACGAGGCTAAGGCATTTTTAGCTGATAGAATGAGACACCGTATAGTCGCTAACAATTTTGGTTTAATTGATTACCTGTGGTTCTGTAAGAGTGTTGAACAAGAGTAAGTTCTTAACCCTACTTTCTTCAATCAGTTTCAAGTATTGTCATCTACTGCTGATAAAGCAGAATGATTTTCTCGGAAATTCTCTTCCATTTCCACTCTCGGTTCATCAGGCCTATCTTTGCCTGCTTTTGCACTTAGAATGGGCGCACCCCCCAACTGAATGACATGCACTCTGTCCATGGTTTCTGCTATTATCTCCAAACTAGATCACCACCCCCACAAGGCATGACAGTGTCCCTGCAACTGTCCGAAGTAAATGAGCTATTGATCTTGCTGCTGTTCTCTTCAAACTCCACAACAAATTACTTGCTGCTTCTTGCTTTCCATCTTGTTGGAAATACTCTTCTGTAGTTCCTATCTTTAAGAAATATAGCGAGCCTTCTGATGCCTCGAATTATCGTCTATTTGTCTTTAGCTCTTTTTCGCAATATACTAAAGGGGCTCCAATCAACTCCGAATTGGTTAAGATTTTTCACACGGCCTTCTTTCAGATAAACAACATGGCTTTCGTTTCTCTAGGTCAACAGCCGATGTGTTACATGTGATCACTGGATTTGTTTGTCAGACTTTAGATAAGAACGGCGAGGTTCGAGAGCTATGGCTTTAAATATCTCGAAGGTGGTTGTCAGGGTTTGCCATGTTGCCTTTCTTCACAAGCTCGAGGGCTATGGTGTCTCTGGCCGCATATTTGACAATCAAATCGTTCTTATCATATAATGAAAGACGAGTTGAACAGTCAGTCTTCTAGATCATTTCACATGAATGCTGGGGCCCCCACCAGGACTCTATCATTGGATCTATCTTGTTTCTTATATTCACTAACGACCTCCCCGATATCATCAGTTCCCAACTCGGTATTTATACTGGTGACACAACTATTTACTCTCGTTTTAATAGTAAGTCCGATCAGTCCGACAAAGTAGAATTGAGAGCTGCTCTCGAAAATGACCTCCAATCATTTGTTAACTGGGGAAAGAAATGGTTTGTAAATTTTAACATCTCCAAAACGAAACTGCTATCATTTAATTCTTAAAGAGAACCATTTTTCATTCCATCATTATGGCTGATGCTAACCTCCAGGAGAGTAACCCACTGTATCTTCTTGGTCTCATGTTTTCCACTGACATGAAATGCAATGATTATTTTGAATCAATCGCTAAGTCTGCTGCTAGGCTAGGAAAATTGATTCACTGTGTCACACCAGACAATTTATCTCATCTGAATTCATCTTACATATTTTTATAAATTTACCATTTGTCTGTGCATTGAATATTGCTGCCATATTTGGTCTGGAGCTCCTGTAATATAACTAAATTCAAAGAAGGGTCTGTCATTTTATCGTTCTTGTGATGACATCTTGACTTCGGTCACTTTCACACGGCCATGACATGGCTTCCTGGATGCTGTTCTTTTATTGTCCTTTTCATCGCACGAAAGTCTTCTCATTCTCTTTCACTCTCTGTAACCCCTGGCGTCCTAGTGTCACTATCGTCTTACTTGGCGGGAAATGATTAAAAATATATATCAGCTACTTTTTTGTTAAGGATTTTCGCAATTTTACATAAAATAGTTCTATTATGATCTTAACGCGAGCATTTCTGACTAATATATATATATATATATATATATATATATATATATATATATATATATATATACTGCACATAAAAATATGATGGGTAAATTTTTCATATGAATCTTCCATTTGAAATGCCGAACTTGAACACTAGCCACCTTGTTTTGTCATCACCTGTAAGAGAAAAGTTAAACATGTCATGTAAAAAAATTACCGATAAGTTTCATGAGGAACTGCGAATGTAGCCTTGGGCGTGTTGTTAATTCGATATTTATTAGATGTAATAGCAAATGCGGACCATAAAATGGTAAGCTAGTTCTGTTTCATCAAAGAATGTGGCACCCACGTATCGAGTTTAGAAACGAACCCAAGTCTCTTCAAATGGCAAAAGGTAGTTGATATATCGATTTTCAAACCCTTAGCAATCTCTTCCTTCGAAATCTTCGGTTTATTATCCCCGATAGAAAGCAGGGCCTCTCCGTTGATGTTGGAAGGTCGCCTAGAGCGTGGTTGATCGTTTAAGTTAGAATCACTCTGACGAAATCTGCCAAACCAATTTTTGACCGTCCGAAGAGTTGGAACACAATTCAAATAAATCTTCTGGATGTTTCTTCGCAGTTCAGACTTTTACACGTTGCAATTTCACATTCTCTATCTTTAAGGCATCTATTTCTGGACAATGCATTAACATTCAACAAAGACTGATTCACAACTGAATGATGCAAGGTTTCGATGTAGAAATCGCTACCATAACAAACACCAGTGTCAAGTTGTGGTCATTTTATATTAACAATGATAATCGGACACAAACGTTTGTAATGATCTGATATATGTCGAGCTGTCATGTGGTCACCGAATTCTAAAGACATCTTAAAGAAAACTCTCATTCTAAATAACTTCAGCTTCTGTACCTTTGCCTCTAACCACTATGTTTGACGTATCATCATCCACCAGCCTGCAAGAAATTTCGTAGCAAGCTGCTGCATCTGCCCGGAGGAAAAGAGAACTAGGAAAAAAAAACTGTGTTGAAGCAAATCCCCCCCCCCACGCCCAACAGACTTGCGGTTAATATGGAAGATCCTGTCACTTTCGTATTGATCAGCATGTATGCACAAAATAAGGAGAACATTTCTAGAATTTCAAACTCGTATTCAATATCAAAGCCGCTAAGAATATGCTGGATTGGAACAACGCCTCTTGTTTTAGAACACTTTTGTGTACATCACGTCAACATGGACCAAAATGCCGGACCATTGTCATGTTCTTTGAAGATGACTAATCCTTGAATACTGGAGACAAGTAATAACGTTACCACAGTAATGACACCATTCTTTAACAACTAGCTTATTCATGCCATCAAAAGGACGGAATATTCTGGCTTGATTAATATTAAAAGGCTTTTACATGTGAATCTTTTAAATATTACCAAACTTTGCTCTTTCACGTAGTCAGTCATCTTACTTCTCGGTTTCCTAAACATTTTCGAAAATTTAACAAATGTCAACAAATACATTGCTACCTCTGATCACCATGCAAGGAAAAGAATTCGACTTTAATTCGCCTTTACAATAGAAATATTTAAAGTTATATAGACAAAAATATATACAAATAATACCATTAGCGTTTTATCATAATTTTCATCATTGCCATCCTCAGTCCTATGGCTTGGTGGGATCGTAATGTCGCTGCGAAGTTGAGTACCTGACCAGCTCCCGCCATATGCCTTGGTTACGTGCTAATTTCTTTCTGTAAATGATCTTCCAGTTCATACAGTGAGGTGGTCATTTTTCCCTCTGTTTGTCTGTCTGTCTGTCTGTCTGTCTGTCTGTCTGTCTGTCTGTCTGTCTGTCTGGATAGATAGATAGATAGATAGATGAACATATTGAGACAGAAATTAGCAGATTGAGATAGACAGATTGATATGAACCGATTATGATAGATAGATAGATAGATAATGAACAGGCTGAGATAGATAGATAGATAGATGAAAAAGCAAGAAAAGAAATAAAAACTCAATCGTACCTCAGACTCCAAACCCGTTGTAATTTCCAATTAAAAAGAAGTTGCCTACATTGTTCATGAGAAATTCAGTTAAGACAGAATTTTGAATTTCAATGCCATCAGTTCTTCTCTATATCAGGGAATACTGGACAATCTCCTCACAAATGAAGAAGAGACTTGAAGCAGCAGAAATGTGGTTCTACAGAAGGATGCTGAGAATATCACGGACTGAAAATGTGAACAACAATGAAGTTTTAGAGAATATCGAAACAAAAAGAAAACTTATACTTAATAGTTGAAATTTCTAGGGCGCATAATTAGGAAAGTGGGCTTGGAAAATCAGACACTCACAACACAGACTGAAGGTAAGACGGATAACGCATAACCTACTAAGTGAGCTTGAGTAAATGGATGGCAAAATCTGGTTTATGAGATATAACAACAAATTTATTAAGAGCTACAAAGGACGGGGAATTGTGGAGAGCCATGATTGCCAATGTCCTGAATGGACACGGAACATAGAAGAAGAATAACAATGTCATTTGTAAAATATATGATCTCACTAATGAATGAAAGAAAGAAAACTACTCATTAAGCAGACATCAAAAATATTTCTTCTGCTGTTATGGTATGTTTATCTTTTGTCCGTTTTAATTGAGAAGGCACCAGTTATATCTTTCCATTGAAACATGTCTTCTCTATTTACCAACCTCCCCACAAGGCAAAATGTAGCACAAGGCCAGTTTTTAACGTGGTGTGTTCCGAGTCCGTAGGATCGGGCAAAAATTGCCCTTAGACCCAGTATACATGGGGTCGAGTTTGTCTACCTCCCCAATCGAGAGACTGCACTTTGGCATAGACTCGTCTGGGTTCCACTTCGCCCGGATGCAGAGAGTTTGACAAAAGAGGGAAAGGAAGAGATAGCCATTGAATCGTGTCTTATGCTTTGACCACTATGTAGTAAACCTGTTAACGAACCATCTAACATCAATTACTTCCCTTTGAATGACGTCACTTCTTCATTCATAATTCTTATTTTACTATCTTCGTCTTTATGTGCCGTGTCCCCTCAGGGCGTAGGCGATCATGGCTCTCCACAACTTCCTATCCTTTTTATCTCTTATTAAACTTTGTATTTTTGTTATTTTTCCCAAGCTCTGTTCCGCCATCCATTTACTCATTATGTTATGCGTTGTCTTCCTCTGTCCCTCTTGCACTCTATCTGCCCAGTGAGTATCAAATTTTCCAAGCCCTCCTTCCTCATTATATACCCTAGAAAACTCAACTGTCTTTTTCTGATGTTAAGTATTCCTTATTGTTTTCATTTTCTCCAAAACGTCATCGTTACATGTTCGGTCCACAGCATCTTTAGCATCCTTCTGTAGAACCACATTTCTGTTGCTTCATGTCTCCTCTTCATCTTTGAGGAGATCGTCCAGCACGCACTGTCATACAGAAAGACACAGTACCCTTTTCCTAGTACATCTCGTTATATTGTTTTATCTATTCAATCCATCTGTCATCTAAAACAATCCATCTATATAGTACATAGTCATACCAAATCTTCTATGAAGGAATTACTTTATATTTTTATTATAGTTAAACGTATCTTCTACGAAATAATATAGCAGATCTGAAAATTTCGACAGTAAAATCTTTAAAATGTCCAGTTCTACCAAATTTGAATTTACGCAATAAAATATTGTTCAATAATTAAATTACTAAATGCTGTTGCTTGAAAAGATAGAAGTATATTTTCTTTTGTCGGGTCCCTGTATAAATATCAATCAAAATGGAGTCAACGTTTTCCGTTTTATTAAATTAAACATGGTTATCTTGGATGTCATCCGTTGGATGTCTGCCGTTGAATCAAACGCAAGCCATGCTTCACAAGTGCTGTCAGCACGAACGCCCTCTCCAAAAGAAAAATACATTGACGTATGCATGCATGTTTATCACTACGCTGATGTGTATACAGTTGCTATGGTTGCTGGGATGTATGTGTAAAGGCTTGCATAACATTTGCTTTTCTTTATCAATTTGCTTTCTTTTTTTTTCTTACTAAGAATTGGTATATAGTCTTTTGTCATTAACATAAACAAAGACCAATTTGCCGATAACGTTCAAAATAAGCTTCAGAGATAACAACCATTTTTTGTTGGTTCAATGACTATTATTTAGCATTGACAAGGAAACAAAGAATGAAATAAATGAAAAAGATATGAATATCGATTCTGTCACAGTTTAAAGATAAAAATATTATAAATGTTCAGAACAGATCAAAACAGAAATACACCAGTTTGATATATATATATATATATATATATATATATATATATATAGTCAGTTGTATGGATATTAGTTTGTGAACCTGGGTGTCACGCTTTTGCGATCATCAGACAACCTGGTTTATTTAAAAAAATAAATAAAATAAACCAGTTTATCCAATGTATGAAACCCAGGGTCACAAGCTAATATCCATATAAGTAAATATGTGATCTCTATCACTGATATTGAGCACTTTCCACTAACACTTAGAGGCGACAGGCTGTTTCATGCTAGACGCAATCGTGGCCTGACGATTGCGTCTAGCATGAAACAGCTTGTCGCCTCTAAGTGTTGACTTCAATGTTCACTTTTATATTTACACACGCTCTATCTCTGATATTGAGCACTTTATCCCATAAATATGGCACACCTTAAGAGTATATATATATATATATATATATATATATATAATAGATTTCACTCCATGCAAGACAGTAAAGCTAATAAGGCACGAGGTGTTATTTGGTGTGGAAGAATTAGAAACAGAAACATTACTAATAAGCGGGAACAAAAGAAGTAATCAGGAGGACAGTAGATAGCGATTGACACTGCATTAAAATTTTTAAAAATTAAAGATGTCGGTAAGCATGGATCTCAAAAGGAGTTCCATAAGCGAGAAGTTTGAGAAAATAAATTATGAGAATTTATGGCCACTTCTAGCCAGCTCCATTGTAGACTGAAAAGATCTTGACTCCAATCTCGTACTGCGCTTAAATTGAAAAAGTCTGGGTACAATAGTGAAGAGCTCAACCGAACAATTACCATGAAAGTATTTATAGAAAAGACACAGGCAGGGGACCTTATGGCGGTGAAAAAGTGACTGAAGCCGAATCGCCAGATCAGGACCGATAATATTGCTGATTCTTTTTTGGGTTTTAGCAAGTGCCTCAAAGTATACAACAGGAGCACCGGACCATATGTGGCAGCAATATTCTTAGAATGGGCGAATGGTAGACATATACTACTACTGCTATAATTATTATTTCCTTTACATCACGAATTAAACAAGACCTACACTATATCACATATGTTTGGAGCCATCCTTTAGATTTAATAATTGGTAAGTTCAGAAAGGGCAATACAATTTTAGAAGGATGTCTGTGTTTCATATATTATGAAAGCTTTGATGAAGTATGTCGCACAGAACTGTTGGAATTACTAAGTAACCTCGACATATTTGGGAAGGATATTAGAATAATCCAGACCCTATACTGAAAACCTGCATACTGAGAGAAAAAAGTTTCATATATGTATAAAAATAGAAAGGGGTGTAAGACAAGGTTGTGTCTTCTCACCGGACTTATTCAACAGTGAGGTGATCCTGAAAGAATTAGAAGTCCTACCAGGATTCATTATTGGTGACTACAATCTTATCAACATTACGATATACAGATGACACTGTGTTGATAGCAGATACTGAAAGGAAACTCTACAAGAACTCCTACAGAAAGTAGCGAAGAAAAGCGAGAAGAAAGTTAAAGCATCAATTGCAAGAAGGCAGAATGCACAATTGATAACAAAGGGAACACCCCAATGTACAAATTACAGATACCAGGGTCAAACAAGTACAACAATTTAGTGTTTTAACAAATGACGAAACGTGTGACATTGAAATCCGGAGGCGCAACAGAATGCAGAAAGCACTGGACGGTCGCTTCGTCATTATATTTGGGACTCATCAGCAGTGCGCATCCACTGCCGAGAATTGAAACCCGGACAGTTACGTTATGAGGCAAACGTCATACCAACTGTTCCAACACGCCTCGGTGACGAAGAGGTAGCGAACTAGACTCAATCTAGTTGTAGGAAATAAGTGAGTCACTTTTTTTGCACAGAGTTTTTCACTAAATCTCATTTATATCCAAAATTATAATTATCAATAGAATACCTTAGGGTGAGTAAACTTTTTTACTAGGTCGGGAAGGGGTCTTTATATTAGTAAGATTAAAAATTAGTTTGACCCCAAAAGCAATAGTCGAAAAAAATTTTAAGTAAAAAAATCAGGTGAGTCACTTTTATCGAACAGCACTATATATATATATATATATATATATATATATATATATATATATATATATATATATATATATATATATATATATATATATATATATGTCAAAAATTGTTTTCGCAAAAATTACAAAAAATATCTGCCAGAGTATCTGTGGAAGATAACAGGTTTACGGCAAACAATCTTTGTAATCATCGTGTTCACTATCAAGAGAGAGAGAGCGCATTGCACTTATTTTATTTTATTATTAACCTATATATTTGTGTATAAACCGAGAAATATGTGATAAAAAATCGATGATAAAATGGGGGTTGTCCTATATTTGAAGTGATTGCTTTACTGTTCTACTTAGATTTTACAAACACTGTTATACTTAGATTTTACAAGCATTTTAACGAATATTTTTAGTCTTTATTTTTTCACTACTCTAAGCATGTGATATATTTGTTCCGTCATTTATTTTCATTTATTAAATGTTTCAATCGATTTGTATTTATACAAAGTCTACGTTATCATTGATTTGTTCCAGAAGTTGAACATAAAAATATTTTTGATATTAAAATATTAAAATTCCATAATATTTCCCACTCATTAAAATTTACAGAACTGCAGTATCTGAGCATAATGTGTTTGGTGTTTTGTTAATTTATCAGACATTAGATAATGGAGTCGGCTCATATTCGGATCTGTTAATACATGAACATATTCAGTAATCGTTACGTCATAAATTAACGTCTTTTAAAGGAAAAATAAGTAACATCTTTTAAGATAAATATGATTTCTATGAATAAATTCTATTTTAATATCAAGCGCCATACTGGGTGGATTCCATCTCTGACAAACGCAGGGTTGAGTCAGACAGTTTAACATTGGAATTAGATTTGTTACGTTATATGTAAGTGAGTGACTAAAATATTTTTCATATATATTATTTGCTAGACATGTGAAAAAAAAAGTTTTTTGAAAAACACAAATTTTTCTATTCCTCCTGTAAATTTCATCACAGCGAGATACGGAATGTTGTCTTTCAAACTCAAGGCTAACTTCAGTATCAAAGTACTAACGAACATTGAAAGAGCAACGGAAAATTTGGGGATTTTCAAAAAACTCTATTTTGCTCCCAAATGTCAACCAAATAAAAAATATAAAGACTCTTTTCTCAATTTTTGTATAATGTAAGGAGCATATGTGGTTATTCAATATATATATATATATATATATATATATATATATATATATATATATATATATATATATATATATATATATATATATTGAAATGTATTAAGGGTGACATTTAATATATTTTCTCTTTATACGTTGTTTTTTATAGAGACAATTTAAAGTAAATGCTCTGCTTTTTAAATAAACATATTAATTACATTTACCGGCTTGAATGTTCGAGAAATTTCGTAGAAAATATGCGTTCCCCGACGGGAATCAAATCAGTGTCCTATACGGAACCCCGTCAATAGATCTGACGTGGTATACCTCTCTGCTACAGAGAAACCGTCTGTCGGAGAAAAGCATATTTTCTACAAAATTTCTCGTACATTCAGGCCGATAAATGTAATTAATACTGTTTATTAAAAAAAAACACAGCATTTACTTAAGTAAATTGTATCTATTAAAAATAAAGTATGAACATAATATATATATATATATATATATATATATATATATATATATATATATATATATAATGGAAGTAATGTTGATTGTTTCGGTAAAATATTTTGGAAAAGACAGGACTCGAGAAACACAGACACACGCACGCACACACATACACACGCATGCATATATATATATATATATATATATATATATATATATATATATATATATATATATATATATATATATATATGAGATTACGATATATATTTTATATATCAAGAACAGTATTGGGCAAATTGTATAACAAATTGGAAAATGTTTAGTTGTGACGCGTTTTCTCCTTCAGAACTTCATCGGACTAAATTTGTTTTGTTGGTACGACTACACATGCGCACGAACGAAGGTACCTGGGAATTTAAAAATTTTTTATATCTAGCCGAATTCATTTAGAGCCTTTTTCTTTTTCTTTCTATCACTTTTGTTTTTTGGGTATCCCCCACTGTGATAATAGAAGTTCTGCCAGGAATGGTGTAAAGAGCCAGGGCGCAAATTTACTATAGATGGCTTTGTGATTAAGAGGTTCTCTAGACATTTATGTCCTAGGGAATAATTTTCTAATTTGATCAGAGTATCATTTTTCTATGTCAATATTGTGATCAGTTTCGTTACGCATTTGACGTATTGTTTTGTAAAATCTCCCTTTTGTATTCATATAATCTTTTATTTAGATTTCGCCTATGTATTTTTTGTGACAATTATTACAGGCAATAGTGTAAAATCCTCCTTCAGGATTTTACTATTGACTAAGTCATTTATTGTTTTGGATGTAGTAGCAACAAATTTTATGTTGAGTTTAGAAAGATTCTTTTCGATTGTAGATGTGATAGAGTTAGTTGGTAGGATAATATATTGTTTTGATTCAGGAAGGGTCGGAGTTTTTTTTGTTTTGGAATATTTTATGGGTCTTTTGTTTTGGATTGAATATAAAATAATTAGGTTACTGGAGAAATTTGAAAGTGCTTTTAATGTATTTCTCCTCGTCGTGTAAATAATCCGGGTTGCATATGCTTAGTGCTCTTAAGTAGAATCCGATGATTATGCCGGATTTTATTTTGTTGTTATGATGAGAACAGAACTTTATTAGGTCGTTTTTGTTGGTTGATTACTAGTGAAAATCAAGTTTTAAACTGTTGTCAACGCGGTGTAGCTTGTTATATAGGAATTTTGTTGTTCCATTTCTTATATAAATTCTATTGTGCTTAGTTGAACTACTGGGTCACATAAATCAGTATCACAAGATAATGCAAGATAGATACGATCAACTGAAATAGACAGACATACAGATATATAGATAGTATTTAAACATATATTGTTAAATATAACAGACATTGAATGTCTGTTATATTTGTTCATGAGTCGTTCTAAACTTCGTATAGTTGCTTTAATTTCACATGCAAATAAAGAGAAAAATTGTCCAACATTTGGATATTTGTATAGTTGAACAATTTTTGTCTTTATTTTCATCCGAAATTAAAGCAACTATACGAAGTTTAGAACGGCTCATGATCAAATATAATAGACACTCAATGTCTGTTATATTTAAATATATATGTTTAAATAATGATCTTTTGCCCCCAATACACTATATATATATATATATATATAAAATGAAGAGGTTGTAATGGTTCCAACGAGAGAAAAGTGTGTATATTAAAAAGAAGAGAGGTACCGCAAACTTTTTTGGTTGTAATGTGGGTTTTTTAAAAAATATTATTTTTTATTTTTCATAGTTTTACAACACGTGTTTCTGGCCTCACGACCGTCTTCAGGTAAAGGGTGGAGACTTCCACATATTATTAAAAATAATTAATTTTTTCCTTTATGTTTTTCAATGTTAAATATTCTCGATATGAGACATTCTCTGTTTTTGTGTTGGTCATTTGAATGTCTTTCTTTAAATGGCAGTGAAGAGTTCTGAGCGAAGGGTCATAAAACAAATTAAAAGGTTGGTTTGAGAAGTGATGAATCGGTTGTCCGGTATCTTATCTTTTCTTTTAATGTTTTAATAACCCCTGTGTGTTCTTAGATCTATTTCCATTTTCGTCTGTTTCTGTCAGCATGCGTGTATATATGTGTGTGTACATTCCCCCTCAATACATACACTGTCTCACTACGAAGAATTAGTAAACACATTTGTACACATACACACACACACACAAACATACACACGCACACACGTACATTGTCCCACCACAAGGAATCCGTACACACGCACACACACTCACACACAAACACACACATTCTTCCCAAGTTACATCGAGCCAGCACACACACACACACACACACACATATACACATACATACGCATATACATACACACGTATTTCCTAAGTTGTGTGGGGCTTGTGTGAGTAGCTCCCCTGCTTTCGCCAATATGCGTGCATATACATGCATACATACATATACATACACACATACACACATATACACATATATATATATATACATATATATACATACACACACATACACACATATGCGTACATATATACATTTTTCGTGTTCCACAGATACCCGCATGTGAGCGTGCGTGCATGTATTGGAATGGCTTGATCACTGTATTTGGTCACCATGTGTGCATGCTGTGTGCTTTTGTGTGTGTGGTCATGATCTATTTAGTTCCGGTTTGAATTTATTTATGAAGTTTTTTTCTTGTATTTGTAGGTAGGAATAATTGTCTGTTTGATATATCGGCATGATATTAAATTTACCCTGGTTACATTCAAAGATATGTTGTGAAACAAAAAGTTTTCTGTTGCCTGGCAACTTTATGTTGCTTTTGTGTAGGGAGACCCTGTTGTTCAGTTGTTGGCTGATGCCTATATATGACTTCCTGCATTTTGTGCATTTAAGTACATAAATCACATTTTTGGAGTTGCAGTTTAAGTTTTTGTTTATTGTGAACGTTGTTTTGGGGTTTTCAAAAGTGTAGGAGTTTCCTTCTATAATGATGTCACAAATCCCACACCTTTTTTTGTTGTATTTTGTGAATCCCTGTATTGTGTGTTGGGTAAATTTAGATGATATATGTGTTTTAGGTTTTTAGATTGGTGTTTGCTTTTAATTATTTTGGTTCTTTTTAGTATATTATTCAGTTTATTATTCTTGCTAAGTAGGTCTAGATTTTTGGTAATTTTTGTGAATATTTCTGGATTGTTCTTGTTGTATGTTGAGACATATGCTAGAGTTGGCTCGACGTTACGTTTCTTTTTATTTCTAAGTTGGTCTAGAGGGATTTTTTTTGCGAGTTCAAAACCTTTGTTTATTAGTGTTGTGGGGTAGCCTCGTTTTTTTAGAGTTTTATGTAGTTCTTCTAAGCGGGTTTTTCGGAAGTGTTTATCAGTCACTATAGTACAAACCCTACGTGCTAGGGAATAGGGGATGGATTTTAGGCAGCTTTTGGGGTGATGGCTCTTGAAATGAAGGTATTGTTGGGTGTCTGTGGGTTTATGGTAGATATCTGTGATTATATGGTTGTTTTTATTTCTAATGAGTATATCTAAAAATGGTATATATATATATATATATAGTGTATTGGGGGCAAAAGATCATTATTTAAACATATATATTTAAATATAACATATATATATATGTGTGTGAGTATATATATATATAGAGAGAGAGAGAGTGAGAGAGAGAGAAAGAAATGATGCAACGGAACTAATGTTAGATTGTCATCATTTATTTAACAAAAAGAACAACGCGTCCCGAAGAAAATGTTTGGAAAACTAATGCCCTAATAATTGGTATTGCTCCAATTGGCTGGTATGACCTTAATTAGACATTTCCTGTAAGTATCTACCAGTCTCTGTTGGGAAAAAGTACATCCCACTCCTCCACGCAGAATTCTTAGTGATGTTTGAGCGGTGTTTTGCATACACAACCCGTTTTAAATCATCCCTTATCTCAACATGATTAAGATATAGGTTTTTTGATTTGGCCAATCCAGGAATCGACACTTTTTTCTTTTGAGTCATTTTTTAATGGATTTACTGGAATATTTTGTGTCATTGTCATGCTGCATGGTCAACATTCACTTCAATTTCACATTTTCTTCAATCGCCTTATGGTACAATAAAAAAATTATGGTGTTTTCAAACTTGGTAAGAAAGCGAAGACTTGCAGACTTAAAATTTTGGTCGAGGTCTTTGTGTGCCAACCATTAATAAAGGCCCGGAAATCTCATCAAGGGAAAAGTAATGTTCACCTTGTTTTACTGTTAAATTAATTAATTACATAAAATACTTAAATATATTTATATTAACATTTGAAAACTTAATACATTTTAAAAGATGGCCACCTCTGATTTAATGAAGCTACTTCTGAGAAAGTACAAACTGTCATTCGTAAAAGTTAATCAATCCTGAATGTTCATCTCCAGTTCATTAGATTTTTATCACTCAAGTTGTTTTTTTAAAATTTCTATTTTGAAAAATCATTTCTTTATTATATTCATTTAACCGTTTTGCAAACTTTAACCGTTGTTATTTCAGGTACTGTCGATGGCACTGACGATCGCCATTAAAAATGATATCAGTGAAATTCCTTTGTCAGAACTTCTGGGGTCAACTACAGTTTCAACACCTCTTTCTTTGGACACGTCAGGCACTTCAACTCCGACCAAGTATGTCAGGCGAACAGAAACACAAAATGTCCGTGAAAAAGCTTCACATCGAAAGAGAAGTAAAATCCACGTGCGAAATATTACCATTCCGGTGGACATAGACTTTTATGGATTCAACCAATCACTGGATATCTCTTCGGACTCGTCCGATTTTCAGACCGAAGACAGTACTCAGCAAGTTCTTTCTGTAAGACAAATGCAAGAGGGAAATTCTGTAAGCTATGTGGACAGAAGTCATTATCTATTAAATATAAATAAACTACAACGTTTTCAAAGTATGAATTCTTTGTTCTCTGAAGATTATCAGCTGCTTGCGAGTAAAAGACGATTCTTTTCTGATATTCCAAGAAGCAAAATTCCGGTCCGGGTTAAAAAATTGCTGCCTTCCGTTAAGAAAAATCATCCCATTTATGAACAGATTGTACCAAAGATAGAATATTTCCCAAACAGCTCGGAAGTAAGTTATACATTTTTCGTTAATTTGATAACAAATCATTTCAATCATTCTTGGAATTCTCTTTTATTTCAGTTAATGTACGTAAATGTTTTCTGAAAATGTCGACTCGTTTTATATACTCCTTTCTTTTGGCGTTAATTCCAACTATGAGATATGAAGATAGTGTAACGAATGTCGGCCCAGAAAGTAAAATCAGCAATCCGAGTTTAAATTCTGGGATAGCTTTTATTCATTTTCGCATTAACAATTTTAGTAAAGATACGAATCCGTCTTTTCTAACCCCATCTATGGGTTAAATTGCAGAGCAGACTGGACTCACTAAACTTGCGTGGCGACCAATCAAAGAGAACGCATTCCATAAGGTGAAGAATACAACAGGAATTCAATCCATTATCTTTCCCAAGAATGCATGGTAATTCATATCACGAAAGCCGACGTGCGGGAAGGATATGGCATTTTAGAATACAAAAAGCGAGCTTTAGCGCGTTAACCCATGTCAACTGAGCAATTTCTCAAAATATCAATTGTTCTCTCATAGTTTCGATAAGCTTTCGATAAGGCAAAGTGTATCTCAGACCTTTTGGCGATTAACGAAGCAAAGATAAAACTACTTCTGAAAAACGGTGTTAATGTGATGCTTGGAAATAAGAAGAAAATGTTTTTGGGTTTCTATACTCTCCAAAGTCCATTATAAGCATTAGTGTATCAGTGATGAAGGACAAGAATAACTCAAAGAAATGAATTCCTAACATGAGTTACGCATAAAACATTTTGTCTACAACACTGAAGTAAATTATACTAAAATGCAGTATATATATATATATATATATATATATATATATATATAGAGAGAGAGAGAGAGAGAGAGAGAGAGAGAAAGATAGAGATAGATAGATAGATGATAAAAATATAGCTTTAAGGTATGCAATAGGAAAATAGCTATAATCACCTTCCCAGACCCCAAAAATTACTAAATAAACGATCAGAGCTTATCTCAAAATGCAGACACGAAAACACATTTTCTAATTTGATCAGAGGTTACTCCATTGCCTGTAATAATTATCACAAAATATACATAGCTGAAATCTAAATAAAAGAGTAGATGAACACAAAAGGGAGATTTTACAAAACAATACGTCAAATACGTAACGAAACTGATCACAATTTTAGCATAAAAAATGATACTCTGATCAAATTAGAAAATTTGTACTACGTTACTTGAAAATCGAAAACTAAAACCCAATAACACTGTAGATAAGCCATATATAGTGCAACACAGTTCAACTAAAATCTAAGAAAAACATTGTCAAATTCCAAAGTTAATTGTTAGGTAAAAGGTAGACTGTTTATAATTAACCGTTAAATCAGTAAGGAATTTTTATCAAAAAACCTGATAATTTCAATTTTTCAGGTAAACACAGAAAACAGGTTTCATACAAGGATCTACATATCCTTGCCATTTAAAAAATTTTCCATTTCATCCTAGAATTTTTATTACCATCTTTTAAACTTCAAAAATATCTAGAAAATGATGTACTATTTCTATTGGTAAAGGACAAGATATGTTGATACTACCTAGTCTTAAAAGAATTCTTAGTACTACCAATATAGAATTTTTCAACCGTCGAATTCTCTATTGTAGAGATAGTACTTTGGTAAACAAAAGATTTAGTTAAACATTTGTTTGGCAATGGTTATTGGTCTGTATTCCTACAATTACATTGACTAGTATCATTAATAATATTTATCTTGGAACGTGCATTATGATCCAGAATATTAAATTGGTTTAAAGTTTTATTATTGTTTATCTTTATAATCTTCCCGAGATTATTGGTGCAGCTATAACTTCGTTTTAATGTATTTCTGTTAAATATTTTACTAAGAGGGTGACTTTTAGGGAAACATCTATCAATTAAATAGAGAAACTTGTGCCCTAATTTAGTACTGACCAATTAGTTAAATGAGGGTGTGTACCAAATGATATTTCTATTTATTTTCTTTAGTCCACTATCATCGTATTTTCTATACTTGATTTCAGCGAACATGTAACTACTATTCTTTAAAACAGTTGAAACAATAAAAAATAAAAAGATAAACCAAGAACCAATAAACAAAATAACGGCATGAAAAGCAAATATAAGCACAAAAAGGAGAAAAAAAAGTAACACCTACTTACGTCATAATGCAAAGTGCCTACAACAAATAGACTTAGAGCAGTAACCATAATCAACAAGACTGCACAACTACTCTTTGTCTTTTGTGTGTGTATATATATATATATATATATATATATATATATATATATATATATATATAAGGCTCAAACATAACTCCGAGTATAAAAACAAAATTTCAATGAGATTGTATGTGTGGGAATGAGAAACAATAGTGAGAGGGAAATGTATGTAAGCTCTAGAGAGAGGTGCCACGGAAGAAAGAAGAACAGGAAAGGCCTTAAGGTGAGGGTGGGGGAATAAAATTTTAAAGGGAAAATTAAATAAAGATTTAAATGAGATACAGATAAATAAATCATTACGGATTCGTCGACCTAAAATTAAAAAAAAAACAGACACCGGAAAAGTGTGGATACATTTGTGGTGACATTAGACACAATAAATGATTATAGTATCTAAATTTAAAATCTAGCCAATTTACACTGCCGATGTATATATAAAAATTTGTCGTCTGGTTTGAATTTACTAACCTTATGTATAGATGAAAAGAGAATATGAGAGAGAGTGGAAGAAAACGCCAAAGGAAAAAGAAAGGGACAAACTAAAAGAAGGGCCTTTATAAGAGAAATGATGTGTAATCAAAAACAATTTGAAAATGCATGTAATTTTCCCCTACAGATTATAAATTTAACATAAACATAAAAATATTTAATCCTGTAAAAACCCTACTATTTATTACTACATACACACATAAACACATATGCATATACACACATACACACCTACATATATATACATATGCACGTATACCTACATGTATATATGTATATATACACATATATACACATACACGCATACATACATGTACACATATACATATAACCATATACACACATATGCATACATATACATGCACACTCATATACACACATATTTTTCAAGCTGATATTTTCTTTGGGGAGGATTGTAGTTTCATATATTACATTCTCATATATATATTTTCCCCCGATTGGACATTCAGCTCTGCTCCTACAATTGCAGGTGGGGTTATTAGCTTAGATTTTCACTATTATATGGGTTGGTCACAAATTGTTCCGAACAAAAAAATTAAAGCACGTATTAAAAAAAAAATGAAAAGCATTATATAAGGGAATGACTAAAAAGAAAGTCTTACTGGTAACTTCCTCAAGACTGACGGTAGAGCTCTGTGGTATTCTTAGGTTCTTATTTAGAAGTACGTTGTTTTTCATGGTTAGTCAAACTACAACTATTAAGTCCGTCTCCCTGTTGAGCTAAGCAATAACTAACTATTCTCACCAACAAGCTGTCAAGTAGCTATCAAGAGTCCCTTAAGTTATCAATAAGGCATTCATGCCACAAGGGAGATAATCGCCTGCATTCTTAGAGTGTAATCGAATACAGATCATAAATAAATGTTAATAGTTTTAAATAAGTGAAGTATATGTATCATGTGTTTTGAAAGTTTTACTGAATTTCAGTTCACCAAAAGCCCAGAAAGATAAAAACCTGTGAACAGCTTTCGATTATAAAATGTTTTTTTGAAAATGAGGCTGGAACGCATATGGTTGGGGTTCGAGGTACGGCGAATACATAGTTAGCAATGAGTAGAGACTTATGATCAGCGCTAATTACTCAACGTCTTGTGATTAAGAAAATCTACTAATACTAATCTACTAATACTAATCTACTAATACTAATCTATTAAGTCAATCAGGAAATTGCGGATTTGACAATTTTATTAAAAATATAATGTAAGCTAAGCAAGGTGCTGAGAAACGGACAAAATATTCGTTAGAAACAAAAAAAAGAGTGCTAAATTGTTATGTGATATCAATCCTCTTATATGGCAGTCAAACTGGACAATCTCCTCACAGATGAAGAGAAAATTAAAAGTAGCAGAAATGTGGTTCTGCAGAAGGATGCTAAAAATTCCATAGAATGAGTATGCAAGGAAGAAGTCTTAAAGAAAAAGACAACGGAAAGAACACTTATACTCAGAAGACAGCTGGAATTCCTTGGACACATAAGGAGGAAGGAGGGTTTGGAAAACTTAACCCTCACGGGGCGTATTGAGGACAAGAGAGACAGAGGAAGGCAGCGAGCCACTTAGTCGTCGAGCTTGCTTAGATGGATGGCGGTACGGAGGCAGGGGCCTTAGAAAAAGAAGAAAAGCTGCTAAGAGCCACACAAGATGGGAACCTGTGGAGAGCCATGATGGCCTATATCCTGATGGGTTGTAGCACATAGAAGAAGAAGAAGAACGAGATGAAGAAGAAGAAGAAGAAGAAGAAGAAGAAGAAGAAGAAGAATGGAATAAAAGCTGCTGAATTTTGTAATCTTTAGGAGTGTCATGACATTAAACATATCGCGGTATCAGAATTCATCATTCCGTGCTAAAAGAGATGAGTTTCTATCTGTCGCCGTCTTTTCGTAATAGTATTAAAATATTCATCGTGATAGTGCAACAAAACAATACTGCAAATAAATATTTTTCTCAGATTAGGAGTTTGTAAGATAATAAACATGGACGTGCGGTTAGCGTAACTATTATCTACACAGGAAGTGAAATCGGTGAGCCGAGTTCAAGTTCTGGTCTAATCTGTTCCGTTCACTTTCATAGAAATGCCCCTGGGAAAGGCAAATATACATTTGTTCTCCTCGATATCTTCCTATGGATGAAATAACAGAGTAGAATTAGCTCTGTAACCTTGGCTGGCAGTCAGTCTAGGAGGTGGGGGGATTACTCTGAATTCAGAACTGAAAAAGACAACAGAAAATTACAATATATTTCCCAAGAAGTTATGGTTATTCACAAATAATAAAACAAAGAAAACTGTGGAAAGTAAAATGGTTACCTACGTTATGAAGAGATATGTCATTTAAAAATATATAATGGACCGAGTTGAAATAAAAACGCTTATGATTGACTATATATGTGCTCATTGTATACGCAATTGTTAAATTATACTGTAAATATACATGTGCCCTCTCTCAGATTCTTCTACCGACTGTGGACAAATCACCCCACATTAGGTTTCCATTCCCATCTGCATCAGTATGCACAAAAACTGGGAAAAGACTGATGTACGTTCAGAAGATAAAGCTGAAAATATCGTCACGGCCAGAAATGAAGACACGAATCTTGTTTCCATTTTTTGTTTCTTTGTATTTGTTCTAATCACAATCAGGATCCATTGTGTCACAATGCCTTGGATCAACGTTATTTCGTAAGGTAGTCAGAGACGGGGCATTGAGGATGTTGAATATTGAATAAATGAGTACAGGTATGCAATCACTTGCGATGTCGTCAGTAAAGGAAAGCTTTCATTCTTGATACCAAAATAATCCGACACTCGCCACTTATCAAAATATGGTTCAACTTCTTCTTGATGCATTTGTTTCAGTGAAATAACAAGTCGGGCATTTTTCTACTGCTCTCCAATAGTTTTCTTTTGGGAGTGATTTTTTTTAAACTTTGAAAATTCTAATAATTACGAAGAACTGCAGATTCCTCCATGGTTAACTATCGACACGTCTATCCTGTATACAATACCTCTAGTACTATTCCGAAATCCGAAAAATTTCGATCTTATTGGTTTCGTATAAGAGATTGTGCCTAATAAGAATTTGGCGGAAATTACAATTTGTAACGTTATGTTGTTAACATCTGGTAGTAATACAGGACTACATTTTATGTACGTAAAATAATTGTTTGTTTACTTCTGGAAACCATAAAATTAACATCAGCTGTAGAGGGTATGTGGTTTTTCGTGGATTTTCATCGAACGTTCGATCTTCACAGCGCACACACTTCACACTAGAAAGTTCATTTCTACATATAGAGCGTAAAACTATCCTGTGTACTATTGTCTCATTTATTTGTATTTTAGTTTAGAGGTTTATATATCCTTAAAAAATATTAGGAAAACAAAGAAAAAAAACGAAACTTCTGTTTCTTTTTTCTTATCTTAATTTTGGTACAAGGCAACCAATATTGAGCACCCAGTGAGGCTCGGACTAACTGCCCAGCCAACTATACTAATAATTGCTAAAACGTCCACATTATCTACAAACCATCAGAACTCAAGCGGAACTTATATATACAATCCATTGCTAAAGATACTGGGAAAAGTATCGGCTCACTATATCGCTCTAGCAAGTACCTGGCTCCTGATATGTTTTAGGTTTACAAGAGATTAGACAGAAAATGGAGTATTGTTTCTATATTTAACTTTCCACTCTTGATATTCAAAGTCGGCCTTGTGAAGAAATACTTATTCTCCACTCTGCAGCCCCTTTTATCAGATTCAATGTTGCCAGCCTCTCTCTACTCTATCGCTATTTCCATTACAATGACTCCCCTTCTTTACTTCCCCCAGTACGGACCTTTACAGTTAAGTCACGCCATGTCACTTCAACGGAGTTAAATCACCCACATTTCCTCCGCATTCCATATGTAAGGAGACAGATCCACTCAGCTTTTCCCCAAGAACTGTCTGCTATTTTGGGGAACAGATAGCTTTGCGAATTCTTCCCTGAACCCTACAATTTTAACCTCTGCAAATCAAGAGTTATCTCTCCTCATTTTCCTTATAATCTTCACCATTTACCACCTCCTCTTTCATTCATATCACGCACCTCATTCCTCATAACCATTTTAATAGTGGCCTTCTGCACTGAGTTGCTCTCAACCTTGTATTGAATATTGTTTTTAGTATAACGAAACTTGCCAGGTAAAAATTAATAATAATGATTGACAGTGATCATACAAATAAAAATGAAGAAGAAAGCAAATATTTGGCAAAAATTAATGAAATTTGTTGATACTGTTTGGTGAAAGTAAAATTCAAGTCAAAATTAATAATAATGGTTGACAATAATTAAACAAATAAAAATATATGAAAGTAAATATTTTGTCAAAAGCAATAACAATTGTTGATAACGGGTCATCTAATAAATATATATGTATATTAAAATAATACTGTTGTTATTAAAGTTTGTCGAGTGATATGTAAATTGTCCCTATATAGGTTCTACTTATAAATGTTCGTAAGTCGAGTAGACAACCAATATTTATGTCTGGTCAAGCCCCATCCCCTCACCAACATCTGACCAGATAACGATCTACTGAATGCTCGTCAGTTTGATTAAGATTTATTTGCAATGGCCGGTGTGTGTAAAGTCAAACAGATAGAGGCTGCTGGCCACTTAATTTAAGTCTGCAGGACAGCAAGAAGCGAAACAATACGGGAATGGGGTGATGGTCATCATAACGATATAATGGTGATAATAATAATAATAATAATAATAATAATAATAATAATAATAATAATAATAATAATTAGCAATAATAATAATAATAATGTCAGTTAGTGTTGATGCTGCTGGTGCTACTGATGATGAGTGATCGGAAAAGTGTGGGTGTTGGAGGTGATCATTTGAAGTGTGACTAAGCGGAGTTGAACTGTAAATGTAGCCGAAGGCACTCTTTGCAGTCGACATTTGTTTTCTTTGTACAAAAAGCAACAAATTCGGTTATTTGAAGCTAAAGGACATTTTCACAGAAAAGGGAACGCGGTACTATTTGAGGTAACGTCCAGTTTTATGTATATATTATTATTAAATATATGTATACGCGCATAATGCGTTACATACAGACACACACTGATACACAGCACTCTCTCTCTCTTTCTCTCTCTCTCTCTCACACACACACACAGACACAAGCACACGCACACGCACACGCACACGCACAAACATAGTCTAGTTTGTTCTTAATCAGATAACCATTCAGATTACAAGAGTGCATTCAAGTAAAACATGTGAATTATACGCAAACAGCAAATTATGCAGACATGAACTCACACGCACAGATAGGCATATACGGACACATACATGTATATACATCTATACACAGACACACGCGGGCGCACATGCACACACATATATATGTGTGTGTGTGTCTGTGTGCGTGTGTAGATAGATAGATAGATAGATAGATAGATAGATAGATAGATAGATAGTTAGTTTGATGATTGCCGAAAATGGGGAAACTGCCAATCACCATGCAATATTGATATTTTTGTCCAAACTGTTTATATCTACAAACACTCCACCTCCTATATTGATCACGTTTCCTACATAAATATAGCAATTTAAACAATTTCATTATATATATATATATATATATATATATATATATATATATATATATATATATATATATATATATATATATATATATATATAAGTTGGATTGAAGACGACTGAGAAGGCACTGTGTTTAAGCTTTTTATTCAATTTTTCTTGTGTTCGTATAAGTGATTTCTTTTCCGGACAGATAGTGTGTAAAAACTGCCCAAATGTTTTATATATCCGAGCGCTTCTGTTTGTTCTATTTAGCCATTATTAAGCATATTTTTTTTAAAACTTTTAACAGAATATGTAAATTTATATGTGTATCTCTGGTGATGTGAAAGTTTTTGATTTTCCAAACATGATCAACACGTCGTGATTGTGTTCATAGTTAATATTGAATGTTGTCTTTTCTTTTCTTATGAATGATTCCATTATTTTTAGCGTTTTTTACATGTCAATGAAGCTATATATATATATATATATATATATATATATATATATATATATATATATATATATATATATATATATATATACGACGATACACATCAATTGTATTTTAATCTGAAATGAATCTGTGATTAAGGGAGAAGTGTTGGTTAATTGCATTGTCAAACAAAAAAAATTTTGTACAAAAATAAATATTTATTGTACATGACAAATGCCTTATTCATTTATTTAGACCTATTGATATGCCAAATGTAAAATATATATCCATATATTTATATATGGATATATATTTATGCATCCATATATATATATATATATATATATATATATATATATATATATATATATATATATATATATATATATATATATCCATATATTTATATATATATTTATATATAGATATATATTTATATTTATATATCCATATATTTATATATAGATCCATATATTTATATATAGATATATATATATTTATATTTATATATCTATATATTTATATATAGATATATATTTATATTTATATATCCATATATTTATATATATTAAATATATATATCCAAATGTAAAAGAACAGTAAGTAGAGTAAAATTTCAACATTCAAAATGTGGCCTGATGATTAAGTCTAACATGAAACGATCTGTCACCTCTGAGTTTTGACTTCATTTTCACTTTTATATATATATATATATATATATATATATATATATATATATATATATATATATATAGTTCAATACAATTTTAATATCCACGTCAATACAAATACTCTTGTTTTTCTCCTCCCCCTTCTATTACGCTTCACGTTGTGCGTTTATAAATAAATAATTAAACGTTAGAAAATCATAGAGACTTTATCGCCTGAGGCTAGCGAAAGATTGGAACCAAGGTAGCGTGATTGGCTGATCTCCACATTTTTTAAAATTTAAATGCTCTGCATGATAAATTTTTATTTTTTATTTTCTCTATATGTATATTGAGCACTTTTTAATACTAAACAAACCACGTAAATAATCTGGACTGTCTCACTATTACTATAGTTTGAAATATATATATATATATATATATATATATATATATATATATATATAAGTTCACTCTCTATCTCTCTCTCATATATAATATATATATATATAATCACACTTTCAATTATGTAACGTTCAGTTTCCAATCAACAATTGATGATTGCGTTCATATATATGTATATATATATATATATATATGGCGAAAGAACAGTAAGATATATAATCCGGTGTTCTTATTGATATTTTTTATTTTGATTTTTACAAAATAGTGCTCAATGTAAATTTACAGAGCATTAATATTATAAATTAACTGATTTAAAATATGTTTTTTTCGCTACACAGTAATAACCATGTTTCAAAAATGGAAGCTAAAAACTTCAAATTTAATTTTGTAATTAAATTAAAAAACATTTCATCTTCAAGCGAAGTCTAGAGTAACTTATTTTTTAAATTTACTGAGTTTTAAACGAACACAAAAATTCATAATTCAGTGTTTCCAATGATACAGAGAAACCCAATCATTCAGACAAGGGGTGGTAGCGTGTTCATTTTTATTAACTTTTCTTGTATCAGTTATTAGGTTCCAGTTACTAGCTTCCATTTTTGAAACATGGTTATTACTGTGTAGCGAAATAACCATATTTTAAATCAGCTAATATATATATATATATATATATATATATATATATATATATATGAAAGGGGAAATAATCTTCAACGCATATCCAATGTTTTCGATATTCATCCTACACTTGCAATCATTTTTTTAAAAATATCAATAATTGCCATCATGCTGATTTTAATTTCTATTTTTTTTACTATTTATTCATATTTACTTAGCTTAATCTGGTACAAAATCATATATGAATTCATAACGCGAGTAGGAAGATTGTGCTACGCCAGTCTTAGGAATCCTAGTTTTTTCTTGGTTTCAACTACCAACAATTTCGCCAATGTTAAATATTCGACTCCCTCCACCTTTCATATTTCAATGTTTCAGTCGCCATCACACGAACGCTTATAAACGTGGCCTTCCGCGTCTCCAGCCAGTGTAAAATCATTGACTGAAGATTCGTTTATCGATCGCCTACACTGTTGTTTACTTACTGAAGTTATCTATTTTGCTACTTAATTTTGATATCCGACGCCATATATAAGTTCCAGCTTGTGTTTATCATACGAGAGATGCTGAAATTTTTTTGACACATGACTCCTTTCTTAAAATCTGATTAAATATTAGAACTTTTTTCGGAATCCCTTTTTGGTCTGACAAACACTTATATAAATTCTTGACTTTATTTTTTAACCTTTCAATTCTACCAAATGTTACTTTGTTAGTGTAAATTAACCCACGTTGGTATATTTACTTGGGAAAACAAACCTTCAAAGTCTTTAGATAAACAGTTAACTGTTGCTTGTTGCAAACATTAAAACAGGAAGTAATTAATGATAATCCACTATTGCAAGAAAATGTGTATAACTGAAAATAGAGATCATTGGCGGCCCCTGGTGGCTCGCTAAATAAATAATGTAGATATTTTAACTTGTTTGTGGCTGCATGAGATAGTGTGCGAATATAGAACAGTAAGCATATCGAGATACAAAATATGGCGGTACAGGTGGCATAGCGGTTATTGAAATCTGCAGAGATAAAATTGAATTGCGTGTTCTTCCTCCCGCCCCAAGTGTTCATCAACCATCAGGTCATCGTCGTAGTGATGGCGATTTACACAGGAAAGATAAAGAATTCCGTAACATCAACTGGGAACAAAGAGTCTGTATGCAGATTGAGAACATGTTTTATAAACACACAAAAATAGGGGGAGGGGGGCGGAATAAGACAAGGGTGCATTTTATCACCGAATTTATTCAACCTATATAATAAGACGATCCAGCTAGAATACCTACCCGGATTTGTTGTCGATGGATATAATTTAATTAATATAGGTTCCACATATGAAATTTGATGATAGACTAAGGAAAAAAAAACTGCAAAAACACTTAGACAATGTAGTAAAGGAAGGCCAGAAGAACGGACTTACTATTCATTGTAAGAAGACAGAATATATAATTTTCAGCAATAACTGACATCCCAAGGTTTCAGCTACGTATTAGGGACGTCAAAATCAAACAGGTACTTAACTCTATGTAGTGCAGTAATATGATTGATACGTTTTCTACGATTTACCAACCCTTTGCAGGTTATTTAAAGCCAGAAAATACTTTTAGTTCGTAAGATTTTGTTAAGATAAAATGGTTTAGTGGTCATGCAAAAGGTAGCATCAATCAACTAAGTGAAAAATTTTACTCACATTAATCTCGATAAAATAATTTAATCGGTCGAGCACTGTGGGGAGTAGCGAATTTGTAAACAGTCACTATTACTACTGATAATGCAAGACTCTCCTAGCGATTGAGATTTCTGCGTGACTGGTGTGTTTATGAAAAAATAAATACGCAAAAATTAGGCTTTCTCTCAGCCGAGCGTCGATGGCCTAGGGGTTAGAATCTCCGACTGATACCAAATCAATCGTGTTTCGGTCCTGGCCTGAAGAGATGGTATGTCTAGCCACACTGATGAGCTGTGATACAGCGAAACAGTCTGTCTATGGATGAAGATATATATATATATATATATATATATATATATATATATATATATATATATATATATATATGAAGAAATATAGTCTTAAAGTGTGCTATATTTATGGGATAAAGTGCTCAATATCAGATATAGAGCGTGTGTAAACATAGAAGTCAACACTTAGAGGCGACAGTGTTTCATTCTAGATGCAATCGTCAGGCAACTCTTGCCTGACGATTGCATCTAGCATGAAACAGACTGTCGCCTCTAAGTGTTGACTTCTATGTTCACTTTTATATTTATATATATATGTATATATGTAAAAGATAAACCCCTTCAAAACAGCTAATGAAAAATAATCAGTCAAAATATTTTTGAAGAAAAAATTATTATCAGCAATACTTTAAAATAAAACAAATACCAGTAATACAAACAGTTATACATTCTTTGAAAAAAAATTGAAGAATGAAACTCAGAATACAAAATAGTGCGAACAAAATATTACCAAGTGAGTAATTTAAAAAAAAAGAATCTTTACGAAAATAAAACTATCCAAGATTGTAAATTTCCAAAAAGAAGTTGGATTGTACTAAAAAATATGAGTAATTGAAAAATGGTTCAAATAAATATATATACATACAGACCTTTTTTACCTAACTATCGCTATCAATCTATTTCAAAAAGATTGTTGGCATTAAATGACTCACTGAGGTTGATACGCCATAAAACAAAACCTCCAACCAACCATAACTTTGACATTTAAAAAGCTCTTTACTGAGCGACTGTTAAGTTTCCAACCCTGTTTTAACGCTTTTCCAAGCTTTGTAAATGTTGCAGTTTCAGCTTTTCAGTTAGTTTCAATCTAAATATGACATATTTGACGCTCTATAAAATGTGCGTTTTAGTAAAACCGTTTTTATAACTGTTTACCACAATTTATCAAAACCTTCCAGTTCAGCGTTTTTCAAACTTTTTTTAATGGCGACCCACAGTATAAACCACATTTTGCATTGCGACCCATTAAACCTACGTGTAATAAACGAGAGACAAACTCTCTTTTTTAAATTCATCGACAGTTGATATGCATATTTCTTATGCTCCGGACATATTGGAATTGCATGTATCTATTTGCATTATTTATTTGTATGAATATAAAATTAGTACTTTTAGAAAACGAAATTTAAACGAAATTCCGACACAAAAGTAAAGCAAATAATATTTAAGAAAATGTTATTTAATGAGATGAATGTGTTTGTTCATAAGCAGCTGATTCCAATTGGGAACACAATACAATGATACACGCATATCAGGTGCAGTGTTGAGTCTATTTCATAATTCATAATTGAGGGTTCCCATGGATCGGTATCCATGGGAACCCTCAATTATGGATCTTTGCCGTGCCTTAAAACCGTAGATAAAAAAATAAGTTACTCCAAAATTCGCTTGACGAGGAAATGGAACTAATGTCTTTGATTTGGTAAAAAAAATTGAATTCAAGGGCTTTGGCTTCCATTTTCGAAACATGGTTATCACTGTGTAGCGATAAAACCATATTTTAAACCAATTAATATAATATATATATATATATATTTAAAAAAATAAAATATAATACGAGCTTCAGTCAGTTATGTGTCATACGTGATACACACTTAGGCGATCATGTATCTTTTGATAGATGACTGACGAGGCAGATTTTTCCCGCGCAGTAGGTTGCTATTTCTTTCTGCAGTTGCCATTCAAGGCTATAGAACCCGGTCTGTCCTGCAATTTACCCATAGCTGAACGGGAAGAAGAAGAGGAGTCATACCTTTCCCAAGGATATTAGCACGTAAGTGAATGTAATGGATTCGACAGGAATTCAAACTCGGCTCTCTGATTCCTCAATCCGAGCCGCTATCCATTACTCCACCGTTCTTACCTCGATGAAAAACTAGCGATGATTTATGAGTGTGTGTAATATTTAGAGTTGTTTATATTCTGCGCTTCGCTCTCACTTGCGTATTTCTTTCTTTCTTTTTTGTCCAGGCTCATTTTATTTATCTCGCCACCCGCTAAAGTTCAAGATAAAAACCCTGTTCTAGATCTTCCAATGTTTAATACCCAACCCGTAATATTAGTAAACAGAATCCAGTTTAGTATTGCATATTAGATAACAAATACACATTATGTTCTCAGTAGCAATCGTTTAATGTACATTTTCATTCTATTCATCGATTAAAACTGATCGATAAATATATCTCGATTGCCCATTCATCGCTGTTGAATTTTTTATTCTGTTTGACAAGACATGTCTTCCAATAATGGGGACTACTTTGAAAACAAAACTGAACGTGTAATAGAGTGTATCTATCATCATAAACATCAAATAATCTTTATGATAATTAATAATAGCTATAAATATCGATCGCTAAAAAGAAAAGATTCATTAAACTTGAATATGAAAAAATGTCTCATAAGTGCTCAAGGAATTCTGGGTAACAGTTGGACTATTATAACAATGTCAATACACTCACTGATTTCGTAGGATTTATGAAATATTCTCATGACGTTTCTAACGATTACATTATTAATGATACAGCAGATATTTAAAGTAGATAACAAAAACACACTTCCATTTGGGTCACAGAGACCAACCTGACAGAGCAAGGTTGGAATTATCTATTAAAGCACGTTTCTCGATGGGGATTCTAATAATCTATATCCGCTAGCTTTGGTTTAGGAAACGAAACGTAAACAACAGTAATTCTTGAAAGGACGTTTCTTATATAACATCATTTCGTATTACTATAAACATTATTTTTAGTGGATATACGTTTTTGAGTTAATGGCAGTCTAACACTTTCTCCCAGTCCGTAAACCTCCGACGTCTTACACTATGGGTTGAGGTGTCTACTCGGTCTTAACCGAACTTAAGGGAGTGACCGTAGGTCCCCTGAGCATCCATAGATCATTCGACCGGTCCACTGGTTTAATCCTGCCCACGTTGTGTTTGGTTTGATCCAGAAAGCAGAAGTGATGTTCATCCATTCACGGTCGACTGAAGATGTAGACACGGCTGTGCTAAGAAATTTAAAATTGCTGCAAAAAAAAAAATTCTGCAGAAAGCCGGACAAACAACTATTCAATGGTTGAATTGTTAATGTCTTTTATATAGCAGAAAAGAATAGTATATAAAAGAAACGGGACACAGAAAAGAAAAGTATTTGACGTAAAAACTCATACACTGGATTCTAGACACAGAGAGAGAGAGAGAGTGGGTTGTGATTAGCTTGTTGTGAAATCGTCTCAGAACGATATACGACTCTTGCGATGGAGAGATAAAGATTTCTGTACGTGGCTTAAAGTTTATAGTTGCGTTCCTCCTCGGCGGTAGTAACAGTAGTAGTAATCTTTGTGGTAGCAGAAGCATCGGTACTTATATTAACAGTACATGTTAGCGGGGATTTTGTCCCAAATCCTTGACGTCACTTCCAGTCTCCGATATCTCTCCACTCAGCTCGACTGCACTCGACGACAGACGAGCCCAAAACAACCTTTTAATTATTGTAGCTTGTTCGACGTTTCCGTTTCCAGTAGTAGTAATAATAGTAGTAGTGGCAGTCTTAGATTGTAGGAGGAGTAATTCGCTTCTTCGTACTTATATCAACAAAATATGTTAGCGGGCGTTTGGTTCCAATCTCTGACGTCACTTTCAATCTCCGACCTATCTCTACCCAGCTCGACTGTACTCGACGGCAGACGAGCCAACCACTCTGTCAACAGATTTCTGTGCGCGTTTATATAGAATTAACCTGGCTGATCATAAATCGACCCTTGGCCCGCACCCGATTATCAAGAGATTTGCCTTCAATCCAAAATAATATAAATTTCAAAGTTCCTCATAGCCTTAGTATGCTCTATTTCAAATTTTAACCGATAAAAATTATCTCGATCATCTTCCATTGTCTTCCTAATGACCCAATTCCAAATGGGCTAGATCAGATTCACATCAGTAAACAAAATTGTTCTTATCTAATTTCGCTGTTCAAATCTACTCCAATTTCACTAAAAAAAATATTGGTGTGTGTTTGTGTGTAGTTCCTAAACTCTCTCTGTTACATTTCCTCCCCTACCCATCTGTCATTTACTAGTAAATGACACGCGAGCTTTTCTATCAACAAAATATGAGAAAACCCAGTCCAACATGCTTCTGACTAGGGTCTACTTAAACATACGTCTCTTCCAGCATGCAAAGGTAGAATCCTCAGTTCTTAGGGCTCATTATGCCCATTTACATTTTCATTGTCCTTACGATACATATGTACATGCAACTTCCGGTTAAAGTTCACTGTTGTAATGATCTCGTGCAGTAGAATCTTTTCACATAGTTCACTAGTTAGAGTGTTCTTTCCTTTTTTCTTTTTTTTTTATTGGAGTTCGCAACACTCCTTACCAATTATTTCAGTCTCATTACAAAAAAATCTTTTTTAAAATTCCCTCCTTTTTTGTCTTGCCTTCACAACAGGCTTTGTCGAATCTTTTGTTCGTTCAGGTCCTTCCACGACAATCGTGGACTCTTCTTCAATATCAGTTAGGGGTCCCAATGCACTCGGGTCGGACCTAATTGGAATCCCTCCTTCACTCATGCACTCCCCCGCCAGTTTATTCTGCCCACTCGACAACACCGCACGTCTCTTCAACCACCACCAAACCAGCAAGGCCACGACTATCATTAGTATAATTCCCACAACGGTCGGCCAGGTTATTATAGCAACCAAATTCTCTTTCCAGCCCGAATTCGGCGTACCTATCTTATCTAACTCCGACTTCAACCGTCCAAGATCAATCTTATCGATTGCCCTTAACAACGCCGGCATCTTTTCTAGCGACACCTTAGGAATCTCCCTTACAATGGGTTCCCACAATCCCGTCCATCCACTGGCATTCGTTCCTACCAGCTCTAACAAAGCCTCATTCTCTTCAAACTTCTCTTAATCGTTCCGGAGTTATGATACTCGGAGACAGGTGTCCCAGCAACAGCATGTCTAATTGTGCTCTCACATGCTCTAACGACTTGTTTGACGTACCTTACTCATTATAGCTAATAATTGAAAATACCTTTGCAAAAACCTCTCTAATTTTTGTAATTCGATTGTTACAGACGTGGTTACATTTATCACTTCCTTTCTAAAAACCTGTAGGTGAGAAATCAACCAATTGATACTCCCTCTATTCTTAGCCAATTCCAGCCTAGTAGCATTGAGTATAGATACGCTCTCTTTAACCGACTGGGCCATTGTTTGTTGTTTCTGTTCCACCGCCTCTAATTTCCTCTTAATTACTCTCACTTCACCATCGGAGACTGTACCAAACAACACGCTCAATGCCTTTCCCATTATAGGTAATACTGCCCTCTTTTGCCTGGTCTGTAACAACTTTATTCCTTTCAAATAGTAACTCATATCCTTCCATTGTCTCTCTAGTATTAGGGATTCCTGAGCTAAGGGGTATAATATACAGTGGTATTCCGGAGTCTGTAAATATTCTCCGGCAACTTGGGTCCTGGCTGTATCTAGTTTGTCTTCAACTGACCTAGTAACTTATACGGCTGCAGGTCTATCACCAAAGTTATCGATCACTTTGATCTAGTTATAATCACTTCACTAGTCTTCTGAAATACAGTATTCTCACTGTGTTCCCAGGTATTAGCTACAACGAGCATCGTCAGTACCACGAGCCTCCTCTCGTCCATGTCTGCAAAGAGATGGAAGAATAATTCGTCTTACTCAATCATTCTCTTATTGTTTTTAGCGGGTGGTTACATCTTAAAGCGATACCTCAAGTACCGACCCACACACACCACCAGCGCCGTGCATGCATGGGACCCGTCCACACAGTTCACCAGCACAGATGATAAATGCACAGTTAGTACCAGACCGTCACTCATTCACCACAGCCACTGTACTGGTTTCACTTAATCCTTGGGCTCGGGCTGCACCGCTCCCCTCAATCGCCGTTTTAGTGGTAATTCCTCACTAACACTAGGTGCTTTTTCAGCCCGCAATTTACTCTGCAATTGAGCAAACGGAATTTCATCCTCTTCCTCCCATTCACTCAGTTCTTCTTCTTCCCTAAGGTTAGGCTCAATCCCTGCTTCCTCAGAATGTCCCGCTGGGGTCCGACTTATCTCCCTCAGCCTTCTCACTCCCTTCACTTTCACTCTCAGTCTCTAACCCTTCAGGTTCTACCAACGTAGTTTTCCTCAGCCTTTTCTGTTGAGTTTTTGTTTCGGTTCCTTTCCATTCTCCTATTTCAGCTAGCTTTATATCATTCGCATGCACTCTCTTTACCTGTCCGGTCAATTGGTCCCAGATCACAAAGGAAACCGGATCCATCTGCTCCACGGTCCTATAGTATGGACTGCGTCTCTGGTCCAATTTACCTTCTCTCAGGTGTATTTTAAAATACACTGGATCACCTATCTGGAAGGAAACTTCTCTATTTTTATTTACCCTATTGTTTCGCCTTTTCTGGGCTCTTTGAATCCTCCTCCGCATCTGCGTAAAAATTTTATGTTGTTGTTCTAAAACTATTTGGTGATGATCCTCTCCTAAATACTTCCTCCTAGGTTGTAATAGATTGTCTATAGGTAAGATTACATCGAGTAATAAGGGGAAAATTTTGTCGTCTCGTTCATCGAGAATCTCACAGCTGCTAACGCTTGGGTTACGAATAAATCCCAATTTTCCCTATTATCCTCTCTTAGTTTAGCCAACACATCAGCGAGGGTCTTATGAAATCTCTCTACCTTAGCGTTACTTTAGGGATAATATGGAGAGGTGGTTATGTGCTGTACGTTTAATTCTCCCAACGTCTCTCTCATAATCTGATTCACATTCTCCGATCCATTATCGGTAACCAACTGTTCGGGGGCCCCATACTTAGGGAATATTTCGTTCAGTATTATATCTGACACCGTTCATGCCTTCTTATCCGGTATGGCAAATGCCTCAGGCCAATTCGTCAGCCAGTCCACAAAACTCACTATGTAAAGATTACCTCTATGTGTTTCTCCATAGGGCCCGGAAATATCCATGCTTACTTTCTGAAATGGATAATTCGGAACATCCGTTTCTAATACTGGGGCAACCCTACTCCTTCGACTCTGTACTTGGCATGTTACGCATATTTTTACATGGTTCACAACTTAGGCCAGTAGTATTTTCTCATTATTAATCCATACGTCTTATCAATTCCCAGGTGTCCTAACCTCCCATGGCATTGGTCTAGAATTTCACCTCTCAACTTCTCAGGCATCACCATCTTTAAACCTACTTCCTCATCTCTTCCTGAAAGGCAATACAATACTCCATCGTGCACCATATATTTGGAGGTACGCCCTGCCTCTATCCTGGACCTAATAGTTGCTATCTCGCTATCCTCTTGGTTTTGCCTAATCATATCTCTCCAGTGGGGGTCGGAAACAATCTCCGTTTCACTTGTTTCCTGATCTTCCCAACCAAGTCTCCTTCAACGCCTGTGAATTGATCACATTAATATGTAATGCCTTATCATCCACACCCAGCTCCAACCTGACAGATTCGGTCTCTAATTGCCTCAGAATCCTCGATAACAGGTCAGCACAGGTATTATCCTTCCCTGCCAAATATTCTATTCTGCAGTTATACCCACTTAACTTCAATGCCCACTGTTGTATCTTATTCGTCCACTCCGCTTCTAACATTTAATATTTGAGGGGTTGGTGGTCTGTTTTAATGGTAAACAGCCCCACTCAAATAATAATCTAATTTCTGCACAGCATACAGAATGGCGAACGCCTCTTATTCTATTACTGGCCACTTTTGCTGAGTCTCGGAGAGCCGATGAGACAGAAAATAGATCGGCACTTCCTCAGGCACACCCGGTACTAGTCCATCCTTATCGGGACATGGTTATGTAAGAACCGCCCCGGTGCACTTAACGCTAGCATCGGTGTACAACACCATGGGCTTACTCAGGTCTAGGTAGGCCAACAGCGGTACAGCTGTCAGATGGTCCTTTAGAGCCTCGAATGCACGCTGACAATCTTCGGTCCACTTAAACCTAGCATGCTTCTTAGAGCTATTAGAGGGCCTGCTAGCCGACTAAATGCTAGTATGAACCTCCGGTAATATCCGATGGCTCCATAAATCCCCTAATATTTCTTACGGTCTACGGTGCGGGCATGGCTCTTATAACCTCAACTTTGTCTAAATCCGTTTTTATTCCTTCACTGTTTATGATAAACCCTTAATACTTTGTCTCTTCTTTCATAAACTGACACTTCGATAATTTTGACTTCAATCCATGTTCCCTTAACCTATCGAACACCTTCTGCAGACGTTCCAAATGCTCCTCTGGTGATTTTGAAAACACCATGATGTCATCGAGATACGCCATGGCAAATGCCTCAGTGCCATTCAATACGATGGACATTAACTGATTAAATACACCCGGGGTGTTTGCTAATCCAAACGGCATAACTCTAAAATTGAAGAGACCCATGTGGCAGGTAAAAGCGGTCTTTTCCTGATCCTTTTTGCTAAGTGCTACCTGCCAATATCCTGACCTCAAATCCAAGGTGGAAAAACATTTAGACTTTCCTAAAAGAGCTAGAATATCATCAATCAAGGGGAGGGGCACTGCCAGCGGTTTTGTAATGGCATTTAATTGACGAAAATCCACACAAACCTATGCCCTCCATCTTTCTTTTCAACAATCACTATTGGAAAACTCCAGGGAGATTTGTATCTTTCGATCATCCCTGATTCCATCATTTCATTCACTGCATCCGCTACTAATTTTCTTTTGTGGATTAGGGTCCTATACGGTCTTAACTTAATAGGTGGGTGATTACCCGTGTCTATCTTCATTTCAACTGTCTCCGCCTGTCCCAGTTCCTTATCAGTAATGGCTATTACTTCCCGATTACCGTTCAGCAACCCCTTCAATTTCCTCCTATAACGCTCAGGGGCTGTTATATCTTCATCCCTTATTTCATCGCTACCTGTCTTATTCCCAGGCCTATTCTCATTCCATACTCTCACCTGATCGACTTCTCTCACTGGGCACGCCTGTGCCAACTCCTCTCCCTGATTTATTTTAATAGTTTTTTTGACAGTATTGGTTAACAATAAGGAAACGGTCCCCGACCTCTTCACCAACGAATCACACACGGTTATTTCCCCTTCACTATTATCATCCTATCAGTAGGGATCACTTGGTACAGTACTCCTATTATAATCTTGCCCTTCCCAGATACAGTAGTCCTAGGGGGAAGCTTTATATCTGTCTGGGCTACCACTGGCAATTGTTCATAATTATCCTCTCCCAGCAGTATCCCTACCGCGTCCAATGTTAAGGTGGCGGGGTCTTATTCTGCCTAAGCCAGTCATTCCCCAAAATTAGCTCACCACACAAGTCAGGTGCCACATAAACCTTAAGTTTACCTCTGGTTCTTGCCAACTGCAAAGGTAGCCACGTCATACTCTCTATCTTCATCCTGCTACAATCAGCCTGACTTATTAGTAGATCGACGTGTCTAAGCTTCGTTTTCAGTCCCAACTGTCTAAAAACCTTGGAGCTAACCAGTGACACTGAAGCTCCAGTATCGACAAGGGCCTTCACCTTCTTGTCTCCCAGCAACACATTACAGGTGAAGTCTGGCCTTTCCTTCAGCTAACGGTATACCTGTGCCTTTCTTCTTCCCGTATGTTCTCTCCCTTCCTCCCATTTTCTCGACAACCGAGACCTGGGAGTCGGTGACAGGAGTTCACCTTTTTCTAGGGGCTCCAATTTCTGTCTAGGGGCCCTCCTGGGTGGGGTAGAGCTCGGATGACTCTTTTCTCGGACTAGCAACCCATTTCTCCCCTATATTCGAGTTAAGGTTGTTCCGTTTGGTGTGGTCCATCTTTCTCCTGCGAGGACAGGTTCGTCTCAGGTGACCTGCTCCTCCACAGCAAACTGGCCGAAAAGTGCTCCACCACGCCGCACGTCCAGCATCTCAGAGGTTTTACTTGCACTGGGGCCACCCTGCCTCTTACTTTTTCACGGGTGACCCATCAGCGTATCCCGGACCCTTTTCCTTCTTGGTAGGGGGCACCAGCGTATTAACTCGCTTTATCCCCAGTTTACGGTCTCCCTCTGCCGTACATCACCGAGCTGCGTCTATAGCTGCGGCCAGGTTGACCGGTCTCCCGTTCAGAACGTCGCCCCTCAGGTCCCTGTCACTCAGGGCGTCCACATACACATCCGCCAACAAGGCCTGAATAGGACCACTGTCCCGAGTCGCCAACTCCGAAAAAGCTAAGGTCGCTAGCCCCGCGATTCTTTCCCCAATTCCTCATTAGTCTCTCCTTATTGTTGCTGCAGCCGGAATAATTTCCTGACTGCTGCAATGGCCGTACGCTCACTTGCGTATTGCCGCACCAGAGCGGATTTAAGCTCGGTCCACGCCGGGTTTTCTTTGTACCCCCCCCCCCTATGAATTTGGACACCTGCCCCGCTGCGGCGTCGTGAGCTAGGAGCACCATTTCTTGGTCCGAGAGGACATAGATCCCCTGCTTCTTCTGAATGGACAGAATCCATTCGTGCATGTCCGCAGGGTTTCCTTTATAAGTAGGTAGCTTCATGCTACCTATCATTCTCCTGAAACCCATCGATATTTCGGGGACTCCCACGTCCCCAAGGTCATCTGTGGCTTCTGATCCTGCTACGCTCATCCTAGCGTCTTGTCAACTACCACTTTCAACGACAGGACGAAAGGAAAAATACTCAACACAGTGATGGTGCTTCAACTGCGTACAACGTCGACAAAGTCAAAACAAGATCAACAATATTACTAGCAGATCTAAGTGCAATGAGCGAACAAAGGAAACCAAAAAGTGACTTACCTGAGGTCCGCTACTCCGTGTTTTGTTTCTTTTTCCTCCTTCTTGCTTCCTTCTCTTTTCATCCTTATGTCCCTTTTAGACCAATATAGTCCAAAGACTAGAGTCCTTTCTGGTCTTACTTGGTCCCGACACAAATGCAACCTTCTCTCCTCTTTCAGACGGCCGTGGTAACTCCCACGGGTCTATCCTGGTCACAGCCACCAGTCTAACACTTTCGCCCCAGCTCCTCAACCTTCGACGTCTTACTCACTGGGTTGAGGTGTCTACTCGGTCTTAACCGAACTTAATGGAGTGACCGTAGGTCCCCTGAGCATCCATAGATCATTCGACCGGTCCACTGGTTTAATCCTGCTTCCTGCCCACGTTGTGTTTGGTTTGATCCAGAAAGCAGAAGTGATGTTCATCCATTCACGGTCGACTGAAGATGTAGACACGGCTGTGCTAAGAAATTTAAAATTGCTGCAAAAAAAAAAATTCTGCAGAAAGCCGGACAAACAACTATTCAATGGTTGAATTGTTAATGTCTTTTATATAGCAGAAAAGAATAGTATATAAAAGAAACGGGTTACAGAAAAGAAAGTAATTGCTGTAAAAATTCATACACTGGATTCTAGACAGAGAGAGAGAGAGAGTGGGTTGTGATTAGCTTGTTGTGAAATCGTCTCAGAACGATATATGACTCTTGCGATGGAGAGATAAAGATTTCTGTGCGCGGCTTAAAGTTTATAGTTGCGTTCCTCCTCGGCGGTAGTAACAGTAGAAGTAATCTTTGTGGTAGCAGAAGCATCGGTACTTATATTAACAGTACATGTTAGCGGGGATTTTGTTCCCAATCCCTGACGTCACTTCCAGTCTCCCATATCTCTCCACCCAGCTCGACTGCACTCGACGACAGACGAGCCCAAAAACCACCTTTTGATTATTGTAGCTTGTTCGACGTTTCCGTTTCCAGTAGTAGTAATAATAGTAGATTACTAAGTAGTCTTAGATTGTCGGAGGAGTAATTCGCTTCTTCGTACTTATATCAACAAAATATGTTAGCTGCCGTTTGGTTCCAATCTCTGACGTCACTTCCAGTTTCCGACCTCTCTCTACCCAGCTCGACTGCACTCGACGGCAGACGAGCCAACCACTCTGTCAACAGATTTCTGTGCGCGTTTATGTAGATAAAACAGGCTGATCATACATCGACCCATGGCCCGCACCCGATTATCACGAGTGCTGCCTTCAACCCAAAATCATGTGAATTTCAAAGTTCCTATAGCCTTAGTAAGCTCTATTTCAAATTTTAACCAATAAAAATTATCTCGCTAATCTTCCATTGTCTTCCTAATGACCCAATTCCAAATGGGCTAGATCAGATTCCCATCAGTAAACAAAATTGTTCTGATCTAATTTCGCTGTTCAAATCTACTCCAATTTCAAAAATATATATGTGTGTGTGTGTGTGTGTGTGTTTGTGTGTGGTTCCCAAACTCTCTCTGTTACATCAGGGACCCACTTTGGCTCAAAAATTACTTTCCCAGGTGGAAAACGGATGCAGGTTCGGTTCATGTTTGAGACACAGTCTTTCTTTAGTAAGACTTCTTGATCTAGGCCGGTTGTTATTCATTTCACTGTTTAATAAAAACAAAACTGGGATCGCAACTAAAGAACGTGTAACCACTAAAAATAACGTTTCTAGTAGAATAAAATAAAATCGAATTAAAATCATTTCATAAAGACATTTACAATGAATTGTTTTGATTTTTATGCAAAATAAATTCAGAGAAAAGAGCTTTCCAAGAGCAAACCTTAGCCAAATTCAATTGACCGTGTTTACGTAAAGACATATTTGTTGACATAGCTGGTATCCCGCTCACACCCGTTCACTGTCGAAACTGTTAAATGTAGCCGTCTCTTCTACTCCAATAGCTTCATATCTCGCACCTCTCGCCTGTGGAACTCCCTCCCCTTTCCCTGTTTCCCTGATAGCTATAATCTCCAACTATTCAAATGTAATGTCAATCGGCGTCTCCAGATGCCTTGATCCATCCCCTATCCTTCTCTTCATCCTTTCCTCTATCACTCCTATTTGCTCTCGCACCAACTCTTTGTAACTCCCTGCGTGCTAGTGGCTTCCCGCCTTACTTGGGGTGAAATGCTTAAAAATAAAAAAATAAAAAATAAAAATAAAGATATATTCGCCGGTGGTCTTATAAGAAGAATAGTTTTCGGAAAAATCGCTTATCAAAAAGCCAGTTCTACATATATGCGGTTGTGAAATAATCGTACCAATATATCATTGTTAACAAGACAGGGCGTTCGGTTCTCATATAAAGAATGTGATTCGATTGAGTTCACAAAAAAAAAGAAGAAGAAAAGTTGCGGTAGAGGAGTATGGGATGTGAGCGAAAAATGAACCAGCTCAGCACGTTCTCCAAAAAAGGTAAAGGCCAACTAACCAAAACAGATAACTTTTATTCTATCATAATCGTTTCGAATGAACGGTTCAAGATTCAACCCCCTGCGTGCCACTATAAATATATTAGAATTGGGAAGGAGGGAAGGAAAGACCTTATTTTGAAGCACTTACATACCGAACAACTGGAACGTCTTCTTTATGCCTTGTCAAAGATATCCTGGTTTTCGTCGTTTATTCAATGACTCCGACAAATCATGGAAACCCATCAATTTTTGTGCTACACCTGACTGGCTTGAATTTGCGAAGTTTCACTCCTGAGCTTGAGACATTCAGATTTTGTAAGCACAATGTGGATGGAAGAGTCTCCTTTCCCGGTTGTTATGAACCAGGGGCCAGAAAATGAGTTCGCTTGTCACTTTTATATTCTATGGCAGCGATCGTGAAATCAAATGCTAGAGAGATCTCACTCCCCTAGCTTTGGTGTTATTATACCAGATTGAGAACCCACATATATTTATAAAACCGTGTCTGTCAACGCAAATTGACAATCCACCGATTCAGCTATAATTCTTTATGAAAACTGTCACAAAATCAATAATGCTTTTCCTCTGTCCTTTTTACCTTCAATCTGTCTTTTGCGTATCAAATTTTCCAAGTCCTCTTTCCTCATTACACACCCTAGAAATTTCAACTCTTTTCCTGGTGTTAAGTATGAGTTTACTTCTTGCTTCCATTTTCTCTAAAGGTTCATCATTGCTCATATGGTTGGTCCATGGTCTTCTCAGCATCATTCTGTAGAACTATATTTCTTTTGCTTCAAGTCTCTTCTTCATCTGTGAGCAGATTGTCCAGTATTCACTGTCATATAGAAGGAATGATATTACATACAATTCAGTAGTAGTTTTAAAGCTGAATAAAGAACTCCAGAAGATGTGGCAGATAAACTGAGCTAATTATTCACCAAATTTGCTAGCTGAGCACCACAACATGTGATGATCTCTTTGCGTGACCACATCAAATCTATGCAATCAGAAATCAAAAATTCATCTTCACATAAAATAATTATTTCTTGCAACGATGATTTGCGTGAAAATTTCATCTACTTCATTTATGTCTTTGCGTTCGTGTGCGCTTTCAGTTTTTTCTGTTTAAATTTTTTTAATTTAAATTCCTGGTTCAAGTTCAACCAAAGCTAATGTTCATTTAATTTTAATGCATAATCATCTGGATTTTAACAATAGAATATTTGAAAATGTCGAAACTACAGTCTTCACGCCATAAGCGATACTTTTACCCTGAAGTGTCTGATGATTCCACACTATTTGTATTTATCTGTTAGAAGTACAAGGCTTATATATATATATATATATATATATATATATATATATATATATATATATATATATATATATATATATATATATATATATATATATATATATATATATATATATATATATAATTAAGTAATTCATCGAGTCTAGAAGAGCCTCAACAGAATGCAGAAAGCACTGGATGACCGTTTTATCCTATATTACACGGACAGTTACATTATCAGGCAAACTGTTCCAACGGACCTCGGTGACGAAGTGGTAGCGAATCAGACTCGATATAGCGTTTATATATACAGCGTATATATATTTATATTTATATATTTATAGCGTATGGCGTTTGCCTGATAACGTAACTGTCCGGGTTTCAATTCTCGGTAGTGGATGCGCACTGCTGATGAGTTCCAAATATAGGATGAAACCGCCATCCAGTGCTTTCTGCATTCTGTTGAGGTTTCTTCTAAACTCGATGAATTACTTAATTATAATTATCTCAAATCCTCCTAATTTCTATCATATATATATATATATATATATATATATATATATATATATATATATATATATATATATGCAGTATATATACAAACATATTTCATTGAATAATATAGACATAGTGTGTCTACGTATTTTTATACTGATCCTTTCCAGTTGCCTAAGATAGAGTTGATTGTGTTTGGCCCACAATAGGCCGACCACTATATTACCGATGGATAAGGCTTTTGAGGCAAGCAGTCTTTATAAATTAAATGATCTGTATTAAGAATTAGACCAACATAGCAAATAAATTGAAATAAAACGTTCAGTAACTTATCTCCCGATTTTAAGTTTTGCCGAATTTAATTCGTTCATCAGAGGGTAGATATATCAGCTCAGTAAATAAATTGAAATATATATATATATATATATATATATATATATATATATATATATATATGGAAAAGTTTATAGTTGTTCCAACGAGAAAAAAATGTATATTTTAAAAAGATAAAAACCGCAAACGTTTTTGGTTATAATGTGGATTTGTTTTAGTATATATATTATATTTTAGTCTTCCTATTTCTGCTACACGTGTTTCCGGTCTCGTGACGTTTTTCAGGCAATAAAAGGTACAAATTTTTAAAAGGGATAAATTTTCCTTATGTACTTTTAATAATTCATTGTTTGTCTTCTGTATTTCTTAGTGAGACTTGAACTCCTTTCTGGACTGTTGGCAAAAGTGAATTTCTGCCTAAATGTTGATAAAACCATTAGGTTTGGTATGAGAGGTGGTGATGATAGATGTGATGAGAAATGTCTTCCTATCCTTGTGTGCGTATTCCTGTTAGCCTGCATATAAATATTCCTTCCCCATATTTACATACTGTTTTATAATAAGGAATTAGCATACACATATATGTATATGTATATAAACATACACATACATACCCCCCACACACGCACAAATACACGCTCTTCCTGTCTTTGTGTATGTGGCCGTGTGTAGTCTATCTGTTTTTGCCAGCGTATGTATATATATTTTGGTTCGCCTTGGATACCTGTTTGCGCGTGCATACGTGTATGTATGTGTGCGATCTGACCAGTGTACATGGCCATCATGTGTGCATGCTGTGTGTCCATGTGTGTTTGGGGGGTTATGATCTGTTCGGTGCTCGTTTAAATTTTTCTATGAAGTTTTTCCTGAATTTGTAGGAAAGAGTAGTTGTCCGTTTCGTATATTATCATAATTTTAAATTTGCCTTGATTGCATTTATAGATGTGTTGCGATAAAAAGTGTTTTCTGTTGTCGGGTAATTTGATATTGCTTTTGTGAAGGGCAACTCTGTTGTTAAGTGTCTGGCTGATACCTATATATGACTTCTTGCATTTTGTGCATTTGAGTGCATAGATTTTGGCGTTACAGTTTAAGTTTCTATTATTGTGAATGTAACTTTTGGGTTTTCAAACGGGATCGTTCGCATCAGAATTATGAATAAAAGTTCGGTTATTATAAAGGAAATTGTCCTCCTGCGGAACATGAAAAATATGTGAATTATAGTTTGCCGAAAAAACAGGGGTGGTAAATTTTGATGAGACTGTTCTAATACTATCAAAAGTCTTTGATGATAGAAACTCATTATTTAATACACGATGGCAATGTCTTAACTTAGTAAAGTCTGACGATGAAGATTTTGTCACTTATGCAGGAATCGTGAATTGAGAATGTGAAAAGTTCAAGTTAAATGAATTAACCCCTGATTTATTTAAATGCTTGATATTCGTACAGGGCTTTTTGACTTCTAATAAAGACACAGAAATAAAATCCAGGATACTTGTGAAATTAGAAATTGATCCCAAATTAACTCTCCAGAAAATAGCAGAAGAATGTCAACGTACTGTGAATTTGAAACTCGATACCGCAAGGATTGAGGAAAAAGACAATTCACAAGTACATAGTGTCCGACCATCTAAGAGAAAAAACTACAAACGTTTTTCAACTACTAACAGAACAGGAAAAAAGACGGTAAACCCCCTTCAATACCTAATACTTGCCATGGTTGTGGAGGTAAGCATTTTAAAAGTGATTGTTTCTTCAAGAACAAGAGATGCTATGAATGTGGGAGATTAGGACACAAAAGTATGTGTTGCCGACACAAAAATGGAGGGGAAAATAAAACGTATGCGAACATAATAAATACATGGACTAATGATAAGAAGCCTAAAAGGGAAATTAACAAGACATCTCAAAAGAGGAAATTTGTTTTTGTAAAAATTAATGAGGTAAAAATAAAAGTGCAACTAGATACAGGATCTGATATCACTATCATAAATGAACAGACATGGAGAAAAATGGGTAAACCCAGTTTATTGACTTTTGATGAAGTTGCACATGGAGTCTTAGGAAAAAGACTGAACTTTTTGGATGAATTCAGCTGTAACGTTTCTTTTGTAGAAAAACAAAAGTAGCGGTGGTGTTTATATTAAAGGATACTGTTAATTTGTTTGGAACAGACTGAATTACATTGTTTGGTCTTTGGGACCTTCAAATTAACTCTTTTTGTAGCAAGATAACTGTTACTAATACGGAAACTGAAAAATTGAAAAATGAACACTGAAAAAGAGTTTTCCAGAAGTTTTATAAGGTCTAAGGACATGCACAAAAGCAAAAGGTAAGTTTGAGTTAAAAGAGAATGTAACACCGACATTTAAGCCAAAAAGTAGAGCACCTTTTGCGCCATTAAATCCAATTAATAATGAATTGGACAGACTAGAGAAATTGGGTCTGATCCTAAAAATAGACTATTCCGAACAGTCTACGTTAAAAGAGGTATAAAATCCGCGTATCTCCTGATTTTTCAACGGGGTTAAATGAAAGTTTAAAACAACATAACTACCCGTTATCAAGATAAGAGATTTTGCCAAATTGAATGGAGGTATTTTTTTTTTCTAAATTGAACCTGTCAGATGCTTATCTACAAGTACTAGTAGACGAAGACTACTCAAAATTATTAACAATTAACACTCATAGAGGGTTATATAAATTCAACCAACATCCTTTTGGTATAAAGGTAGCACCAAGCATATTCCAACTGATTATGGATATCATGCTTACAGGTATGGATTGTGCTCAAGCATATTTGGACGACGTTCTTATTAAAAGACGAAAAAGTAACATACGGATGATGTAAAAAAGTATTTAAGGAATATGGATTTAAGATTAGTGAAGGAAAATGTGAATTGTTTATGTCCAGGCTTAAATATCTAGGACAAATTATCGATGAAAACAGTAAACGACTGGATTCTTCAAGAGCGAGCGCACAAAAGTCATGTCCGCTTCAATAAATGTAACAATGTTACAAGCATTTATAGAGTTTGCTAATTACTATGATATATATATATATATATATATATATATATATATATATATATATATATATATATATATATATTCGTGCATGTTTAGTATATATATATATATATATATATATATATATATATATATATATATATATATATATACACCAAACATGCACAAATTAAGAGCACTCTTGAATAACCTGCTAAAGAAAGATGTGAAATATGTGATAAATGTCAAAGTGCTTTCGAAGAGATCAAGAAAGTCTCAACATCGGATTTGTCACTAGCTCATTTTGACCCTAAATTAAAGATTGTGGTTGCATCAGATGAAAGTGATTCGGGTATTGGAACAGTGGTACTACACAAATATGAAGACGGAACATCTAAGCCAATAGCTCATGCTCCAAGATCATTGATCGCAGCTGAAAACATCTACAGCCAGATAGAAAAGGAAGCATTGGCAATCATATTTGCCATGAAAAAGTTTCACAAATTCATACATGGTAGAAAATTCATACTACAGACAGACCATCGTCCATTATTGTCCATATATGGATAAAAAAGTGTGTTCCCGCACATATAGCGAATAGACTGCAACGCTGGGGAACTATCCTATTGAACTATAATTATAAAATGGAATTTCTACTATCCAAAAAATTAAGTCATACAGATGGATTATCTAGACTAATACCAAGATTTTGCGAACCACTTGAAAACACAGTAATTCCGGCGATAAGGGCCGAAAATGAAATTAATAATGTATTCTACAATACTGTAAGAGAACTGCCCATAACATTAGAAGAAATAAGAATTAAGTCGGAAAAAGATGACTTTATAATGAAAATGAAGAATCAATTAAGATTTAAAGAAAAAATATTACTGGACATAATGCATTTTCATTATGTAATAATGTACTTGTGTATGCAGAAAGAATTGTGATTCCAGCATTGTTGCAAAAACGTATACTAAAAGAATTTCGCATAGGACATCCAGAAATGTCTAGAATGAAATCCTTAATGAAGTGTTATACTTACTGACCAAAAATGCATCAAGTTATCGAAAATTTAGGGAAATCATGCAGAGGTTGTGCTCTGGCAGCGAAGTAACTGTCTATCAAACTTCAACCATGGCCGAAAACCGATATGCCATCTTCCAGAATTCATATAGACTTTGAAAGACCGTTAAACGGAGCGCATACTATCTGGTGGTAGTTGATAGTTACACTTAATGGCCAAACATATTAAAGTGTAGAAGACCTACTACTGCGGTAACGATAAAGTTTCTACGCGAGATTTTTGCAAGGTATAATAATGTATGACATGTTTGACTTACCTACACCACCAGAAATTAGTGAACGAAGGAAATACAGTAAAAGAAAAAAGAACAGCCACGGAACATTTGAATATTGAACCGAAGCTGAAGAAATATAAACTCCAGAGGAAGTCATCACAAAGTGAAGGTGTTATATAGAAATAAAGTGTCGCTGCCAACACTTGAGTTTGAACATAGATCGCCAGTGACAAAACACAGGCGATCCCATTATTGAATTAAGTAGATCACGTGACCATAGAGGAAACGCATATATGTAGGATGTAGCTGATGACTAACGATCGAATTTCTATTCTAACCTCTATTACTATTTGGATCGTTATTTCTACTCTATCCACTATTACGATACGGACCGCTATTCTCTACTCTATTCACTGTACTATTTCTCTATTCGGATCACAATACAGTGAAGATTACTCTTCGAGCAAATATTATTGAGCAAGTACTATTAGTGCGAGTGGTATTCAAAGATATCTGATACCAGTATTGTTCAACAGTGTACTATAGTTGCATCTGCGATTACAAAGTCTCTGCTAAAACGAGCATTACAAAAGTGACAACGAGTATTCGTTGACATCACAAAAGATAGTAGAGACCTAATCCTGAACAACAACACTTTTGAATTTGGCAACAGAAACTATATCCAGACCCTAGGTACCGCGATGGGAACGAAAATGGCACCAACATATGCCAACCTAACATTAGCTTACCTAGAGGAAAAGCTCTATGAAAAGATAGGACAAATATATGGGGAAAATATAAAAACCCACTTCACTAAATCTTGGAAATGATACTTAGATGATTGCTTCATCTTCTGGAAATCCCCATGGGGTGATATTAACTAATTACGCAATCTACTCCAAATCTTACACCCGAAGGTCAAATTTATCCAAGAATATAATTATAACGAACTGCCATTCTTAGATATACTCATCAGAAAAAAAAATAACCACATTATTACAGATATCTACCACAAACCTACAGACACCCAACAATATCTTTATTTCAAGGGCCATCACCCCAAAGGCTGTCTAAAATCCACCCCCTATTCTCTAGTACGTAGGGTTTGTACTATAGTGGCCGACAATCACCTTCAAAAAATCCGCCTAGAAGAATGACATAAAACTCTTAAAAAATGTGGTTAATCCACACCACTAATAAACAAAGGTTTTGAACTTGCAGAAAAAATAACTTTAGACCAACTATGAAACCCAGAGAAACTCAACAACGAACAAACATACAAGAACAATCAAGAATTATTTACAGAAATAACAAGAAATCTACACCTACTTAACAAGAATGATAAAATAAAAGATATACTAACAACAACCGAAATAATTAAACGCAAACGCCAATCAAAAAACCTAAAACACATATTAACTTCATCCAAATTTAGTCAACATGCAGTACAAGGGGTCACAAAATGCAACAAGATGTGGAGTTTGTGATATCATTATAGAAGGAAACTTTAAATTTTTGAAAACCCCACAACAGAATTCACAATAAAGAAAAACTTAAGCTGCAATTTCAAAAATGTTATGCATTCAAGTGCATAAAATGCAACAAATCCTATATAGATATCACCCAAGCAGGAAACAACAGAATTTCCCTTCATAAAAGAAACATTAAATTACCAGACAACAGGAAACTCTTTGTGTGACAACACATCCACAAACACAACGAAGATAAATTTAAAATTATGCCAACATATAAAAACAGGCAATTACTCTTACCTACAAATACAAGAAAAAAACAAACTTCATAGACAGATTTAAACCCGTACTAAACAAATCATAACATCTCACACATAAACACACACCATACACACACATAGTGACCAAACACACTAGTCGAATCACACACACAAATCATGCAAAATACATGTAGTTACTGTATGCATTTCTTTATAATAATATA
>OZ038475.1:6697463-6789963 GCA_964036315.1 Acanthosepion esculentum | reverse complement strand
CCCAGTTGCCTTCTCAACGATTTTAAATTCGGAATTACTCAAGACTGAAGAGGGTTCAATCTATGCTGCTATTTAATATATAGCTCGGGAAGAGGTACAGGAGATGAGTTCATGCCTCCCCCAAGAACACTTGAGTTGAGTGAACACACACTGTCCCAGGAGAAATTTGAACTCGACTCGCTGATTCCATTGCTGTACTGTTAACCGCTAAGCCATCTCATTCACACTGCTACTCACACTGATACTGGTCAATATTTGAAGATTTAGATCATTTAATTATATCTTCGTTGTTTGTATATACGATGTATTAACATTAAAGCATTGGCAAATTTACTATGCTTAGCCTAGTAAGACACAAGATCCACACGAGTGGATGTTGGATTGACTTTATGGATCTTCCGGTTTTGTCAACGCTTGTTGCTTTATTTAATCGAAAATCAGTTGCTAAGCCTTCTGCTTGGAAAGTTCATTCACTGTGTCATGCTAAACAATTTTTCTTGCTAGAATCTATCTTTCATTTTTATAAGTTCACTATTCGTCATTGCTTCGAATATTGCTACGATACGAACACTGGTGCTCCCCAAGGCTCTATCTTGTGTCCTACACTATTTCTGATCTTCATCAACGACCTTCCTGATGTCATCAACTCCTAAGTTGATATCTACGCTGACGACACTATTATTTACTCCTGCCTCAATAGTAAATCTGGTGTCGTTGACAAAACTAACCTCCAATCTGTCGTTGACTGGGACAGGAAATGGCTTGTAAACTTTAATGCCTCTAAAACGAATCTGCTCACATTTACTCACCATAGAGAACATTCCCTGCCTCCCATCAGGATGGTTAATGCCCAACTCCACGAGAACGTCTCTCTGCGACTTCTTGGTTTCACGTTTTCCATTGACTTGAGGTGGAACAACTACATTGAATCAATAGCTTCATCTACCGCAAGGAAAGTTGGTTCTCTGTATCGGGGCAGATGGTTTTTCTCGCCTGAGTCCATCCTTCAAATCTACAAATCAACCATTCGTCCTTGCATGGAATACTGCTGACATATATGGTCTGGTGCTCCCTCTGTTCATCTTGAGGTCCTCGACAAAATCCAGAGGCGGATATGCAACGTGAGTGGTCCTGATCTGGCATCCCATTTAAAGTTACTTACTCACAGACGTGCTCTGTCTTTTCTACAAGTATTTTCATGGCAACTGCTCCGACGAGCTACTTTCATTGTTCCCAAACTGCATGAATTTAAACGTGCTACTTGGTTGGCATCTCGGTCCCACTTCTTTCACTTTCGAAACGGCTAATTGTAGCCATCTCTTCTACTCCAACAATTTCTTATCTCGCACCTCGTGTCAGTAGAACTCCCTTCCTCCTACTTGCTTCCCTGATGGCTATAATCTTCAAATATTACAATGCAATGTCAATCGACATCTTCTGATGCCTTGACCTTGATCGCTGTCCTTCTCTATATCCTTTTCCCAAACACGCCTCTTTACTCTTACTCTCACTCTCTGTAACCCCTTGTGTGCTAGTGACACTCCCGCCTTGCTTGGAGTGATTTGCTTAAAAAAATATCTTCTGCCATGTATCTAGAAATTCCTGACAAAATGCCAAAACGAAAATAGTTAACGTTATCGGTCCTGACCTGGCATCTCGGCTTCAGTCACTTTCCCAGCGCCGTAATGTAGCTACCCTTTCCTTCTTCTATATTTTCCTGCTAATTGTTCTGATGAGCTTTCCTCGTTGGTACCTGGGCTTCGCAAATTTAAGCGCAGTACTAGATTGGCAGTTAGTTCTCATCATTTCACTTCTGAAATTGCTAGTTTCAGCAATAAGTTATCGAACTTCTCGCTTGTGGAACTCTCTTCCGGCTTCTTTCTTTCCTATCAACTGCGACCCTCAAAAAGTTAAATGCACAGTCAATGGTCATCTTCTTTCTCCTTGAATCCTGTTCTTTTATTGTCTTCTCTGTTTCTTTCAGTCTCAGTAACCCCTTGCATCATAGTGGCATAATTGCTTTGCTTCGGGGGAAATGATTTAAAAAAAAATCGGTCTTTTCTTATTATGTAAATATCAATTGTTTATTCTTAAGTCGATAGGCTAATTTTGATCGTTTATACTCGAGTCTATCGGTAAATATTGATAGTTTTTACTTGTGACTATAGATAAATATTTATCGTTTATCCTTGATTCTATAGTTCAATGATGGTCGTTTATGTTTGAGTAATCTATAGGTAAATTATTGTGACTATATGTAAATATCGATCGTTTATGCTGGAGTGTATAGGTAAATATTGGCTGTTTGTAATGCAAACGACCAATATTTACCAACAGACCCAAGTATAAATAATGTCATCTATACTTAAGTCTATAAATGTATACTTGCTTCGTGTTTTCTTTTTGCTGGGGTGGCCCCTACCCTTTGGCAAAAAATGCAGTCGATGTATTCTTGAGTCCGTTGGCAAGGCAGATGAGAGTAGGAAAATTCGCAATACAATCTTCCAGTTAGAAAGAATCTACCAGCCTTGAGATTCAGACTTTATTTAGTATCGAACATCGATCAATAACGCCAGAAGGAGATCCATAACTTTCTAGCCTCCCAAGCAGGCTGAAACATCCGTGTTTGATTGATTATAGGAACAAATATTTAATCAAGCTAGACTTAAGGCTTGACAGGTAGAGTGCGTATATAAATTTACGCTTAACAGGCAAATGAAACCATAAGCGAATATAAGCTTTCTGGTCAACAGAGCGCGCAGAAAAGGTTTTACATTTATGCACATTGTTTTACTTTGAATAATGGCGCGCATGTATACACCACACGTACACCCAGATAAAAAAGCATTTATTCATTGAAGAAAAGTAAGCGTTCGTAGTTTTAATGTGGTTTCAACTGGAACTCACGTGGATAAAAAAAATAACACATTTTAAAAGATTAATTTAAAAAAACGATTTGTTTGTTCTGAAATCTTTTAACTTAAAAATTCCTAAAGATGGACTTAAATCACTTCTTCCTAATTATTTTATTTACCTGCATTCTTCATCATGTTGAACAAAATAAACAGACAGTAAGGGTAACCAGATAAAAATCTTTTCTTACCATCCGACAAATCTTCAAATTAAGATCGAACATGGAAAAGAGTGATGGCTGATTTGAAAGAATTTCACCAGTCTTGATAATTTAGGCTCTAAACTAAATTTACGACCCTAAAGTTTGCAATTTAAATATACAGTAAACATCCATAAGTCATTTCCATATTTGATTTACTCTTTTTTATATCGATTCCTTTATATTGGTCCACCATGACAGGTGGAGGAAGCTGGTCAGGTGGTCAATTGTGCTAGAAAGGATTAAAAAATTTAATAAAATAAGCAAAATTATTTTGGTCTTTTCGCTTAATAATAACAAACATTTTGACGATAAAACTTTATTTTTATCAAGTTTGGGGTATTTTTCATCATGCTCTTTGCTAGAAAATATTTGAAGGTGCCAACTTTAAATGTTAATATTAGAGGATATTCATATTAGAGTAGACGCTACGTTTATATATTAAACAATGTACTTATTTTCATCTACCGGTTTGATTATTCAAAAAATCTTATTAAATAAAAATTTGCACTCATCGGATGGGGTGAGTGGAACTAGACTCCTGTGCTTAACTGCATCAGTTTTTGCAGGCTGGTTGTGAAATATGGTGCTTTCTGTTATTTAACAACAGGACAATTTTCTTTCTATTCACAATTATTGGCCAAAATGTTTGCAACTTTTGATATATGGTTTACAAACCCCGACAGTTGAACTTTCCTCTGATCGCCTGATAGCCTATCAAAATATAATTGAATAGTTCATTACATCAGTACCGGTCAAGACAATCATTTGGGGTTGAAGATTTGGTTTGATACAAAGGGTTACTGCGTTCAGATAACAATGGCCTAAACATAATGTGATGTATACCATACTTTTTCTCAGCTAATTTTTGGATGCTGATTTTTTAAAAACCAAACCCTTTTCTACTGGTTTGCTCCACATTCTGCAATACAGATCTTGAATCTTTTTCAAAAGGATGACTATGGCCCATAATGTTCGCAAATTCTGAATGCCTCCTTCACAAAGAACATAAATGTTACTGAATTGCTCAAACACCTGTATTTTTATATTGCAAGAATGCATGATGTTAATGTCCTTTTATTGATTTATGTTATGAATTATAAAAATATACATTTCTTGTATATTTACCGTATATACTCGTGTAACGGGCGATCTCGCGTATCATGCGACCACCAAATTTCCACTTATAAAATGATGTTATCATGTATCTCGTGTATCATACGAGTTCCTTTTTTGAGGGACCAAATTACAATAGACTAACCACTTTTCTTCTCTGTCTTTATCCCATCTTCTAGTTAAATAAGTTAAAAAAAAGTAAAATAGAATGATAAAAGTATCGTTAATAACGCTATACTCGTTGCTTAAACGTGTACAGCCATAAAAAAATACCGAACGAGAAATAGTTAAACGTTTTATAAATGCAAAAAATGGAAAACACATTCGCTATGTTTGTAATTTATAATACGACACTAATATGTGAATATTACATGCATTATTGTTGAATGCAGTTAAGTAAAACAACATTATTTTAAATACAGCTGTACTTTTTGACTACAGTAAATGGATATATAGTTTGGTAAACGGCGTAGCCAGGGTCAGCAGTATATACGGTAATTTTATATCTCGTGTATGATGCGATCCCCTTAACATTAGCTTTAAATTAGGTCTTAAAAGTCGCATGATACGCAAGTGTCTAAGATAATCACTTTAGATCGTCTGTATCATCCATTTGTGATAAACTCGAACATGTCAGTTGATATAATTTAATTTGGGTGATGTTAATGTAAGGGGAAATATCCTATCAGGATATTAAAGTTATGAAAGAACGGTATCAAGAAAGATAGGATCTAAGAATGATGACTGACAACTGTAGGAACTTAGAATGGAACAAATCTACTAAGCACTCACGAATATCAAGAAAGCAAAAGTTCTTGCCATGATTACCAATTGCTATCAATATTCGAATTTTAATCAATTATTATGTTTGTCTATATTTTTGAGATGAGACAATATAAGTATTTACACTATTTACATTGTTCGAACGTTTCGGCCGAAACGTCGTGAATATGGCAGTTAAGATGAGGACAACAGTCCGTACGATGTAAATAGTGTAAATAGTTACAATTCCAGAAATATAGACAGAGCCTGAAGAAGGCAAGAGCGTACAACGACCGAAACGTCTCTAATGTAGCAATAAAGATGTAGACAACAGTCAGAACAATGTAAATAGTGGAAATAATTATTGTGAACAGTCTACCCCAGTGAGCGAAATAAAGGGTTCAGTTCGATATTCCAACCACCTGAAGAAGGCCGGAGCGTACAACGGCCAAAACGTTGTAATAAATATGGCGACAAAGATGAGGACAATAGTCCGAATAATGTAAATAAAGTACATAATACCTCATCTCAGAAATAGGGACAGATATTTTTGGATTCCGCTTTCGAAATTGTTCAAAATTCGCAAAAACATCCTATGCACCATTTCAGAAATAAATTGTAGTCCTGTGTAAAGTACTAATCAAAATTAAGTCTGGCACATGGCTACAATAGTGAAGCATTCAGCAGGGATCAAGCCTAGTGAGCAAAAGGTTGTGGGACTAAACTTGATAATCATCATCTTACAGTAGGATTCCTGTATTAATTCTGCGTACATAACACATAAATTTGATTTGTCGTATGCCAATCATTAAAAGGAAGACTGAATTTGATTTCATTGGTGTGCTGCTAAAATTGATTAAATCTAAACCTGTCGTCGATAACGAAGAAGACACGCGATATTTGTTTAGATAAACTTGACATCTTAGTAAACAATGATTTGGTTGTCTATGTCACAATTGGAACGCATGGAAAAATCTGAACATTAGCGCGCTTAAACATTTTCGGATAGCAATTAATCAGCTGGTATATTTCAACAGATGTCACATTCAAAGCTATTAGAAGAAGCAGAAATAGGGATTTGATGAAGTAAGGTTCTTTGTCTTTGTTTCTTTGTTGGCTTACAAGTTACCAATTTCTTATGCAACCTTTGGAACAGTATTATGGGAATAGGAATAATATGCCATCGGCGTTTCTTATCATCTCCTAACAAAGTAATTACTGTTCCAGCCATTTAAGAAAGAAAGAAAAAACGTTTATTCTTCTTATTCAGCGGAATGAAAACAATAAAAAATTCATTTAATTCCAATTGTTTAATAGTTTTATTTATTAAGCTTAGCTTAGTTTTGGCACAAGGCCACAAATAACCTTGAGAAAAGTATATGTCTCCACCTATGGATTAAATAACAGAATAGGTTTGATTCTCTCATCTTGGATGGCAAGCAGTCTAAAAGAAGAAAAGCTGAAATCCACATTATGGAGAAGGCAACGGGAAACCACTCCACTATATTTCCCAAGAATGCATAGCAATTTATAGATAATAAAGAAAAGGAATCTGTGGAAAGGGCAATGCGAAACAACTCCACTCTCTTTCCCAAGACGCCATGGTAATTCACAAATAATAAAGAAACTGAATGTGTGAAGAATTATGATCACCTACGCCCTGAAGGGACTCGGCATTAAATAAAATCCTTTTTCTCAATTAGGAAAGGCCAATTTTGAATTAAGAAATGAAGCTGATCTATGAATAAAATTTAAAAAATCCTAATCCACGCCTTAAATACTGAACAGTAAAAGCAAAGGCTTGACTAATTGAATTTTGCAGATCACTTCAATTTGAATCTAAACATCAGAACTGCTTTACTTCAATGATTCGCACTTGATTCCATTTTGTAGTTGATCTTCCTTAGAAGTTTTACCTTTTACGTTTCCTCCCTGCTTTAATTTATTGTTAATGCTACGTGTCAATGAAATTGTTTGCTTCTTTAACATTGCGCTTTTTTGCCAGCGGTGCTGCAACAAAATCCGTAATTGGGATTTACTTTTGCAAATAAAATGAATTAAATACATTCTAACGACATTTTTAAGACATTTCCTTCATGACGTACATTTCTACACTGATTGAGGTTCTATCGTAACAAATATCTAAGTCTATTGACAAATCATTGAAAATGGTTCGGTATTCTGTTTTGTTTTAAGCAGAAAGCAAACTTTAACACTGCTACTGAGCATTTTACATAACCGCTTATCTAATAAATTTGATGTGATTTAGCTGATGTAGTCACAACGTTTGTGAGAATAAAAATAGGAACGCTATAAGAGAAACTGTAACCAGATAAATACAGCTAGACTGTGGTCCGGAGCTTCATAAACAGTTTTATTTGATTTTTTAAAATTTTGTTTGTGTCTTTTTTGTTTGTTTGTTTTTTGTTTTTGGTTGTTTTTGCAATGAAGCATTAACGTGTTTGTCCAAAGTCATTACATAATTATTTTATTTTCATGCTTTCACAAATTAGTTTGTTTCGGAACTGAAAAAATTATTCTTTTAAACCTGATGTTATTTATCTCACAAACAATATTTTTTTGCTGTTTCATGCTTGTCTGGGTAAATGGTACACAAGACATGGAATCCAAACAAATAACAACTAATAAAGATAATAAAATAAAGAAATAAATTTCATTTTTAAAGTTATTTATACTTCAACATCATCTTCAGTTGATGTCTTACTTGCCGCGTGTTTTACGTGAAATAAAAAGAAAAAACGTGTTACCGATCTGAAGTCAAAGGGAAAAGAAAGCGAACATTTCAAAAATCACGCCGGTTGTAATTATCGACAAGGGAGGTAATCAAACAATTTCAAGTTTTACTGCTGAGCATTAACTAAAATATTCAACAATATATTACAAGTGAACATTTATGTCTAGATAAAAATGAAGTTTCAAATGTGCTAAGATTCTCTGATAACATTCAGCGATGATTGGATATATGCGACGACTGTGTTCCTTAAGTTCTCGACATATTTATGCATGTAAAATGTTTAAGAATTTTCCAGTTAGTCAAAAACGTACAGTAAAATCTGTACAATGATTTCATTTATTTATTCGCTTTGTTGTTTCCTTTCAGAAGTCTTTCGTTGCTGAAAATTCTGTTAATCTCGTCAACGAGATTACGCTAACTCACGATTCCAGTCTGGCCGGAAGTAACACTAACCGCCACAAACAATTGAACGATAACGCGGCTAACTCGAGCAACACTCGGCGATATGAAGAATATCCCATCACAATGGAGAAGACGTCGCAGATGGAACGAACAGAACCAAAGAAATTAAACCGAAAAGGTCGACTTGTTACTTTCTACCGCAACGGTGACCCTTTCTCATCGGGTCTGATCGTGTCCATCAGCCAAAAGAGTTTCCCGACCTTAGACTCTTTGTTGGCTTGGCTCAACACCAAAATTGTGACCACAAATGGGGTAAATTTTATCTTTAGTTATCCGGATGGACACGAAGTAAAGAGTGTTTCCGATTTCCGGGGAGGTTACCTCTACGTCGTCTCGAGCACGCGGATGTTCAACCGAAATATAAAGTATGGCGTATGCAAAGAACAGCAACAGGTAAGAAAAGAATCAGTTATCATTGCTCCTTAACAACATTACTGAGCTTATATCTTTACTAGTGTCTGTTTGTGGTGATTATGATGATGATGATGATTATGATGATGATTATGATGATGATAATAATTTGGCAACGACAGGTAAGTTAGATAATCATCAAAGTCTAGTCTGAATTTTTTTCTTTTCTTTTCTAGAAGTTTTAAAAACGCCAGACTCTTCAAAGGGCAAAATTCTGCAACCTGAAGCCAAGATATTTTATGTACTACGAAATAATTTTCAGCCTAGGTTAGAGCTAAAAAAATTGAAAGAGAGTAAGGCAAGAGGAGGCGGAAATTAAATTACCGACCTCTTCCTAGTTTCGACATGTTGTGAAGCTATAATGAAAGTTTCTGTTATGGCATACACCAAGCACTTGACGAATTTGACTTTCGTCGAAATTTCAGAAAATGTGTTAAACAAGTTTAAAAAAAAACAAAGACAAATGTGAATTTGATTGCGATACAATATCATATTTAGGCTATCAGATTTCAAAAGGTGCTATCATGGCAGATCCATAGTTAATTAAGAAACGTTCAGAGGCATCTATAGCTACTAATAAAAAAGAATTAGAATCTTTTTAGGATTGGCTAATTTTTATAATAAACACAGTTACTTAACAGAACCATTTGCTGAACTGCAAAGGCAAAACGTAGCGTTTGAGGAATTTAAAAAAGATACTCGCAGTAGAAGTCATTGCAAAATTCTTTGATCCCAAAAAGGAGGTTAAGTTAACTATGGAAATTAGTGAACGAGCTGGGTCAGTAATTTTATCGCAAAAAGGCCATCCTTTCACGAAGATTGACGTGAGCAGAAATAGATTATTTAAATATTGAAAATTAGGCATTGGTCATTGTCTGGGACGCAGACAGTGCCAGACAAGTTTTATTCGGTAAGAAGTTTCGAACCATAAACCTATAGAGTTTATTTTTAACCCTAGAAATAAGCTACCAAAAGTTACTTCTTCAAGAATTCTAAGATGGGCCATAAAATTAATGGCATATGATTTTGACATTGAGTACGTAAAAGGAAATACAATGCCACATGTCGTTGCGCTGTCAAGGTTACAATTTAATAAGGATTAAAAAGAAAAATGGAAATCCCGGATGAAGAAATATTACATTGGGTTGAAACGGACATATTATCTATACAAATCTTTCCAATCGGAAACTCTACATGATCCGATATTAAGCAAGATTGCAAAGAAAGAGGTAGAGTAATTGTTCCAAAGCTGAAAGACCTTATAAATAAATAAGGCATAAATTAACGATGGGAAACGGCTTTATATGCAAGATGTGATAGTACCACCAGAAAGTGTAAGAAAAGATATTTTAAAATGTGTACCTAATGATTTGCATTACGGGATAACAGCTACACAGAGGAGATTAAAATTGGAGGTATGGTAGTCGGGATATTATCGCGATATAGAAAGATATGTAGACAAATGCCTAAAATGTGCAGAAATGAAGAATTTTCGACAAAGGAGAATACACTCATGGTCTAAAGAAACGGAACCATAGACTTGTGTTAATATGGACCATGCACAGGGGTATTTCTAATTTTCGTTGGCTCCTTTTCTGTATGGCCGGAAGTTTCTAAATTTAAAGGTAGAAATACAACTACAATGAATCAAATATTAAGAGTGATATTTTTTACAAATGGGGTCCTTAAAACATTAGTAGCAGACAACGCACCAGAATTTTGTGATGTAAATTTATGTAATTGGTCGAGGCGGATAGGCTGTTTCCCTTACAAAACGCCACTTTATCACCGTATCACCCATAATCTAATGGGATATTAGATAGAGAACATCACTGGAATTACGAAAACTTAAGGAATCATCACACATGCTAGGCCACAAAAATCTCCTGAGCCGACCAAGCATAGAAATGAATACAATATGGGAACCAGTAATAAAGAGTGATAGAGAACAGCAATGAATAACAACAAAAAATTGCCAAAAAGGGTTCGGTTCGAAATTCCAATCACCTGAAGAAGGCAAGGGCGTACAACGGCTGAAACGTTGTGAATATGACAATGAAGATGAAGTTAACAGTCCGAATAATGTAAGTAATCATAATACCTCATCTCAGAGATATAGACAGATAAAAAAAAAGGATGAGTTCTTCAGATCAGGATAATGTAATAGAAGATGAGCTATGGATGAGACACGGAAGAAGATGAAATGAGACCAAAACCTCCATTAAAAAGAACAGAACATCAAGCCTCAAGGGAGAGAGGAGGGTAGGAGTTATAGAAGGATTTCAAAAACAACGACAGGCATTAAACCTCTTCGGTTCAAGGAGGTCTAAACAGGATTTTATCTATTTGCATTATAGGAGAAATAAAGTCTAAACTAAAAAGTCAAACGGGAGTAAATTGACTACGGATCACGTATCGTAGAACAACACTATACAACACATAGTCAAATAACAAGCTACAGGAGAGAGCACAAGGAGAGTTAAGTTCATACCTTTTCCAGGATTATAATTCCGAAAGTGACATAAACAATTCATATCGGAATTCGAAGTGTACAAAGGCACTGAAATTCGCACAATTAAGGCTATATTTTTTATTCCAAATTGTCAGTAATGATGCATACGGACTTAGAATCCGTGTGCATCAGCATCAGTACAAAGCTAAATTACCAAATAAAATTTAAAACTGCTTGATTAATGGATAAAATCTAAAATATCAATTATAGCTGCTACATGAAGCGACAAAAAAGTAAAAGATTGTATCTACTAAAAATTCTGTATTAACAGTTAAAAACTAAAACGCCCGTTAAAACCGCTACACTATCAGATAGAAACTAAAATCTTTATTAAACTGATGCACTTAAACATAAACGTAAACATCAATTGATAAAAATTAAAAGACCTTCATATTAAAGCTTCAATATTCAAATATAAAAAAAAAAATAAAATCTGTATCGTTAAAACTCATCCCTAGTAGATAAAACCAAAATGCATTGCATAAAACAACTTCATTAGCTGCAAAAAAAACCCTTTCCAGTGACATATAAAGGCTAAAACATTCTCTTAAAATTACTATATGACAGATAAAAACTAAAACAGCGATCTACTATTTTTTTTTATTTTAACAGCCAGAAACTAAAGCATTCATCTAATAAAACTGCTACACTAAAAGCTAAAAATAAAATATTTATTAAAGCGGTTACATGGAGAAGTATAGAAAGATAAGTTTAGAGAGGGAGAGAAAGAAAAAGATAAGGGTTTTAAAGGAAAACGCAATTCCCTCCTTTTAATTTGAATTCTTTTTATTTTTTAAATTTTATTTTTATCGGGACTCACTACAAACAGATAAAAATGAAGTATATATTAAAATTAAAACCATCGAACTCTTATTTTAACTGAAAAAAAATAAAACATTGAACCCGCTAAACCAAAACGCTGCTACACCATCTATTAACAATTATAAGCTAATACGTATACTAAAATTACTTGATTAACGGACAAAAACATATAGCATCTGTCTTTTTTTAATCATTTCACCACAAGCATGGCAATAAAGCCACTAAGACGCAGTGGGGGGGGGTGCTGAGTCTTAGAAAATATGAGAAAAAGAAAACATTATTAGGGAGAGAGAACAATAAAAGAATAGGAATTAAAAAAACAGAAGATAACGATTGGCATTGCATTTAAATTTTTGAAGATCAAATTTGACTGGAAAGCCGGAATCGAGAAAAGAGTTCCACGCCCGGCAATTACGAGAGAAGAAACTTTTAGCAGAGAACTTACAGTTAAATCAGACAGTTTCAAGTGTATAATGATGGGACCTATCTGCCAATCTAATACTGCGCTTAAATTCATAAAAGCTAGGTACCAAAGAGGAAAGCTCATCAGAACAATTACCATAAAAAATATTTATATAAAAGGTACTGGAAGAATACGTTACAGCGGTGGGAAAGTGACTGAAACTGAGATGCCAGGTCAAGACCAATAACATTTCAGATTCTTCCTTGGATTTTATTAAGAATCTCTAAAAACATAGCAGGAGCACTAGACCAGATGTGACAGCAATAATCAATGCATGGACAAATGGTAAACTTATAAATATGTAAAATAGATTCTGGCGCGAAAAGAACCAACTTTTCTAGTAGCAATTGATTAATTCTATTAACGACTGCTACATTAACAGTTAAAGATAAAATATATATCTGTTAAAACTGTTACATTAACAGTTAAAGATAAAATATATATCTGTTAAAACTGTTACATTAACAGTTAAAGATAAAATATATATCTGTTAAAACTGTTACGTTAACAGATAAGAACTAAAACGCATGTTTAAACTGACATAATAATAATAATTGAAAGTAAAAAAGTTTAAACTGCAATATTAATAGGTAATAACTAAACTATACATTTGATGAAATTACTTTATTAACAGATAAAAAGTTAAAACATTTATTTATTAAAACTGCTATATCTAAGAGAATAACTAAAATCCACCTTAAAACTTATACACTAAATGATAAATAAAACATCTACTAAAAGTTCTATATTGACATATTAAAATTAAAACACCGATCTGTTAAAACTGCTATATTAAGAGATAAAATTTAAGTTATACGAATTACCTTATGATTTACATACAATATGTTTATAATCTTTTTTACGTTGTAAATGAATTCAAGTTGTAAGTGTTAAAAATAAATTAAGTTGGCAATAAAGCTAGCTCTAACCTCTGGTCACCATATTAGATTAGATTAACATAGGAACCAATTAATTTTCTTAATCAATTTCCATCACTTTCCACACGTTGGGCGTCATTTACAGCATTAATTAACCGACTTTCTATTTGAGAGTTTCGTTCATCAAACGCATGTCCACTTGATCAACACTGAAAGACACAGCGTTTAACCCTTGTTGTGCCGTTGATAAGAAACATTCTAAATTTACATTAATATATTAAAGAACAGATAATCGAAATATGTCCCTTGATTCAAGAAACGACGTTTTGGTCATGACGATAGTCAATGTAAAAATATTGTTAGTTGTCTTCACTTGAGCCCTTGATAAGGGAAATACAGGCCAAAGCCACCTGTCGGAGAACAGTGATGACGGCACTGAGAGGTGAGTTTCTCTTAGAACGAAGCAAAGGCCAAAACAGACATGATTCCATGGAAGGGTATTAATTACGACCGTTATATCCCACGAACAAAGAGGATAAAATATGATTTGCATTATTTAATCTATTGAATTATTTATTGTTTAGTAATCTTTGAGATGATCTTATCATTGCATCAACAATGACCTGCTTGATATCTGTTAATTGCGTTTATCCTACATGTGTCAGAGATCGGCGTTCGAGTTTAGGCTAAATAAAAAAAACAGCATTGTTTAATGTTGATCTTCAAGGCAAACAAACAAGAAAGACATCTTCACTTGGAAGATTGACACAAACTAATGTTCTGTGTCCGATTTCGCATGATCTTACCTTGTGCCAGACTAAGCAATGCTTCATGAATACCAGGAATAAGCAATGATTTTTTTCGCAATGTTAGAGAAATTCTCACGTTACGAAATCGACGAATCACACTGAAAATGCTTTGAAAATTAAAGATAATAATTTTTATGATCATAAATTTGTAAATTGTTAAACTTCCGTTTTGAAGTATAAACACTATACACTCGTTCCATTGAAATAATGTGAAAATGTATTCTTACTGCATCTTGCAAAGTTTAGAAAGCTCAATCTCAAAATGGCGATAATGAGATTTGTGTTCATTTTAAAATTATTGTAACCTTTTGTGTTCCAGAACTTGTTAGATTAGAAATAAGCATTAACCTAAGTTGAAAAGTTATTTTTTACTAGTAGAGTTTTTTTTTTTATTCCTGCTTTGACGCAAGGCAATATTGATGCTACAAGGCACAGATTATAGTTGATCTCTAGTGTCGAAATTCTTTTACTTGCTTCAGATGATCTGCGGCATGATATGAACAGAAGGATTGAATCAGTGAAATTGCATCTCATCTGATTTTGTTGTAATATTTGCAATGGGAAAATCTTATATGCATGATTTTAACCCATTAACTACCAAATTTTTTTAATGCGCATTTTTGGCCCAGACAGGTGTCTTAAGAGTTTATTTATTCCTTATGTTTAATTTCAGTAGTTACCATTGTCGTTTTTATAGAAAGTAGAACATCAAATATATATGTGTATAAAACATCAAAAAATAATATTGATTAGAAATAATAAAAATACTTTTCAAAATAGCCATTATTTTTCTACTCGTGAAATGTAAAATTATGACAGAAAGTATCTTCTTACGGCTAATAATAAAAAAAATAAAGAATGAGTTTAATTTTAACAAATTCCCAAATGCGGCTCATGGCAGGTAATGGGTTAAAGTGGTCTTGTAAACTTCTGCAAGATTCTGCTAATTTTCCAATATTCCCACTCATACCGTATATACTTGCGTATAATGCAAATTTTTCCGATCAGTTTTTACGCAGAAATAGGGGACCGTACTATACACAGGTAATTTTTTTGAAGAGGTTAAAAATCATGCATTTTCAGTGACCGATTGCACTATACACAGGTATTTTTTCTGGAGGGGTTAAAATTTATTCAAATATTTTAGCCGTTACACTATACATAAAGTCGTCTTATACAATGTTGAGAATGCTTACTCATTTATCTTCTATATGTATTTATTCGATAGCTTAAGACCATATTCTTATTTTACATATCTCTTCGCCATCTTCATCGTTATAGCTATTGTGGTTGTTCTTGCAATTTCAGCCTTAAAATCAGCTATGGTTTCCAATTGAACGGAATACCTAAAATGGGCCTTAACCTCAATTCACTCGGGCAGCGCGCGTGACGATTGTATCGAATCAGTGAACGAGTAAACAGATGATCAATAAGAATAAAGCAGTTTTAAATAAATAATTAAATCTGATTCGTCAGAAATGAGCGGATGGTTATCAGCTTTGTGCAGAGTAACGTTCTTGATAAAATATTACAGAGAGAAAGCAGCCATCTATATCATAGCAAAAGTCAATTTTGTAGATCGAGTCAAGAGATAAAAAGATCGGCTATATCATTCAAAGAACTGTAGTAACGGGTGGTAAGGTCTACTTAGATGTCTTAAATCATGTCTCTTCATCATTGGAGCGCTTTTCATTACATTTCTAACAAAAAACTATACTTCAGACGTCCACCCGACAGTAAATCTTAGCACAACTGCTTCCAGTTAAAAAGTAAGCTATATGTTATCACATAGATTAAGTTCATGTGATACTGGACGCAAGTTCGAATCTCTGTGTACGTTACTTTTTTTTTTCCGTATTAAGGTAATTTAATTACCGGAGAATCAGCGTGAATTCTCATCATTTAATGAACATAGAATAGACTCGAAATTTTGTAAATTAATCATCAGAAAATTTATCCAAATTCCCATAATTTAACGCCCAGAGAATGAATATGATTTTTCAAAATTAAATGACCTGAGAATAGATCAATATTTCCTTAATTTACTAATTGGAGAATAGAGCCAAATTTCCGTAATTTAGTGACCGGAAAATAGATCCGAATATTTTTAATTCAAACGAAGAATAGATCAAAATTTCTGTAATTTAATTACCGGAGAATAGATATGAATTTCCATAAATGATTGATTTTATTTTATTAAACAGTATATTTATTTATTTTCGTCTACCGGCCTGACGACGAGGAAGATTTCATTTAAAAACAACCTTTCTCGATTGGTAAAGTTTCTTCGTGGCCGAACCGGTAAGGCACATCGGATTTAATAGTAGTTTTCTTCTGCCTAGGCAGACGCAGGTTCGAATCCTACGGGTGAGCGCATTTTTTTAAAATAAATTATCTTGAATATTCAGGCTTGTAGATGAAAATAAATAAATATACTGTTTAAAGAATAAATTAAATCTACTAGACATAATAAACTAAATAAAGTTGAACCTACGATTGAATTTACACGTGAATTTGAAATAAACAAATCTCTACCTTTCCTCGACATCTTATTAATACGGAACAATAACAAATAAGACTTAAAAGTTTATTGCAAACCCAAACGATCCACTTGATTTCTATTCCCACCACAAAAAAAAATTAAAATCTGGATTAGTCATAGGATTTTACCACAGAGCCATTAAGATATTTTGCCGAGAATAAGTAAATGGAGTAGAGAAATATATTGAGAAAACATTTAAATTTCACTCCCCACACCATTTCATCATCAACGCTAGAGAAAGAGCTTACAAAATCCACAAATAAAAAAATAGACACCACCAATAGCACTTCTAACAAAAACAACATAAAATTCAAAATCCTACCATCTAACGCTCTTTTTGCTAACCTTAAAAATAAATTATTTATCCCTAATACTAAGATCATTACTCTACGTCCAAGACAATCGAAGATATAATTAGTAAGAAAAATAAATTCAGCACTAATTCAAGTGCTGGTACTTATCAAGTAAATCGTTTACAATGTGAAAAGATTTATATAGGGGAGACAGTACGTGATCTAAAAGCACGTATCTACGAACACAAAAGAGATTTACGTTTAGACAAACATTCAAACTCTCTCGGAATACACAGGAACAAAACTGGTTAAAACTTTGATTTTATTAATGCCACCCTAATTAAAAAAGAATAGAATTCTTTAAGGAGAATGTACCCTGAGAGCCTACTAATAACAATATTATCAACTATAAGCACAGGTGAAAAAAATTACATTACATCGTCAACCTTTACTGAATCCATTCTTAAAGAATCTAACGTATGTTTATCTAAACCAAAACTGTATGTATGTAAAAACGTTCCCAAATCAACATGCGAAAAAACCAACAAACATAATGCCTATTAGACACACACACACACACACACACACACACACACACACACACACACACGCACACACACACACGAATATACATTATTATCTGATGCTCACAGAGACAAACTACAATTTTTATACACTTACATACACATAGCAATATTTACGATTTTTCTGGTATGCTTGGAATCCGTTAACTTCTTGGAAATTCGGATAGACGCGTCATCTCTCCTTGAATTCGGAACGCCATAAATTATGTTAACGTTGTTTTAAAAGAGTCGAATGCACGTGGCGTCAATATGAGGAGAGTGCAGAGGATGAGTCTAATGGTGATTACGAAGGTACGGTAGTTCGGAAAACTCTCTGATCGTTCTGAAAATAAAAGAACTCCCGAATTTATTGGTGAGGGCCTAAGATTCAACACCGTGGCCTACATCAACTGCTTTGAGGAGGTAATGCTACCCCTGGGTTAAGACGGTAGCTCCTAGAAACCCCTATATCTGGTAACAGGTATCTGCACTGTGCCACACAAACAGGAGAACACAGCCATAGATATCAGACAATTTCTGCGATCACAACCCACTTACATCTGGCCGCCTAACTCTCTAGACTTCAACCCCCTTGATTATTATATGTGGGACGAAGTTGCACAAGAGACCAACAAAACTCCTTGTAACACCAAAGATGAACTGAAGGCAAGCATTATGGCAGTATTTTCTGTTAAAATTTGATGCCAGTGTTATTTTCATTTTTGTGTCATTTATACGACAATTTATCGATCGCCCCATATATATATATATATATATATATATATATATATATATATATATATATATATATATATATATATATATATATATATATATATATAAAATTATGAACGTCTCAATAATTCATGATACAAGGAAAGATAATAAACTTATATGATGTGCTGCTGAATATCGCCAATGATATCAATTGATAAGAAAAATTACTTTAATTCAGTTCTTGTCCCCCCCTTATCGTGTTATGTTCTTTATTGTGTGAATCAAGAGGACAGATGCATAACAAGCGTATCGCCTAATGATTTAAATATTCCCCTTCATCTTAATTTTTGCTCTGCTTCATTAACTTACATAAAACGAATGATTTCTTCAGGACTTTTTTATCTTTCGTTCCAGCTTTACCCCCCTCTCTCTCTCTCTCTCTCTTTCTTTCTTTCTTTCTCTCTCTCTCTCTCTCTCTTTATCTCTTTCTCTCTCTGCAGTGAAGTTAAAATTACGGTCCTGTCCATTGCGCTCAACTTCTAATATGCGAACGGCATCAATCTATCACTTCTCCCCCCACCTATGGATTAATTAGCAGATTAGACAGAGATAAAAAGGAAATGGAGATGGCTTTTAAATATTTTCAGGTGAATTTTGACGCGAAATCATCACTGGGGTTAATTTCTTTCTACATTGCAGGTGATAAAGTCCCATTTTCGATATTTAAAACAATCGTTAAAACCGTTCAAAATTCACACATTTAAATTTCGATATTTAAATTTCGATATGATTCATTTATTTTTAAACAAATGTTAAGAAAAAATTAAAGAATATTTTTTCCATATTTTGAAATTTGTTTGTCTTTTTAATTTTCATGAATCCTTGATTCGAATAGCAAAAATCAAATCAAATTGTTTTCATGATAAAATAAAATAGAAATTCAAAGAAAATCTTTAATTTATTTTTCGTTGTTTTAAATGAGTTTTATGTATCAATATTAGTTGAAAAAATAATATAAGTGACTTATTGAAATAATTAGAAAGAATAGAGAAATCCTGTGGAATGAGTAACCATGGTCAAATGCAAAAATAAGTAGCAGAACTGTTCAACAGAATTGACAAAGTTTTCAATAAGCAATAACAAGAGAAGAAAAGAGAAAGGAACGGAACAAAAAGAATATCACGCAAGCAAACAATATATGCAAAACAAATCAACAATAAAAAGGCAAAAAGTTCGCAAAATAATTGGCACTGACACATTGTAAGCGTTCTCAAAGCAAATGAAATATTTGTCGCAGATTACTTCCACGACGCAGAGAACAAGTCAATCAAAGTTCAGACTCGAATATCGGGGGCAGAAAGAAATGCCGAAAACTCGATTGGCAGGTACTATGTCACAAATCCCAATGCACGTACACAGTCAGATAAATAACGCACTCTCCGACGAACGCGGTAGCCAAAATACACGAATTTTGCTCCCTGATTCGAGAACATCAACTGCTTTTATCGGCCGAGCATTTTTTCATTCGTCGACAACTGGGAGAGGACGTCCAATTTTTGCATATCAAAATACTTTTATAGCGACTCCTGCAACGGACTTGTTTATTAATTTACATATTCCGTCTTCAGCATGTCATGTGGAATACGTGCTCTTTTTTTTCTTTTTTTTTTTTTTTTGGTAAGTAATTTTCTTTTTTGCCACATTTTCCGTCGTAGGATACACGCGACGCGCTGTCACTTGATTTGACAAGGTAAGTCGCCGTTTTCTTCGCTATACACACAGAAGCAAGTTCGGACAAGCGAACGTAGTGTTCTGATTTCAAGACAAGACAGATCGGGACTGAGCATTGTCAAACTGGAAACCGGTCAATTGACTAAGAAAAAATCCAAGTATGCATTTGTACTTCTGGCTATAAAAGTGGGCAACTTTTTACAGTCATTCCCATGGAGTTTGATATTAACAAATTCTATAAAAAATAACTAATTCTAAGTTAATGTTACTCGACAATTTCCGGAAAAAACCCTGGCGTATTAATATGATCCTTGCCTGTTTACTGCCCTGACAGGATTTAAATCTATATGTCTGATTCTTTGACGTGTCAAAACCAACGAAGAAAACTGACATTGGCTTATGTATATATAATGTGTGTAATGACAATAATATTTTCGAGAGTCACATGTATCACTCCCGACAATTCCAGGAGGAGAAACAAAGAAGTAAATCGACTGCATGACGGTCAATAACAGATTCAGGAATGCACATTTACACTGTAAAACTGCCAACTCCGGGAGCAACCACATTCCAGTAGTATGTAATCATAGAGTGAAACTAGAGAAATTGAAGAGGGTCAAGGCAGTAGCCAAATTGCAATACGACAGACTCTCTCCTGAATGATCCAAATTTGAAGAGGGATAGCCGAAAACAGAAGCAATAAGAACTGAATGAAAATGGAAATTCGAAGTGGGACACATTAAAAGAAGTTTTAGTAACATCAGCAAATGTGATCATCCCAAAGAAAACTAAAAAAAGAAACGGATGACCAACGAAATTATTGACATGATAAAAGGAGACAGCAAACAATGCCGATGTATAGCACAGAATATAAAGCATTCCACAAAGAAATTGGAAACAAATTCGGGCAGGAGAAAAGAGGAATGACTCAAGGAAAAACGGCAGCAATAGGAAGAATGAATATTGCAAATGAATCTGATATGAATAGAAACATAACAGAGAAGTAAGCCTACAAAAGAGATGATCAAAAAGAAAATGCATAAGATTCAAGGGGAGGGGGGACGATAATGACAGGAGGAGGAAAATACTCCAGAAGGAAGGAACATTTGAGGACTCTTCCACGGAGAACCAAAAATATTAAAGTCTAAAATGATATCAGAACTGCATAAATTGAAGAACAAAACAACAGGAACACAATTATATTCGAATAATACGGCATTTATATATATTTTTCCGTCCCTCTTTGTTGGCAGATACTTTGCAGTGATCCAAATTAGAGACAATTGGATAAAAGCAATATTCACTAATGAATCATAAATCTGTATTAGCCAAGGAAGATAGAACTTGGCAATGCACTGTGATGACCACATAATGCGATTGCCGTGCGTCATTTCAGATTCGTTCATCTTTGTCTTTCCAATGTCTCAGCTGTGTCTATCCTGTATGTGTAGTGTTCCCATATAGAAGTTTTGCCCATGCCCTTCTCATCGTGATCCAGTGTTTGATTCTGGTGCTGCTCAGTTTTCCATCCATCGTTGTTGGCAGATACTTTGTAGTGATCCAAATTAGAGACAATTGGATAAAAGCAATATTCACTAATGAATCATAAATCTGTATTAGCCAAGGAAGATAGAACTTGGCAATGCACTGTGATGACCACATAATGCGATTCCCGTGCGTCATTTCAGATTCGTTCATCTTTGTCTTTCCAATGTCTCAGCTGTGTCTATCCTGTATGTGTAGTGTTCCCATATAGAAGTTTTGCCCATGCCGTTCTCATCGTGATCCAGTGTTTGATTCTGGTGCTGCTCAGTTTTCCATCCATCGTTGTTGGCAGATACTTTGTAGTGATCCAAATTAGAGACAATTGGATAAAAGCAATATTCACTAATGAATCATAAATCTGTATTAGCCAAGGAAGATAGAACTTGGCAATGCACTGTGATGACCACATAATGCGATTCCCGTGCGTCATTTCAGATTCGTTCATCTTTGTCTTTCCAATGTCTCAGCTGTGTCTATCCTGTATGTGTGGTGTTCCCATATAGAAGTTTTGCCCATGCCCTTCTCATCGTGATCCAGTGTTTGATTCTGGTGCTGCTCAGTTTTCCATCCATCGTTGTTGGCAGATACTTTGTAGTGATCCAAATTAGAGACAATTGGATAAAAGCAATATTCACTAATGAATCATAAATCTGTATTAGCCAAGGAAGATAGAACTTGGCAATGCACTGTGAAGACCACATAATGCGATTGCCGTGCGTCATTTCAGATTCGTTCATCTTTGTCTTTCCAATGTCTCAGCTGTGTCTATCCTGAATGTGTGGTGTTCCCATATAGAAGTTTTGTCCATGCCCGTCTCATCGTGATCAAGTGTTTAATTCTGGTGCTGCTCAGTTTTCCATCCATCGTTGTTGGCAGATACTTTGTAGTGATCCAAATTAGAGACAATTGGATAAAAGCAATATTCACTAATGAATCATAAATCTGTATTAGCCAAGGAAGATAGAACTTGGCAATGCACTGTGATGACCACATAATGCGATTGCCGTGCGTCATTTCAGATTCGTTCATCTTTGTCTTTCCAATGTCTCAGCTGTGTCTATCCTGAATGTGTGGTGTTCCCATATAGAAGTTTTGTCCATGCCCGTCTCATCGTGATCAAGTGTTTGATTCTGGTGCTGCTCAGTTTTCCATCCATCGTTGTTGGCAGATACTTTGTAGTGATCCAAATTAGAGACAATTGGATAAAAGCAATATTCACTAATGAATCATAAATCTGTATTAGCCAAGGAAGATAGAACTTGGCAATGCACTGTGATGACCACACAATGCGATTGCCGTGCGTCATTTCAGATTCGTTCATCTTTGTCTTTCCAATGTCTCAGCTGTGTCTATCCTGTATGTGTGGTGTTGCCATATAGAAGTTTTGCCCATTCCCTTCTCATCGTGATCCAGTGTTTGATTCTGGTGCTGCTCAGTTTTCCATCCATCGTTGTTGGCAGATACTTTGTAGTGATCCAAATTAGAGACAATTGGATAAAAGCAATATTCACTAATGAATCATAAATCTGTATTAGCCAAGGAAGATAGAACTTGGCAATGCACTGTGATGACCACACAATGCGATTGCCGTGCGTCATTTCAGATTCGTTCATCTTTGTCTTTCCAATGTCTCAGCTGTGTCTATCCTGTATGTGTGGTGTTCCCATATAGAAGTTTTGCCCATTCCCTTCTCATCGTGATCCAGTGTTTGATTCTGGTGCTGCTCAGTTTTCCATCCATCGTTGTTGGCAGATACTTTGTAGTGATCCAAATTAGAGACAATTGGATAAAAGCAATATTCACTAATGAATCATAAATCTGTATTAGCCAAGGAAGATAGAACTTGGCAATGCACTGTGATGACCACATAATGCGATTGCCGTGCGTCATTTCAGATTCGTTCATCTTTGTCTTTCCAATGTCTCAGCTGTGTCTATCCTGTATGTGTGGTGTTCCCATATAGAAGTTTTGTCCATGCCCGTCTCATCGTGATCAAGTGTTTGATTCTGGTGCTGCTCAGTTTTCCATCCATCGTTGTTGGCAGATACTTTGTAGTGATCCAAATTAGAGACAATTGGATAAAAGCAATATTCACTAATGAATCATAAATCTGTATTAGCCAAGGAAGATAGAACTTGGCAATGCACTGTGATGACCACAGAATGCGATTGCCGTGCGTCATTTCAGATTCGTTCATCTTTGTCTTTTCAATGTCTCAGCTGTGTCTATCCTGTATGTGTAGTGTTCCCATATAGAAGTTTTGCCCATGCCCTTCTCATCGTGATCCAGTGTTTGATTCTGGTGCTGCTCAGTTTTCCATCCATCGTTGTTGGCAGATACTTTGTAGTGATCCAAATTAGAGACAATTGGATAAAAGCAATATTCACTAATGAATCATAAATCTGTATTAGCCAAGGAAGATAGAACTTGGCAATGCACTGTGATGACCACACAATGCGATTGCCGTGCGTCATTTCAGATTCGTTCATCTTTGTCTTTCCAATGTCTCAGCTGTGTCCATCCTGTATGTGTGGTGTTCCCATATAGAAGTTTTGCCCATGCCCTGCTCATCGTGATCCAGTGTTTGATTCTGGTGCTGCTCAGTTTTCCATCCATCGTTGTTGGCAGATACTTTGTAGTGATCCAAATTAGAGACAATTGGATAAAAGCAATATTCACTAATGAATCATAAATCTGTATTAGCCAAGGAAGATAGAACTTGGCAATGCACTGTGATGACCACACAATGCGATTGCCGTGCGTCATTTCAGATTCGTTCATCTTTGTCTTTCCAATGTCTCAGCTGTGTCCATCCTGTATGTGTGGTGTTCCCATATAGAAGTTTTGCCCATGCCCTGCTCATCGTGATCCAGTGTTTGATTCTGGTGCTGCTCAGTTTTCCATCCATCGTTGTTGGCAGATACTTTGTAGTGATCCAAATTAGAGACAATTGGATAAAAGCAATATTCACTAATGAATCATAAATCTGTATTAGCCAAGGAAGATAGAACTTGGCAATGCACTGTGATGACCACACAATGCGATTGCCGTGCGTCATTTCAGATTCGTTCATCTTTGTCTTTCCAATGTCTCAGCTGTGTCCATCCTGTATGTGTGGTGTTCCCATATAGAAGTTTTGCCCATGCCCTGCTCATCGTGATCCAGTGTTTGATTCTGGTGCTGCTCAGTTTTCCATCCATCGTTGTTGGCAGATACTTTGTAGTGATCCAAATTAGAGACAATTGGATAAAAGCAATATTCACTAATGAATCATAAATCTGTATTAGCCAAGGAAGATAGAACTTGGCAATGCACTGTGATGACCACACAATGCGATTGCCGTGCGTCATTTCAGATTCGTTCATCTTTGTCTTTCCAATGTCTCAGCTGTGTCCATCCTCTATGTGTGGTGTTCCCATATAGAAGTTTTGCCCATGCCCTGCTCATCGTGATCCAGCGTTTGATTCTGGTGCTGCTCAGTTTTCCATCCATCGTTGTTGGCAGGTACTTTGTAGTGATCCAAATTAGAGACAATTGGATAAAAGCAATATTCACTAATGAATCATAAATCTGTATTAGCCAAGGAAGATACAACTTGGCAATGCACTGTGATGACCACACAATGCGATTGCCGTGCGTCATTTCAGATTCGTTCATCTTTGTCTTTCCAATGTCTCAGCTGTGTCCATCCTGTATGTGTGGTGTTCCCATATAGAAGTTTTGCCCATGCCCTGCTCATCGTGATCCAGTGTTTGATTCTGGTGCTGCTCAGTTTTCCACCCATCGTTGTTAGCAGATACTTTGTAGTGATCCAAATTAGAGACAATTGGATAAAAGCAATATTCACTAATGAATCATAAATCTGTATTAGCCAAGGAAGATAGAACTTGGCAATGCACTGTGATGACCACACAATGCGATTGCCGTGCGTCATTTCAGATTCGTTCATCTTTGTCTTTCCAATGTCTCAGCTGTGTCCATCCTGTATGTGTGGTGTTCCCATATAGAAGTTTTGCCCATGCCCTGCTCATCGTGATCCAGTGTTTGATTCTGGTGCTGCTCAGTTTTCCATCCATCGTTGTTGGCAGATACTTTGTAGTGATCCAAATTAGAGACAATTGGATAAAAGCAATATTCACTAATGAATCATAAATCTGTATTAGCCAAGGAAGATAGAACTTGGCAATGCACTGTGATGACCACACAATGCGATTGCCGTGCGTCATTTCAGATTCGTTCATCTTTGTCTTTCCAATGTCTCAGCTGTGTCCATCCTCTATGTGTGGTGTTCCCATATAGAAGTTTTGCCCATGCCCTGCTCATCGTGATCCAGCGTTTGATTCTGGTGCTGCTCAGTTTTCCATCCATCGTTGTTGGCAGGTACTTTGTAGTGATCCAAATTAGAGACAATTGGATAAAAGCAATATTCACTAATGAATCATAAATCTGTATTAGCCAAGGAAGATAGAACTTGGCAATGCACTGTGATGACCACATAATGCGATTGCCGTGCGTCATTTCAGATTCGTTCATCTTTGTCTTTCCAATGTCTCAGCTGTGTCCATCCTGTATGTGTGGTGTTCCCATATAGAAGTTTTGTCCATGCCCGTCTCATCGTGATCCAGTGTTTGATTCTGGTGCTGCTCAGTTTTCCATCCATCGTTGTTGGCAGATACTTTGTAGTGATCCAAATTAGAGACAATTGGATAAAAGCAATATTCACTAATGAATCATAAATCTGTATTAGCCAAGGAAGATAGAACTTGGCAATGCACTGTGATGACCACACAATGCGATTGCCGTGCGTCATTTCAGATTCGTTCATCTTTGTCTTTCCAATGTCTCAGCTGTGTCTATCCTGTATGTGTGGTGTTCCCATATAGAAGTTTTGTCCATGCCCGTCTCATCGTGATCCAGTGTTTGATTCTGGTGCTGCTCAGTTTTCCATCCATCGTTGTTGGCAGATACTTTGTAGTGATCCAAATTAGAGACAATTGGATAAAAGCAATATTCACTAATGAATCATAAATCTGTATTAGCCAAGGAAGATAGAAGTTCGCAATACACTGTGATGACCACATAATGCGATTGCCGTGCGTCATTTCAGATTCGTTCATCTTTGTCTTTCCAATGTCTCAGCTGTGTCTATCCTGTATGTGTGGTGTTCCCATATAGAAGTTTTGCCCATGCCCTGCTCATCGTGATCCAGTGTTTGATTCTGGTGCTGCTCAGTTTTCCACCCATCGTTGTTGGCAGATACTTTGTAGTGATCCAAATTAGAGACAATTGGATAAAAGCAATATTCACTAATGAATCATAAATCTGTATTAGCCAAGGAAGATAGAACTTGGCAATGCACTGTGATGACCACACAATGCGATTGCCGTGCGTCATTTCAGATTCGTTCATCTTTGTCTTTCCAATGTCTCAGCTGTGTCCATCCTGTATGTGTGGTGTTCCCATATAGAAGTTTTGCCCATGCCCTGCTCATCGTGATCCAGTGTTTGATTCTGGTGCTGCTCAGTTTTCCACCCATCGTTGTTGGCAGATACTTTGTAGTGATCCAAATTAGAGACAATTGGATAAAAGCAATATTCACTAATGAATCATAAATCTGTATTAGCCAAGGAAGATAGAACTTGGCAATGCACTGTGATGACCACACAATGCGATTGCCGTGCGTCATTTCAGATTCGTTCATCTTTGTCTTTCCAATGTCTCAGCTGTGTCTATCCTGTATGTGTGGTGTTCCCATATAGAAGTTTTGTCCATGCGCTGCTCATCGTGATCCAGTGTTTGATTCTGGTGCTGCTCAGTTTTCCACCCATCGTTGTTGGCAGATACTTTGTAGTGATCCAAATTAGAGACAATTGGATAAAAACAATATTCACTAATGAATCATAAATCTGTATTAGCCAAGGAAGATAGAACTTGGCAATGCACTGTGATGACCACACAATGCGATTGCCGTGCGTCATTTCAGATTCGTTCATCTTTGTCTTTCCAATGTCTCAGCTGTGTCCATCCTCTATGTGTGGTGTTCCCATATAGACGTTTTGCCCATGCCCTGCTCATCGTGATCCAGCGTTTGATTCTGGTGCTGCTCAGTTTTCCATCCATCGTTGTTGGCAGGTACTTTGTAGTGATCCAAATTAGAGACAATTGGATAAAAGCAATATTCACTAATGAATCATAAATCTGTATTAGCCAAGGAAGATAGAACTTGGCAATGCACTGTGATGACCACATAATGCGATTGCCGTGCGTCATTTCAGATTCGTTCATCTTTGTCTTTCCAATGTCTCAGCTGTGTCCATCCTGTATGTGTGGTGTTCCCATATAGAAGTTTTGCCCATGCCCTGCTCATCGTGATCCAGTGTTTGATTCTGGTGCTGCTCAGTTTTCCACCCATCGTTGTTAGCAGATACTTTGTAGTGATCCAAATTAGAGACAATTGGATAAAAGCAATATTCACTAATGAATCATAAATCTGTATTAGCCAAGGAAGATAGAACTTGGCAATGCACTGTGATGACCACACAATGCGATTGCCGTGCGTCATTTCAGATTCGTTCATCTTTGTCTTTCCAATGTCTCAGCTGTGTCCATCCTGTATGTGTGGAGTTCCCATATAGAAGTTTTGCCCATGCCCTGCTCATCGTGATCAAGTGTTTGATTCTGGTGCTGCTCAGTTTTCCATCCATCGTTGTTGGCAGATACTTTGTAGTGATCCAAATTAGAGACAATTGGATAAAAGCAATATTCACTAATGAATCATAAATCTGTATTAGCCAAGGAAGATAGAACTTGGCAATGCACTGTGATGACCACACAATGCGATTGCCGTGCGTCATTTCAGATTCGTTCATCTTTGTCTTTCCAATGTCTCAGCTGTGTCCATCCTCTATTTGTGGTGTTCCCATATAGAAGTTTTGCCCATGCCCTGCTCATCGTGATCCAGCGTTTGATTCTGGTGCTGCTCAGTTTTCCATCCATCGTTGGTGGCAGGTACTTTGTAGTGATCCAAATTAGAGACAATTGGATAAAAGCAATATTCACTAATGAATCATAAATCTGTATTAGCCAAGGAAGATAGAACTTGGCAATGCACTGTGATGACCACATAATGCGATTGCCGTGCGTCATTTCAGATTCGTTCATCTTTGTCTTTCCAATGTCTCAGCTGTGTCTATCCTGTATGTGTGGTGTTCCCATATAGAAGTTTTGTCCATGCCCTGCTCATCGTGATCCAGTGTTTGATTCTGGTGCTGCTCAGTTTTCCACCCATCGTTGTTGGCAGATACTTTGTAGTGATCCAAATTAGAGACAATTGGATAAAAGCAATATTCACTAATGAATCATAAATCTGTATTAGCCAAGGAAGATAGAACTTGGCAATGCACTGTGATGACCACACAATGCGATTGCCGTGCGTCATTTCAGATTCGTTCATCTTTGTCTTTCCAATGTCTCAGCTGTGTCTATCCTGTATGTGTGGTGTTCCCATATAGAAGTTTTGTCCATGCCCGTCTCATCGTGATCCAGTGTTTGATTCTGGTGCTGCTCAGTTTTCCATCCATCGTTGTTGGCAGATACTTTGTAGTGATCCAAATTAGAGACAATTGGATAAAAGCAATATTCACTAATGAATCATAAATCTGTATTAGCCAAGGAAGATAGAAGTTCGCAATGCACTGTGATGACCACACAATGCGATTGCCGTGCGTCATTTCAGATTCGTTCATCTTTGTCTTTCCAATGTCTCAGCTGTGTCTATCCTGTATGTGTGGTGTTCCCATATAGAAGTTTTGTCCATGCCCTGCTCATCGTGATCCAGTGTTTGATTCTGGTGCTGCTCAGTTTTCCACCCATCGTTGTTGGCAGATACTTTGTAGTGATCCAAATTAGAGACAATTGGATAAAAGCAATATTCACTAATGAATCATAAATCTGTATTAGCCAAGGAAGATAGAACTTGGCAATGCACTGTGATGACCACACAATGCGATTGCCGTGCGTCATTTCAGATTCGTTCATCTTTGTCTTTCCAATGTCTCAGCTGTGTCTATCCTGTATGTGTGGTGTTCCCATATAGAAGTTTTGTCCATGCCCGTCTCATCGTGATCCAGTGTTTGATTCTGGTGCTGCTCAGTTTTCCATCCATCGTTGTTGGCAGATACTTTGTAGTGATCCAAATTAGAGACAATTGGATAAAAGCAATATTCACTAATGAATCATAAATCTGTATTAGCCAAGGAAGATAGAACTTGGCAATGCACTGTGATGACCACACAATGCGATTGCCGTGCGTCATTTCAGATTCGTTCATCTTTGTCTTTCCAATGTCTCAGCTGTGTCCATCCTGTATGTGTGGTGTTCCCATATAGAAGTTTTGCCCATGCCCTGCTCATCGTGATCCAGTGTTTGATTCTGGTGCTGCTCAGTTTTCCACCCATCGTTGTTGGCAGATACTTTGTAGTGATCCAAATTAGAGACAATTGGATAAAAGCAATATTCACTAATGAATCATAAATCTGTATTAGCCAAGGAAGATAGAACTTGGCAATGCACTGTGATGACCACACAATGCGATTGCCGTGCGTCATTTCAGATTCGTTCATCTTTGTCTTTCCAATGACTCAGCTGTGTCTATCCTGTATGTGTGGTGTTCCCATATAGAAGTTTTGTCCATGCCCTGCTCATCGTGATCCAGTGTTTGATTCTGGTGCTGCTCAGTTTTCCACCCATCGTTGTTGGCAGATACTTTGTAGTGATCCAAATTAGAGACAATTGGATAAAAGCAATATTCACTAATGAATCATAAATCTGTATTAGCCAAGGAAGATAGAACTTGGCAATGCACTGTGATGACCACACAATGCGATTGCCGTGCGTCATTTCAGATTCGTTCATCTTTGTCTTTCCAATGTCTCAGCTGTGTCCATCCTGTATGTGTGGTGTTCCCATATAGAAGTTTTGCCCATGCCCTGCTCATCGTGATCCAGTGTTTGATTCTGGTGCTGCTCAGTTTTCCATCCATCGTTGTTGGCAGATACTTTGTAGTGATCCAAATTAGAGACAATTGGATAAAAGCAATATTCACTAATGAATCATAAATCTGTATTAGCCAAGGAAGATAGAACTTGGCAATGCACTGTGATGACCACACAATGCGATTGCCGTGCGTCATTTCAGATTCGTTCATCTTTGTCTTTCCAATGTCTCAGCTGTGTCCATCCTCTATGTGTGGTGTTCCCATATAGAAGTTTTGCCCATGCCCTGCTCATCGTGATCCAGCGTTTGATTCTGGTGCTGCTCAGTTTTCCATCCATCGTTGTTGGCAGTTACTTTGTAGTGATCCAAATTAGAGACAATTGGATAAAAGCAATATTCACTAATGAATCATAAATCTGTATTAGCCAAGGAAGATAGAACTTGGCAATGCACTGTGATGACCACATAATGCGATTGCCGTGCGTCATTTCAGATTCGTTCATCTTTGTCTTTCCAATGTCTCAGCTGTGTCCATCCTGTATGTGTGGTGTTCCCATATAGAAGTTTTGCCCATGCCCTGCTCATCGTGATCCAGTGTTTGATTCTGGTGCTGCTCAGTTTTCCATCCATCGTTGTTGGCAGATACTTTGTAGTGATCCAAATTAGAGACAATTGGATAAAAGCAATATCCACTAATGAATCATAAATCTGTATTAGCCAAGGAAGATAGAACTTGGCAATGCACTGTGATGACCACACAATGCGATTGCCGTGCGTCATTTCAGATTCGTTCATCTTTGTCTTTCCAATGTCTCAGCTGTGTCCATCCTGTATGTGTGGTGTTCCCATATAGAAGTTTTGCCCATGCCCTGCTCATCGTGATCCAGTGTTTGATTCTGGTGCTGCTCAGTTTTCCATCCATCGTTGTTGGCAGATACTTTGTAGTGATCCAAATTAGAGACAATTGGATAAAAGCAATATCCACTAATGAATCATAAATCTGTATTAGCCAAGGAAGATAGAACTTGGCAATGCACTGTGATGACCACACAATGCGATTGCCGTGCGTCATTTCAGATTCGTTCATCTTTGTCTTTCCAATGTCTCAGCTGTGTCCATCCTGTATGTGTGGTGTTCCCATATAGAAGTTTTGCCCATGCCCTGCTCATCGTGATCCAGTGTTTGATTCTGGTGCTGCTCAGTTTTCCATCCATCGCTGTTGGCTTATACTTTGTAGTGATCCAAATTAGAGACAATTGGATAAAAGCAATATTCACTAATGAATCATAAATCTGTATTAGCCAAGGAAGATAGAACTTGGCAATGCACTGTGATGACCACACAATGCGATTGCCGTGCGTCATTTCAGATTCGTTCATCTTTGTCTTTCCAATGTCTCAGCTGTGTCTATCCTGTATGTGTGGTGTTCCCATATAGAAGTTTTGTCCATGCCCTGCTCATCGTGATCCAGTGTTTGATTCTGGTGCTGCTCAGTTTTCCACCCATCGTTGTTGGCAGATACTTTGTAGTGATCCAAATTAGAGACAATTGGATAAAAGCAATATTCACTAATGAATCATAAATCTGTATTAGCCAAGGAAGATAGAACTTGGCAATGCACTGTGATGACCACACAATGCGATTGCCGTGCGTCATTTCAGATTCGTTCATCTTTGTCTTTCCAATGTCTCAGCTGTGTCCATCCTGTATGTGTGGTGTTCCCATATAGAAGTTTTGCCCATGCCCTGCTCATCGTGATCCAGTGTTTGATTCTGGTGCTGCTCAGTTTTCCATCCATCGTTGTTGGCAGATACTTTGTAGTGATCCAAATTAGAGACAATTGGATAAAAGCAATATTCACTAATGAATCATAAATCTGTATTAGCCAAGGAAGATAGAACTTGGCAATGCACTGTGATGACCACACAATGCGATTGCCGTGCGTCATTTCAGATTCGTTCATCTTTGTCTTTCCAATGTCTCAGCTGTGTCCATCCTGTATGTGTGGTGTTCCCATATAGAAGTTTTGCCCATGCGCTGCTCATCGTGATCCAGTGTTTGATTCTGGTGCTGCTCAGTTTTCCATCCATCGTTGTTGGCAGATACTTTGTAGTGATCCAAATTAGAGACAATTGGATAAAAGCAATATTCACTAATGAATCATAAATCTGTATTAGCCAAGGAAGATAGAACTTGGCAATGCACTGTGATGACCACACAATGCGATTGCCGTGCGTCATTTCAGATTCGTTCATCTTTGTCTTTCCAATGTCTCAGCTGTGTCCATCCTGTCTGTGTGGTGTTCCCATATAGAAGTTTTGTCCATGCCCTGCTCATCGTGATCCAGTGTTTGATTCTGGTGCTGCTCAGTTTTACATCCATCGTTGTTGGGTTATACTTTGTAGTGATCCAAATTAGAGACAATTGGATAAAAGCAATATTCACTAATGAATCATAAATCTGTATTAGCCAAGGAAGATAGAACTTGGCAATGCACTGTGATGACCACACAATGCGATTGCCGTGCGTCATTTAAGATTCGTTCATCTTTGTCTTTCCAATGTCTCAGCTGTGTCCATCCTGTATGTGTGGTGTTCCCATATAGAAGTTTTGCCCATGCCCTGCTCATCGTGATCCAGTGTTTGATTCTGGTGCTGCTCAGTTTTACATCCATCGTTGTTGGGTTATACTTTGTAGTGATCCAAATTAGAGACAATTGGATAAAAGCAATATTCACTAATGAATCATAAATCTGTATTAGCCAAGGAAGATAGAACTTGGCAATGCACTGTGATGACCACACAATGCGATTGCCGTGCGTCATTTAAGATTCGTTCATCTTTGTCTTTCCAATGTCTCAGCTGTGTCCATCCTGTATGTGTGGTGTTCCCATATAGAAGTTTTGCCCATGCCCTGCTCATCGTGATCCAGTGTTTGATTCTGGTGCTGCTCAGTTTTACATCCATCGTTGTTGGGTTATACTTTGTAGTGATCCAAATTAGAGACAATTGGATAAAAGCAATATTCACTAATGAATCATAAATCTGTATTAGCCAAGGAAGATAGAACTTGGCAATGCACTGTGATGACCACACAATGCGATTGCCGTGCGTCATTTAAGATTCGTTCATCTTTGTCTTTCCAATGTCTCAGCTGTGTCCATCCTGTATGTGTGGTGTTCCCATATAGAAGTTTTGCCCATGCCCTGCTCATCGTGATCCAGTGTTTGATTCTGGTGCTGCTCAGTTTTACATCCATCGTTGTTGGGTTATACTTTGTAGTGATCCAAATTAGAGACAATTGGATAAAAGCAATATTCACTAATGAATCATAAATCTGTATTAGCCAAGGAAGATAGAACTTGGCAATGCACTGTGATGACCACACAATGCGATTGCCGTGCGTCATTTAAGATTCGTTCATCTTTGTCTTTCCAATGTCTCAGCTGTGTCCATCCTGTATGTGTGGTGTTCCCATATAGAAGTTTTGCCCATGCCCTGCTCATCGTGATCCAGTGTTTGATTCTGGTGCTGCTCAGTTTTCCATCCATCGTTGTTGGCAGATACTTTGTAGTGATCCAAATTAGAGACAATTGGATAAAAGCAATATTCACTAATGAATCATAAATCTGTATTAGCCAAGGAAGATAGAACTTGGCAATGCACTGTGATGACCACACAAGGCGATTGCCGTGCGTCATTTCAGATTCGTTCATCTTTGTCTTTCCAATGTCTCAGCTGTGTCCATCCTGTATGTGTGGTGTTCCCATATAGAAGTTTTGCCCATGCCCTGCTCATCGTGATCCAGTGTTTGATTCTGGTGCTGCTCAGTTTTCCATCCATCGTTGTTGGCAGATACTTTGTAGTGATCCAAATTAGAGACAATTGGATAAAAGCAATATTCACTAATGAATCATAAATCTGTATTAGCCAAGGAAGATAGAACTTGGCAATGCACTGTGATGACCACATAATGCGATTGCCGTGCGTCATTTCAGATTCGTTCATCTTTGTCTTTCCAATGTCTCAGCTGTGTCCATCCTGTATGTGTGGTGTTCCCATATAGAAGTTTTGCCCATGCCCTGCTCATCGTGATCCAGTGTTTGATTCTGGTGCTGCTCAGTTTTCCATCCATCGTTGTTGGCAGATACTTTGTAGTGATCCAAATTAGAGACAATTGGATAAAAGCAATATTCACTAATGAATCATAAATCTGTATTAGCCAAGGAAGATAGAACTTGGCAATGCACTGTGATGACCACATAATGCGATTGCCGTGCGTCATTTCAGATTCGTTCATCTTTATCTTTCCAATGTCTCAGCTGTGTCCATCCTGTATGTGTGGTGTTCCCATATAGAAGTTTTGCCCATGCCCTGCTCATCGTGATCCAGTGTTTGATTCTGGTGCTGCTCAGTTTTCCATCCATCGTTGTTGGCAGATACTTTGTAGTGATCCAAATTAGAGACAATTGGATAAAAGCAATATTCACTAATGAATCATAAATCTGTATTAGCCAAGGAAGATAGAACTTGGCAATGCACTGTGATGACCACACAATGCGATTGCCGTGCGTCATTTCAGATTCGTTCATCTTTGTCTTTCCAATGTCTCAGCTGTGTCCATCCTGTATGTGTGGTGTTCCCATATAGAAGTTTTGCCCATGCCCTGCTCATCGTGATCCAGTGTTTGATTCTGGTGCTGCTCAGTTTTCCACCCATCGTTGTTGGCAGATACTTTGTAGTGATCCAAATTAGAGACAATTGGATAAAAGCAATATTCACTAATGAATCATAAATCTGTATTAGCCAAGGAAGATAGAACTTGGCAATGCACTGTGATGACCACATAATGCGATTGCCGTGCGTCATTTCAGATTCGTTCATCTTTGTCTTTCCAATGTCTCAGCTGTGTCTATCCTGTATGTGTGGTGTTCCCATATAGAAGTTTTGCCCATGCCCTTCTCATCGTGATCCAGTGTTTGATTCTGGTGCTGCTCAGTTTTCCATCCATCGTTGTTGGCAGATACTTTGTAGTGATCCAAATTAGAGACAATTGGATAAAAGCAATATTCACTAATGAATCATAAATCTGTATTAGCCAAGGAAGATAGAACTTGGCAATGCACTGTGATGACCACATAATGCGATTGCCGTGCGTCATTTCAGATTCGTTCATCTTTGTCTTTCCAATGTCTCAGCTGTGTCTATCCTGTATGTGTAGTGTTCCCATATAGAAGTTTTGCCCATGCCCTTGTCATCGTGATCCAATGTTTGATTCTGGTGCTGCTCAGTTTTCCATCCATCGTTGTTGGCAGATACTTTGTAGTGATCCAAATTAGAGACAATTGGATAAAAGCAATATTCACTAATGAATCATAAATCTGTATTAGCCAAGGAAGATAGAACTTGGCAATGCACTGTGATGACCACACAATGCGATTGCCGTGCGTCATTTCAGATTCGTTCATCTTTGTCTTTCCAATGTCTCAGCTGTGTCCATCCTGTATGTGTGGTGTTCCCATATAGAAGTTTTGCCCATGCCCTGCTCATCGTGATCCAGAGTTTGATTCTGGTGCTGCTCAGTTTTCCATCCATCGTTGTTGGCAGATACTTTGTAGTGATCCAAATTAGAGACAATTGGATAAAAGCAATATTCACTGATGAATCATAAATCTGTATTAGCCAAGGAAGATAGAACTTGGCAATGCACTGTGATGACCACACAATGCGATTGCCGTGCGTCATTTCAGATTCGTTCATCTTTGTCTTTCCAATGTCTCAGCTGTGTCCATCCTGTATGTGTGGTGTTCCCATATAGAAGTTTTGCCCATGCCCTGCTCATCGTGATCCAGCGTTTGATTCTGGTGCTGCTCAGTTTTCCATCCATCGTTGTTGGCAGATACTTTGTAGTGATCCAAATTAGAGACAATTGGATAAAAGCAATATTCACTGATGAATCATAAATCTGTATTAGCCAAGGAAGATAGAACTTGGCAATGCACTGTGATGACCACACAATGCGATTGCCGTGCGTCATTTCAGATTCGTTCATCTTTGTCTTTCCAATGTCTCAGCTGTGTCTATCCTGTATGTGTGGTGTTCCCATATAGAAGTTTTGCCCATGCCCTGCTCATCGTGATCCTGTGTTTGATTCTGGTGCTGCTCAGTTTTCCATCCATCGTTGTTGGCAGATACTTTGTAGTGATCCAAATTAGAGACAATTGGATAAAAGCAATATTCACTAATGAATCATAAATCTGTATTAGCCAAGGAAGATAGAACTTGGCAATGCACTGTGATGACCACACAATGCGATTGCCGTGCGTCATTTCAGATTCGTTCATCTTTGTCTTTCCAATGTCTCAGCTGTGTCCATCCTGTATGTGTGGTGTTCCCATATAGAAGTTTTGCCCATGCCCTGCTCATCGTGATCCAGTGTTTGATTCTGGTGCTGCTCAGTTTTCCACCCATCGTTGTTGGCAGATACTTTGTAGTGATCCAAATTAGAGACAATTGGATAAAAGCAATATTCACTAATGAATCATAAATCTGTATTAGCCAAGGAAGATAGAACTTGGCAATGCACTGTGATGACCACAAAATGCGATTGCCGTGCGTCATTTTAGATTCGTTCATCTTTGTCTTTCCAATGTCTCAGCTGTGTCCATCCTGTATGTGTGGTGTTCCCATATAGAAGTTTTGCCCATGCCCTGCTCATCGTGATCCAGTGTTTGATTCTGGTGCTGCTCAGTTTTCCATCCATCGTTGTTGGCTTATACTTTGTAGTGATCCAAATTAGAGACAATTGGATAAAAGCAATATTCACTAATGAATCATAAATCTGTATTAGCCAAGGAAGATAGAACTTGGCAATGCACTGTGATGACCACACAATGCGATTGCCGTGCGTCATTTAAGATTCGTTCATCTTTGTCTTTCCAATGTCTCAGCTGTGTCCATCCTGTATGTGTGGTGTTCCCATATAGAAGTTTTGCCCATGCCCTGCTCATCGTGATCCAGTGTTTGATTCTGGTGCTGCTCAGTTTTCCATCCATCGTTGTTGGCAGATACTTTGTAGTGATCCAAATTAGAGACAATTGGATAAAAGCAATATTCACTAATGAATCATAAATCTGTATTAGCCAAGGAAGATAGAACTTGGCAATGCACTGTGATGACCACACAATGCGATTGCCGTGCGTCATTTCAGATTCGTTCATCTTTGTCTTTCCAATGTCTCAGCTGTGTCCATCCTGTATGTGTGGTGTTCCCATATAGAAGTTTTGCCCATGCCCTGCTCATCGTGATACAGTGTTTGATTCTGGTGCTCCTCAGTTTTCCATCCATCGTTGTTGGCAGATACTTTGTAGTGATCCAAATTAGAGACAATTGGATAAAAGCAATATTCACTAATGAATCATAAATCTGTATTAGCCAAGGAAGATAGAACTTGGCAATGCACTGTGATGACCACATAATGCGATTGCCGTGCGTCATTTCAGATTCGTTCATCTTTGTCTTTCCAATGTCTCAGCTGTGTCCATCCTGTATGTGTGGTGTTCCCATATAGAAGTTTTGCCCATGCCCTGCTCATCGTGATCCAGTGTTTGATTCTGGTGCTGCTCAGTTTTCCATCCATCGTTGTTGGCAGATACTTTGTAGTGATCCAAATTAGAGACAATTGGATAAAAGCAATATTCACTAATGAATCATAAATCTGTATTAGCCAAGGAAGATAGAACTTTGCAATGCACTGTGATGACCACATAATGCGATTGCCGTGCGTCATTTCAGATTCGTTCATCTTTGTCTTTCCAATGTCTCAGCTGTGTCCATCCTGTATGTGTGGTGTTCCCATATAGAAGTTTTGCCCATGCCCTGCTCATCGTGATCCAGTGTTTGATTCTGGTGCTGCTCAGTTTTCCATCCATCGTTGTTGGCAGATACTTTGTAGTGATCCAAATTAGAGACAATTGGATAAAAGCAATATTCACTAATGAATCATAAATCTGTATTAGCCAAGACAATGATGGAACCTTAATTTGTTGCCATTCCAATGAAATATTTAAAGATGAGTGCCAAGCCAATTTATCCACTCATTCATGCTATGAGGTGAATGTCAGATAAAAGGCCAGTGGATATAACAATAATTATCTTAAAAGGATATTAAAATTTTGGATACTTTTTTCATTCCATACATAGAAAATAGGTTTCGGGATGAAAATGTTTTGCCACAAAGCAAAGAATGCTAAAGCTACTCTTCAAGAAAGACATATCAACTCAATGACATGGTCAGTAAACAGGCTGGATGTCAATCCGATTGAAAATTTACTGTGGAATTTAAATAAAAATGCTTCATGACAGAATTCTTTTGTGAAAACTGTCAACTGAAATTCGAAATTTTGGAAAATACTGTTTTTAATTTATTGCTTCAACCTCGTCCGCTGTAGTGATTTTTTGAAGAAGAAATGGAGAGGACTGTCATAAAAGATCCTCCAGAGCCGCAAGAAATAAAATACTCAGAAACCGAGTCTTTTCACATATCATTGGAATCGGTGGTTCGATTTCAAATTCTATTATCCACGTATGTTTGTCGCCCAACAAAAAACATGTCGTACATAAAGACACCACCCAAAATTAAAATGTTGAAATGTTCACAGATGAATATTTAATGCATGTTTGTGTGTGTGTCTATGTGTGACGGACTCAGACATTGGTTTCAGTAAACAAGCAGGCAACAGTTCAGTCTCAGAACTGAACTGCTAGACTATCCACACATAATATGATCGTAGAGATGAAAACGTGTAGAACTTTTCGGAAGAATCGAGAACAGAGAAACAATGCACATCCAAAAAGCCCTTTTGATGTCTTTATTGTAATAGAATTTAGCAAGATACTCCCCAGAAAGACATAGTTTAAATCAGCGTCTTTTCTTCTCCGAGAATGGCTACCGCTTCAAACTTTTCCCAAGAGCATTAGTGCGAAATGATCTCAACCAGAATTTGAAATCGAACCACCGATTCCAATGATATATTTATATTAGAATAATACAGGATTTATATTAGAATAATACAGGATTTATATTCGATTAATACGTGATTTATATTCGAATAATACGTGGTTTATATTCGAATAATACAGGGTTTATATTAGGTTTTATATTAGAATAATACAGGATTTATATTAGAATAATACAGGATTTATATTAGAATAATACGGGAATTATATGAGAATAATACTGGATTTAGATTAGAATAATACGGAATTTATATTAGAATAATACGGGGTTTATATTAGGTTTTATATTAGAATAATACAGGATTTATATTAGAATAATACGGGATTTATATTAGAATAATACGGGGTTTATATTACGTTTTATATTAGAATAATACAGGATTTACATTAGAATAATACGGGATTTATATTAGAATAATATGGGCTTTATATTCGAATAATACGGGATTTATGTTAGAATAATACGGAGTTTATATTAGGTTTTATATTAGAATATTACAGGATTTATATTAGAATAATACAGGATTTATATTAGAAGAATACGGGAATTATATTAGTATAATACTGGATTTATATTAGAATAATACTGGATTTAGATTAGAATAATACGGAATTTATATTAGAATAATACGGGGTTTATATTAGGTTTTGTATTAGGCTGTTACAGGATTTATATTAGAATATTACAGGATTTATATTAGAATAATACGGGGTTTATATTAGGTTTTATATTAGAATAATACAGGATTTATATTAGAATAATACTGGATTTATATTATAATAATACGGGAATTATATTAGAATAATACGGGATTTATATTAGAATAATACTGGATTTAGATTAGAATAATATGGAATTTATATTAGAATAATACGGGGTTTATATTAGGTTTTATATTAGAATGATACAAGATTTACATTAGAATATTACAGGATTTATATTAGAATAATACGGGGCTTATATTAGGTTTTATATTAGAATAATACAGGATTTATATTAGAATAATACGGGATTTATATTAGAATAATACGGGATTTATATTAGAATAATACAGGATTCATATTAAAATATTACGGGATTTATATTAGAATAATACTGGATTTAGATAAGAATAATACGGGATTTATATTAGAATAATCCGGTGTTTGTATTAGGTATTATATTAGAATAATACAGGATTTATATTAGAATAATACAAGATTTATATTAGAATAATACTGGATTTATATTAGAATAATACGGGATTTATAGTAGAATAATACGGGATTTATATCAGAATAATACTGGATTTATATTAGAATAATACTGGATTTATATTAGAATAATACGGGATTTATATTACAATAATACAGGATTCATATTAGAATAATACGGGATGTATATTAGAATAATACAGGGTTTATATTAGTTTTTATATTAGAATAATACAGGATTTATATTAGAATAATACTGGATTTATATTAGAATAATACTTGATTTAGATTAGAATAATACGGAATTTATATTAGAATAATACGGGGTTTATATTAGGTTTGATATTAGAATAATACATGATTTATATTAGAATATTACAGGATTTATATTAGAATAATACGGGGTTTATATTAGGTTTTATATTAGAATAATACGGGATTTATATTAGAATTTACACAGGATTCATATTAGAATAATACGGGCTTTAGATTAGAATAATACGGGGTTTATATTAAAAGAATACGGGGTATATATTCGAATAATACGGGATTTATATTAGAATAATACTGAATTCATATCAGAATAATACGGGTTTTATATTAGAATAATACGGGATTAATATTAGAATAATACAGGATTCATATTAGAATAATACTGGATTTAGATTAGAATAATACGTGTTTATATTAGAATAATACGGGGATTATATTCGAATAATACGATATTTATATTAGAATAATACGGGGTTTATATTAGGTTTTATATTAGAATAATACAGGATTTATATTAGAATAATACAGGATTTATATTAGAATAATACGGGAATTATATTAGAATAATACTGGATTTATATTAGAATAATACTGGATTTAGATTAGAATAATTCGGAATTCATATTAGAATAATACGGGGTTTATATTAGGTTTTATATTAGAATGATACAGAATTTATATTAGAATAATACGGGATTTATATTAGAATAATACGGGATTTATATTAGAATAATACAGGATTCATATTAAAATAATACTGGATTTATATTAGAATAATACTGGATTTAGATTAGAATAATACAAGATTTATATTAGAATAATACGGGGTTTGTATTAGAATAATACGGTGTTTATATTAGGTTTTATATTAGAATAATACAGGATTTGTATTAGAATAACACGGGATTTATATTAGAAGAATAAGGGATTTATATTAGAATAATACGGGATTTATATTAGAATAATACAGGATTCATATTAGAATAATACTGGATTTAGATTAGAATAATACGGGGTTTATATTATAATAATACGGGGTTTACATTAGGTTTTATATTAGAATAATACAGGATTTATATTAGAATAATACACGATTTATATTAGAATAATACAGGATATATATTAGAATTATACGGGGTTTATATCAGAATAATACTGGATTTATAGTAGAATAATACTGGATTTATATTAGAATAATACAGGATTTATATTAGAATAACACGGGATTTATATTAGAAGAATACGGGATTTATATTAGGATAATACGGGATTTATATTAGAATAATACAGGATTCTTATTAGAATAATACTGGATTTATAATAATACTGGATTTGAATAATACGGGGTTTATATTAGAATAACACGGGGTTTATATTAGGTTTTATATTAGAATAATACAGGATGTATATTAGAATAATACAGGATTTATATTAAAATAATACGGGAATTATATTAGAATAATACGGGATTTATATTAGAATAATACGGTGTATATATTCGAATAATACGGGATTTATATTAGAATAATACGGATTTTTTATTTGGTTTTATATTAGAATAATACTGAATTTATATTAGAATAATACGGGTTTTATATTAGAATAATACAGGATTCATATTAGAATAATACTGGATTTAGATTAGAATAATACGTCTTTATATTAGAATAATACGTGGTTTATATTCGAATAATACGGGATTTATATTAGAATAATACGGGATTTATATTAGAATAATACGGGAATTATATTAGAATAATACTGGATTTATATTAGAATAATACTGGTTTTAGATTAGAATAATATGGAATTTATATTAGAATAATACGGGGTTTATATTAGGTTTTATATTAGAATGATACAAGATTTATATTAGAATATTACAGGATTTATATTAGAATAATACGGGATTTATATTGGGTTTTATATTAGAATAATACAGGATTTATATTAGTATAATACGGGATTTATATTAGAATAATACTGGATTTATATTAGAATAATACAATATTTATATTAGAATAATACAGGATTTATATTAGAATAATACAAGATTTATATTAGAATAATACTGGATTTAGATTAGAATAATACTGGATTTATATTAGAATAATACAGGTTTTATATTAGAATAATACAGGATTTATATTAGAATAATACAGGATTTATATTAGAATAATACTGGATTTATATTAGAATAATACGGGATTTATATTAGAATAATACGGGATTTATATCAAAACAATACTTGATTTATATTAGAATAATACTGGATTTATATTAGAATAATACGGGATTTATATTACAGTAATACAGGATTCATATTAGAATAATACGGGATTTATATTAGAATAATACGGGATTTATATTAGAATAATACGGAATTTATATTAGAATAATAAGGGGTTTATATTAGATTTGATATTAGAATAATACAGAATTTATATTAGAATATTACAGGATTTATATTAGAATAATACGGGGTTTATATTAGTTTTTATATTAGAATAATACAGGATTTATATTAGAATAATACTAGATTTAGATTAGAATCATACGGAATGTATATTAGAATAATAAGTGGTTAAATTAGTTTTTATATTAGAATAATACAGGATATATATTAGAATATTACAGGATTTATATTAGAATCTTACTGAATTTATATTAGAATGATACGAGATTTATTTTAGAATAATATAGAATTTATACTGAGCGTTAAATATCCTGCATGCGGATAGAAAATAAATTCATTAAATACAAATAAAAATCTAGAAAGTGTCGTACGTCAAGGATATGTGGTATCGCCAGACATTTAAACTCTACAGTGAAGCAATCCAACAAAGATGGACGGAACACTGAGCAGCACGAGAATCAAACACTGGATCACGATGAGCCGAGTACGGACATGATTTTTCCATATGGGGATCACCACATGTACAGGATGTACACAGCTGAGTCACCGTAAACACAAAAGATGAACGAATCTGAAATGATACTGGGTAACACAATCTAAAATCACAATTTCCAAATAATAATTTTACCCTTTTATTAAGATCTAGACTATTTGCTGACCATATCATTGAGTTGATATGTCTTTCATGAAGAAAAAATATTCCCTTGCTTTGTGCCAAGACGTATTATCACCAAGAAAAAATACCTCATTCCCACCCCGAAACTTATTTTCTATGTATGGAATGAAAAAAGTATCCAAAATTTTAATATCCTTTTAAGATAATTATTGTTATATCCACTGGCCTTTTATCTGACATGCACCTCATAGCATGAATGAGTGGATAAATTGGCTTGGCACTCATCTTTAAATATTTCATTGGAATGGCAACAAATAAAGGTTCCATCATTATCATTGTCTTGGCTAATACAGATTTTTGGTACATTAGTGAATATTGCTTTTATCCAATCATCCATTCTTCATAATTGCCCCTCTGTAGTATATGTCTATATTTCAGAGATGAGGTATTATGTACACTATTTACATTATTCGGACAATTGTCCTCATCTTTGTCGCCATATTTATTACAAGGTTTCGGGCCTTCAGTATCTATCTATATTTCTGAGATTATGCATTATGTACACTATTTACATTATTCGGACTATTCCCCTCATCTTTGTCGCTATATTTATGACAACGTTTCGGCCTTTCAGTATCTGTCTATATTTCTGAAATGAGGTATTATGTACACTATTTACATTATTCGTACTATTCCCCTCATCTTTGTCGCTATATTTATTACAACGTTTCGGCCTTTCAGTATCTGTCTATATTTCTGAAATGAGGTATTATGTACACTATTTACATTATTCGGACTATTCCCCTCATCTTTGTAGCCATATTTATTACAACGTTTCGGCCTTTCTGTATCTGTCTATATTTCTGAGATGAGGTATTATGTACACTATTTACATTATTCGGACTATTGTCCTCATCTTTGTTGCCATATTTATCACAACGTTTCGGCCTTTCAGTATCTGTCTATATTTCTGAGATGAGGTATTATCTACACTATTTACATTATTCAGACTATTCCTCATCTTTGTTGCCGTATTTATCACAACGTTTAGGCCACAAAAATCTCCTGAGCCGACCAAGCATAGAAATCAATACAATATGGGAACCAGTAATAAGAAGTACCAGAGAAAAGCGATAATACCAACAAAATTTGCAATATGAGCACTGGTAAAAAAATGGTATGTGATAACATTTGCTATATAATACCCAGAAATTCATAAACAGATGTCCTCAACGGCACATGGCACAGTGGATAAAGTCGTTGGTTAAATACGGTGACAGCCCCGAAGAGGGTGAGTTCAATAGCCGATTAAGGTAGTGTAGAACTTGGAGAGGGGAATTAACAGGAGATAACATCCATTAAAAATATGGCACGTGGATTTAGTTCGACATTCCAACCACCTGAAGAAGGCCGGAGAGTAAAACGGCCGAAACGTTGTGATAAATATGGCAACATACAATAGTCCGAATAATGGGAATAGTGCTCCTTTGTATTCCTCCGGGATATTGTTTTTCCTCTGTTTAAATATTAGCATGTTTTTTTTTTAACTTTTCATTCATCGGATTCCTTACAGCTTTGATACAAACATTATATTTCCGTTTTTTTACAACGTTTTGTTCATATTTGCACAAATTTAAATTGCACTGAAGTGGAACAACCAACATTTTTGCCACACTAATTTAATGCTCGAAGGAGATTTATAATACTTTCCATTGCTTCAATAGGCAGCTCTCTTGTTAGAACCAGGTTTCCTTTTAATTCAAGGCCAACAGTAAGCAATCACTTTTCACTACAGACTAATTGACATATTTAGACTTGGACTGAATGAAAATTACTTATTTTTTATCAACATTGAATGATGTCATCATTGTTTTCTCTACCTGACTTGAAAACAATTAATCAAATATTTAAAAAAAAATAACAATTAATTAATCTAAATAATTTAATATGTTTGAGGAATTAAGCCAGAGAGTTTTGTTTCCCCGATGTTATTTATTTATTTTCTGCAAAGTAGAAAATGCTGGATCAGCATCCACTAAGTGTGGTGATTCCATAATTTTGTTTGGGCTATTATACAACGACGTTAAAAAAGCCAACTCTTACTGTATGTCTGTGTAGGTGTGTGCGTGTGGATTTTCCCATTACGAAGTAATTCTGAAAACATAGTGAGGTAAATTATAGGCCATGGCCAATCAATTCATAATCCCAGCAACCTACTTAGAGTTTCTTTTCGGGGGTCATATTTGATCGCCCGTGTTTTGTTTGTTTTCAATTTCGATCTGTTGGTTGACGAAGGATTAAAGATAGTTATTATTATAATTGTCTACCATTGTGTTATATTTAGCGTTGAGCCTTGTCTGTTGTCTTAAGAAACAACTCTGTTTGCTATGCTAAGCGGATAAAAAGGAAAAACGAAGACCAAAAATTAAAAAAAAAAAAAAAATGAAATCTCGTTCAAAGTCTCGCACTTGAAGAAAATCTCACCGTTCAAAATACTGATCGCCTGAGAGTTACCGGTCTTTGTGAAAACTGGCTGATTTTCAGTTGAAAAGTAAATCACAGTTGTATTTTTTAGAATCTCAAATTTGTTTTTAGGCTTAAGCTGAGAATCATAATGAGGAGAAATTACCCGCAACGCGTAATGTCGTCTGTTTATTTGCCTCACGCATATGAAGAAGCTGTATGTTTTTTTTTTCTTTTAAATCTTTACTGTTTTTTGTGTTGTTTTTATTTTTGTTTTATATTTGTTCATTTGTTATATATGTGTTTAAAAGTTTTATGCACCCCTCCCCCCCAAAAAAAAACAACTTCTAATCTGGTTACTTAATTTCACTATCTATTTCAGCAGCATTGTTTTAATTCAATCCTTCACATTTGAACTGGATTAACGCTATCTAAGATTAATTTACTGTAGCTTGATTTTAATATTCCGTTACGTAGAAGTAATAACTAACGCAACTCTGTTCAATTTCTGAGTGCGATTCTGCAACACAAATACTTACTACATACGACGACTATCTGCAAAATTTAATTTTACGAATGCATGTGGTCTAACAGGGGTGTGATAAATAAGACTAGTATGCTAAAATAATTCATTTATACTGAAGAAAATATTCCCAATACCGTATTTTCTTCCAGTCAATGTTCATTTTTTCCCCTTAATCTTTTTTCTTAAAAATCATACTGCTCATCACGGAAGTCCAGATTTGGAGTAGGCTTTAGGTCTAAGGGAGTCAGCTTCAGGATTTACATGATAAATTCATAAATATCGAATTTTATTTCTGAATATTTTTGTTGATATATTATTTTCTGAAACCTACAAATTATTATTGGCATCTTGCTGATAGTTAATATTAGATTGTTTTCTTTTCTTAAGTATCCCTTGTAGTGAATGCGTATTATATAACAGAAAATTCGGTAATTTAAACAGTATTTTTAATTTCTATTCTTCATTCTGTGGTAACGCATTTGGCCTATAGGCTAAATCGACAAAAGTGACTCGGCGTTTTCAGAGTGATTTTCGGACGCATGTCCATTAACTACACTAGCAACCGGAAGTTGAATCTTTTGACGTCTAGAAAATAATGTTTACTATAAAGAATTTATATTCGAAACAATAAGGTAATAATTGTTGAAGAGAAAGTATTGTGTAGAATTATGAATATATGCTACTCAAAATGTACGTCATTAAAACCTATCGTAATTGTTATATTTATATTTGTGTAAGTCCTGTAACTTTTGACTATATTAGGTTTATCTCCCTTGTACTGGGGATACCAGGTAGCAGTGTCTTTATTATGAGAATCGAAGATATTTTTATGAAGCTGAAAGTTGAAATTACCTACACCGGCAAAGAACAACGTAGAATTATTAAAGGCTCATATGCAATCATATGCAAAAGTCTTCTAATAAAGTTCAGAACTTAACAAAATGTCATCATGGGTAATTTTTTTTTTTTTTGTTATTTACGGCTTAACAACTTTTTGTGGCTTAAATAAGTATAATTCATACATTACGATGAGCTTACCTCTTTAAAATGTATGTCATCTTAGTTTTTTGTTTGATATTTTTTTACAAAAACGATTAGTGAAAAATGTAATGAAGCCATTTCTGACTTTAGATCCCTGATTCATAATGATTATGATAATAATAATAATGATTATGATAATAATAATAATAAACATTACTAGTTCACCTTTGCCGTTCAACAATGGCGACATATTTAAGTAATTTTGCAATTGCATTATACCTATATATTCTCAAAAACTTAATGTTATTTTGTATTTTTCTGCCCTATATAAAGCGGACTGTTCTAATGACGTCGGAAAGTGTTAAATGCACAAAGCGCGTTTTTTTTCTCCAAAAATGGATACACATTGCGTGTTATGTGTGTGGCGATGTCACGTGACAATGTCGATATTCCTTGAACTAACAAGTTTAGAAAGCGTCGACTAAAGATCAAACTCGCAAGAGGGAGTTTTCCAAGACAGTCCATAAATAAACAGATGTAGGAAATACACATAGTAGCTTAACGAAGCAATGACGAGAAAATGTATCCAAAATTTTAATATCCTTTTAAGATAATTGTTGTTATATCCACTGGTCTTTTATCTGACATGCACCCCATAGCATGAATGAGTGGATAAATTGGCTTGGCACTCATCTTTATATATTTCATTGGAATGGCACCAAATAAAGGTTCCATCATTATCATGGCTAATACAGATTTGGGATTCATCAGTGAATATTACTTTTATCCAATTTCCTCTAATCTGGATCACTACAAAGCATGTCGACCTGACGGCATATCCCCGTTATACGCTTAAAGTGTGTGTGTGTGTGTGTGTGTGTGTGTGTGTGTGTGTGTGTGTCCGTCCGTCCGTCCGTCCGTCCGTCCGTTCAGAATTAAAATATATGAAATATATATAAAGTTGCTTATTTGCAGATACATAAATGTACATATATGGCGCCAATCTGTGAGATGAAACAAATACGCTTCCACCTAATCGAAGGCCAATTGGTACATGGCCGTGTTTAAAGTGGGGATCCATGTATACATGGCATTGGATACAAAATTTCTCAGTTCTCGACGTTTACTCGTTGGAACACCTCAGACATCAGGTATTGCACTTCCCCCTCCGATTCTTAATGAAATGTGCCGCCTGTGTGGATGGCGCCATCGAGCTGATAATTTTTTTTAAAGTGCTTAAAAAACCCGGTTCAGCATGTGTCTTGTATCTCGTTCAATCTTGCGTAATGGAAATTAAATAATTTGAATATTCAACTTTAAAAATCATTTTCAGTAAATCTATGTTGTTAGCATGTTTGAAAATTTAATAGATATCAAAAATGATATGTTTATATTAATATATATTAATTATAAGTATATATATATATATATATATATATATATATTTATATATACAGAAATATAGTCTTAAAGTGTGCTATATTTTTGGGGTAAAGTGCTCAATATCAGAGATAGAGCGTGTGTAAATATAAAAGTGGACATGGAAGTCAGCACTTAGAGGCGACAGTCTGTTTCATGCTAGTGCAATCGTCATTTATTTATATATATATATATATATATATATATATATATATATATATATATATATATATATATATATATATATATATATATATATAGTGCTAAGTATGAAGCACTGTGGATGCTTGACGTTTGTAAAAAACAAAACGCTAGATTAGGCCGACTCGTTCTGTCAAGATGGCCCAGTGGTAGAAGCTCTGACTGGCACCAAATCGTTTGGGTTTCGATCTTGAGGCATTCGGCTGTCTACTCGCATCGAGGAGCTGCGAAACTGTACTGTCTGCGAATGACTTACTGCTCCATATATATATATATATATATATATATATATATATATATATATATATAATGTGTGTGTGTGTGTGTCATCCGTAGACAGTACTGTTTCGCTGTATCACAGCTCCTCAATGCGACTAGACAACCGAATGCCTCAAGCCCGGATCGAAACCCAACCGATATGGTGTCAGTCAGAGCTTCTACCATCTTCACTCGACGGGAGGAGTCAGCCTAATCTAGCGTATTTTTTTTTACAAACGTAAACAAACGTCAAGCAACCATAGTGCTCCATACTTTAAAAATCAGGAGGTCAGGTGAATACGCTACCTTGGTTTCAACGTTACGGTATCCTCAGGCGATTTTTATCAAATGACCTTTTAACGCTTTATTTAAAAAAAAAAAAACTAATGAACGCAACATTATTATTTTTTAAAACATAAATAAAGAAACGTATGACGTTGGGTGTAATAGAAAGGAAGGAGGAGAATGTGAAGAAAGAAGGAGAAAAAGAAGGGGAAAGAGAAGAAAAGCGAGGGAATTATATATGTATCGGTGGGTGTAATTGAAATGTACATCATTTTTTTATCCAGCCTCATATGTGCTTAAGAGGAATTTTCTAATAGGTAAGCAAGGACTCAAGACTTCGGTTTTTGGACTCAAAATGTTCTTTGGATCTGGAAATGTCATAATTGCTAATTTTTCCTGTAGAGCTTGCAAATATTGTTGTTGGTGTTGTTTGTTTTTTAATTTTCAGTTCTAATATATATATATATATATATATATATATATATATATATACTTTTGAACATGTACGTATCTTGACTGTGTTTTGAAAAATGAAAACATTTTATAAAACATACATACATACAACAAACTATTTCTTATTTTAACAGTTAAAATATAATCCTTGAAAATGGCTAAATGTATAGCCGAAAGCGCTTGGATAAAAAGAACATTCGAACAGTTTTTATATAATTTATCATCCGAAAAGAAAAAAGATGAGAAATTGTATAAAAAGCAAAATAAAAGCACCTTGTCTGTCGTTTTCAATGAAATGTGCATGAAAGAAGGATTGCTGCCTAAATACACACACACACACTCACACACACACACACACACACACACACATATATATATATATATATATATATATATATATATATATATAAATTAGCAATTATGACATTTCCGGATTTAAAGGACCCATTTGAACCAGAAATATATATATATATATATATATATATATATATATGTGTGTGTGTGTGTGTGTGTTAGGTCATTGCAAATGTTCGTGTCCGATTAGAAAATTATAAACAAAATTTTCCATACACACAAAAAACATTTATTAGTCAAGTACATAGTCGCCATTGTTCTCAATAATTGTCTCCCATCGTTCTGCTCGATTGCTGTTGCCATTTTCGATGAAATTTCGTGTATTTTGTTGGAAGAAGGTTTTGAGATGCTGTACAGTGTAAAATATTTTGTCATTTAAATTGTTCTGTAGCGAACGAGACAAATGAAAATTCAATGAACAGGATCACTTTAATCGGATGCAAGCCGCGGATTCTGCACATTCACAAGATTTTTCCAACTTCGTTTGCATCAAACGTTATCATAAATGATCCATTTTTCATCGGCTGTGACAATTCTGTCCAACAACCACTCCTTTTCATCGTGTAACACCAAATGAACTGTGACGCAAATTCACGACCGAGATTCTTTTGTTCCGTCAAAGAATGTGGCACCGACGTGTCGAGTTTGGAAACCACGTACCCAAGTCTCTTCAAATGACGAAAGACAGTTGAGATTTTGAAACTCTTAGCAATCTCTTTCCGCGAAATCTTCGGTTTATTCTCCACAATGGCAAGCAGAGCGTCCTCAGTGCCCGAGGTGTCGTTGATCATTTAGCTTAAAATCACCCTGACAAAATCTGCCAAAACACTTTTTGACTGTTTAAAGAGCTGGAACACGATCCAAATAAATGTTTTGAATGTTTTTGTTGGAGTTCCGACGCCTACTCCTTTCCGAATTTCATCTAGCATAATCTTTAAGGCACATATAGTCCCCCTCCAAAAGTATAACAGCCTAGAACACACCCCACCATCAGATCTCTCCATTTGTAGGTGGGCAAAAGTAAAGGAACAGATCATTTTAAAAGTTAATAACATTTAATATTTGGTTGAAATAATTGCATCGTCTGCAACCCATTGACATCACCAAACTGTTATATTCTTCATTTGTGATGCCTTTCCAGACTTTTAACGCAGCCTCTTTCATTTTTTGTTTGTTTCGGGAGAAGGGAGTTCTTCCTTTACCTCTTCAGAAGATAAAATGCATGCTCTATTGGGTTACGGTCCGGTGATTGACTTGGCCAGTCTAAAACTATGCATTTTTTCTCTTGATAAAATCCTTTTTTATTTTGGCAGTATGTTTTGGGTCATTGTCCTGCTGCATGATAAACTTCCTCCTGATTAGTTTGGATGAATTTCTCTGTGGAATTGGCAGACAAAATGTTTCTGTAGACTTCTGAATTCATTTTTCTGCTACCATCATGAATTACATCATCAATAAATTTAAAACAGACGGTTCCAGAAGCAGCCATGCAAGCCCAAAGCCAAGACACTGCCTCCACCATGCTTCGTAGATGAGCTTATATCCTTTGTATTATAAGCGGGTCCCTACTTTCTCCACACTTTGGCCTTTCCATCACTTCTGTAGGGATTAATCTTGGTCTCATCAGTCCATAAAACTTTTGTCACTCATTTCTGTACTTCCTTGCAAATCTCTAACCTGACCTTCCGCTTCTTACTATTGATGGGTGGTTTGCATTTTGTGGTACGGCCTCTATGTTTTTGCTCCCAGAGTCTTCTTCGAACGGTGAATTTTAAAATCTGAACTGTGGAGATAATTTGTGATGTCACTGACTGTTGTTTGGAGTTTTCCTCACAGATCGCACAAAAATCCCTGTCATCAACTGCTGTTGATTTCCGTGACCGTTCTGTTCTATGTCTGTTGCCCAGTACACCAATAGTTTCTTTCTTTTTCATGACATTCCAAATTGCTGTATTGGCTATACCCAATGTTCATCCAATAGCTATGATCGATTTTCCTTCTTTTTACAGCTTCAAAATGACTGGCTTTTCTCAGATAGACAACTCTTTCGTCTTCATGTTGGTTTACCCTTTTTAATAAGAAACATTGTGAAAAAATACAGGTGAAAACCGACACTAAAACCAAGAGTAGTCATTCAGAGCTATCTAATATTTAAACAATCAATCTAAAAGGCAATACCTGAACAAAAAGCAACACCTATCATTCACTTGTTCCAGTAGACTTGGTTACTTGAAAAATGGGTGGGTTCAAATAAAAGGTGGTACGTTCTAAGTTGTTTAATACATCAAAATGTGAATACCAGGAAATAAAAACTGAAATTTCGAATTCTTGTCTCATATTCATCTTTTGATCTTAAACCCAAATGTCGTCAGTTAACAACAATAACAACGAAACTGGCCTTGTGGAGGGGACTATATATATATATATATATATATATATATATATATATATATATATATATATATATGGAATAATTCGAAAATGTTTATAAATTTAACATGTTTCGCTTTTATTTAAGCTTCATCAGAAAATGAAATACGGAGAACGAAAGAAAATTCTTATATTTTCTATTTTTGTATTTGTTTTTCTTTGGTTAAGCTAACTTCAAGTGAATCTGTCCTGTCAAGCAACGTTCGTGTGTATAAGGCCTTTGTGTTTGTGTTGGCATGTGGAATTTTGTTGATAATGTGTGTGCGTTTCAGCATCTAGTGGGCATTTGTATTTGCGTCTGGTAGTGTTCGCATGTTGATTGGGCAATGTTTCGTGTGACAGTGAAAGAATTTGGGCTACACCAGTTGTGGTTGGAAGTAGACAGATTTTAGATTAAATATGGATTTTATCAAAGTTCGTGATATAATAAAGCGTGTTTGACGTGTATTTCCTGTTGGTAAAATATTTTTATCAGTATTCCTTCTAAGTATTTTCTATGTAATAAATTATTTTATTTTCTAATTAGGGTGGCATTTATTAAATCGAAGTTATGACCTGTTTTGTTTCTGTGTGTGACGAGCGGAGTTCATAGCGTAACACAGAAATGTGACTTGAACTGTTAGTATTTAAAGCTATGACTCAATTTCCTTTGCTTTACATTAACAAAAACAACACAAAATAAACAAGTGAGATCCTGCCTCTCATCAATATGGTCTGGAATTTCCACATCATGACCTTCACTGGCACTTCTTTCAGCTTTTGCTTTGCTATCCAAAAGCTCTCGAAAGCAACCTTTCCATTTTCTGTAAGATGGAACCTTCTTCCCGCAGATGGAACAATCATTTGCATGTGACTTCCAGTAATGTGTACTGATTTTTGCTAGAAAGAAGTGCTCTGTTCTCAGTTTTGAACATTCTTTCCTATAGATATAGTAAAATTTAAACAATATAATTATATATATATATATATATATATATATATATATATATATATATAATGGGGAAAATGTACGACAAAGTGAAAAAAAAATTATTTGTGACGCGTTTCGGCCTTCAGGACTTCATCGGACTAAATTTGTTATGTTGGTATGATTACAATTGCGCACGAACGAAGGGTGCTGAGGTTTTTAGAATTAAAAATTTTTTTTAGAATTTTTTAAATATATAACCGAATTAATTTACAGTCTTTTTCTTTTCGTTTCCATCATTTTTGTTAGTAGGTATCACATAATATAATTTATGATAAAAGATCTTCCAGGAATGGTGAAATAATGTAAGAGCCAGGGCGCAAATTTACTGTAGATGATCTTGAAATCAAGGCACTATTTATACATTTACGTCGTAGTAAATAATTTTCACCTTTGATCGGAATAGCATTTTTTTAGGTCAAAATTGTGATCAGGCTCGTTACGGTGGGCAACCAACGCATTTGACGTATTATTACGTAAAATGTCCCTTTTGTGTTCATATAATCTTTTATTTAGATTCCTTGAGGTTTCTCCTATGTATTTTTGTGGCAATTATTATAGGCAATGAAGTAAATTCCTCCTTCAGGTCTTAGCTTTTTATTTTGTTTAGTATTGACTAATTATTGATTATTGTTTTAGATGTAGTAGTAACAAATTTTGTTGGCTTTAGATAGATTCTTTTCGATTGTAGATGTTATAGACTTAGTTGGTAGGATAATATAATTTTTATTGGGTTTGTCAAGGGTGGGATCGGTTTTGTTTTGAAATATTTTATGGACCTTTTGTTTCACATTGAATACAAAGGTTACTGGAGAATTTGGAAAGTGTTTTCAATGTATTTCTTTTCTTCGCGTAAATAATGTGGGCTGCATATTATTTTATTTTTACCCAATATTGTTCTTGATATATAAAAGTATATATCTATCTATCTCTCTATATATGTGTGTGTGTGTGTGTATTGATATAATAGGATAGAAGTGTTAGATTGATGTTCTTTAGTATTTATGTTTTAAAAAAACAGTGCTTGATACAGATGTAGAGCCTAAATTATGATTATTTTTTAAAAATACGATTCTATCACGACACAGAAATTACTATGTTTCGAAACTGGTCATCCGTATTCAAATTTAATTTCAATATTAAACCTTAACTGTTGCTTCATTCTCAAGCGATGTTTTATTTTTTAAATATATATATATATATATATATATATAGGACACCATTAGGTGTCACGCAACTTTCACAGCGAATGAACACGTGGTTTATCTTTCCTTTATTTTTTCGAGCAAATCAGCCTTGCCGTAAGGTATTTATTCAAAACCGTTGATCATATTTTCGTGTTATTGGAACGATCTTATAAACAACGTCTCACAGCAATACAAACCACTACTACTGGCAAGTCTCCATTCGGTCCAATAGAATCAATAAATTTATGAGACGTTAAACCTCTTTGTCGAGGAAAATATAGCTAATACTTTGATTATTCGGGCATGACTTGTGCCAGAACGAAAATCCATACTTATTTTATTGAACCGTCATAATGTGGGACCTTTCATCTGAAATGGTCATAGCATTTCGGTACCAATAATCGCAATATTGTCTCTTGCTTTTTTTCTTTCATTAAAAATTTCTCTTCTTCAATGTAGCAGGAAACAATTTTTTTATTAATAAATGCAGTCGTTCTACATCATGGCTGATTTCATGGTGCAAGTCAAAGTTTTCATAATAAAATTTGTTATTAAACAACTGATGCTGGAAACACTTTCAGGATATATTTACATTAAATATTAATATAAGATTCTACTGGAAATAAAATGGAGGATCATTTTTCTAGTGTTCCTAAGTAATAATTTGATCACTTATAATTATTACACTATGTCAGACTTTATGATGCAAGTCAATGTTTTCACAATAAAATTGCTATTAAGCAATTGATGTTGATAATATTTTCAGGATATACTTTTGTCCCTTTCAACTCATAATATATATATATATATGTATGTGTATGTGTGTGTGCTTATATATATATGTGATTATATATATATGTGTTTATATATATGTATATATATATGTATATATAGGTGTTTATATATATGTATATATAGGTGTTTATATATATGTATATATAGGTGTTTATATATATGTATATATAGGTGTTTATATATATGTATATATAGGTGTTTATATATATGTATATATATGTGCTTATATATATGTATATATATGTGTTTATGTATATATATATATATGTATATATAGGTGTTTATATATATGTATATATAGGTGTTTATATATATGTATATATAGGTGTTTATATATATGTATATATAGGTGTTTATATATATGTATATATAGGTGTTTATATATATGTATATATAGGTGTTTATATATATGTATATATAGGTGTTTATATATATGTATATATAGGTGTTTATATATATGTATATATAGGTGTTTATATATATGTATATATAGGTGTTTATATATATGTATATATAGGTGTTTATATATATGTATATATAGGTGTTTATATATATGTATATATAGGTGTTTATATATATGTATATATATGTGTTTATATATATGTATATATATGTGCTTATATATATGTATATATATGTGTTTATGTATATATATATATATATATATATATATATATATATATATATATATATATATATATATATATGCTTATATATATTTATATATATATATTGCAACTTGGAATAAACTCTTGCAACTCGTATTTTTCTTTTCATCGAAACTAACATACAATTTTTTGCCAAAAAAAGAAATAAAAATTAATAAGAATATATCTATTCTTTAAAATTTTTGTAATTCTTTTCATTTTGAACTCATTATATACTTTTTGATGATATACATATTTGATTTAGAAACGCTTCAGGCATCGAAGAACCACTCACCCTATCCTTACCAAGAATTCTGGCAATTCCGAGACAATAAAAGTAAGAGTCATGATCGTCTACGTTCTGAAAGGATCCTACCCGCACCCACCAATGCCATCAGCCCCCCTCCTGTTAAGAATAGGGTAACTGCCTCATTACGCTTTGTTGCTGGTATGTATTACGATGTGGAGGGTGTTGTCCTTCTCATAGACTGGTTGGCAGGTAAAGCTCTACAGTCTGTCCTGCTATTTAACCCATAGCTGGAGAGGGAGAAATGAATTCATACCTTTTTCAAGCGTATTTCTGCAATAATGAATGTAACGAGCTGAAGGGAAATTACGTTTAACAAATAAAAAACAAAAAACTCCTTCAAATAATGAATGCCTTCTTGGTTGCGATAAACTGCTTTGAAGTCTATAACGATTAAAATATCGATGTAAATAATAAACATTTTGACGATGAAACTATAAAAAAAGTGTTGTTTTCTCCCCTTTTTTTGTAGATGTGGTCTAATAAGGCGCTAACTGGAGAAAATATGAAAAATGGAGCTGCTAACCCTAATGTTGTAAAAGGACGATCCCGTCATGGTTCTTTAGGTGGACAGACACAATGGCGACCAAGAGTAATAACAGTAATCAGCAACACTAATCGCGAACTTAGGGAAAGGCTTATTCTTAACCCGAAAACAACGCAGAACTTCGAAGAACTTCCTCTGTGGAAAGGGCGACCTGTTAAAGCTCTGTATACAATACAACCGCCATACATAAAAGTAAGATATATTTCATTTCCTCTTTAATATTCGTACGTTTGGTTCGTAGCCATCTTTTTCATTTTGAATCGACCTTATATTTTCTTTGTATACTGTCTATGCTTGTGTATAGTGTGAGAGTTTTTTATGAGTTTTTTACCCCCTAAAATAGTGGTTTACACTATACACAGGTAATATTTTTGAAGAGGTTAAAAATCGTGTATTTTCAGTGACCGGTTGCACTATACACAGGTACATCCTTTCTAGATGGGTTAAAATTCATGCAAAAAAATTCAAGAGTCATACTATATTTGAAATTGGCTTATACACAAGTATATGAAGTATGTCATGGTTTTATTTCGCTTAAATTGCTCAAGAGATATTCAAAATAAGCCCTCAAAATGAATTATTAATTCTAGTTCTACATCCTTGCTACAAGCAGTAAGGAATGAACTGGCTTTTGAAACTAGCAAGTTAATCCGAAAGATAATACTGTTTTTATGTCAATGGAGGACATTAAGCATTAAGTTTTTAACTACGTTCGTTTATTTATTTCTTATTGTGACATCTGTTATAGTTTGGCAAATTGTCAAAATTGGTGTATTTTCTTTTTTGTTTATTTATTCTAACGATCAAGAAAGACGAAAACGTGCGATATTTTTGGCATTTGAAGACAAGCACAAATGATTTTTGCAGTTTATTGAGAAAATACTGTGACGTATAGAACGTGTGAAAAGTGATTTGCAAAGTTTCGCTGTCGAGATTTCTCTGTGAACTATACTCCAAGGTGGGGTAAACGATTTGAGGATGATAGTAATCATCAAATCGCGACATTACTTAAGAATAATCAGTGTCATACTATGGAGAAGATAGCCAGCATACTGAAAATATGCAAATCAAATGCTGAAAATCATTTCTATCAGATTAGTTATGTTAGTCGCTTTAATGTCTAACTTCCACATAAGTTAAGCAAAAAAAAACAAACATCTGAAATGGATTGAAATGCCCTGTTTTTAAAACCAATATTGACAGACGATGAAAAGTGGGTATTTTATAACAACGTGGAACAGAATAGATTGGGGTGCAAGGGAAATTAACAACCATTAACTGTACTAAACACTGGTTTTCATCCAACGAAGATGATGATATGTATATAATAGGACTAGAAGAGTAATCTATTATGGGATCCTTGATTGATTCGAACTATTTAAAAGAAAGATCACCATATTTCTTTGGTAACAAGCCTCGTAATTGTAACAGCTTGGCCGGATAATTTTAGTTCAACTGCCATATTCAGCAGATATTCTATAAAGAATTTATTCAAATCTTTAGAAGTTGGTTTTAATGAAAAAGAATTTCAATTCTCTAGAAAACTGCAACTTGAGTAATTCTTTTTACAGAAAGGTAAACATTACTTGGAAGATTAAGAACTTGTTTCAAATGAAGTATTTGTGAACCAAAATGTTAAATATACTAAAACTTAATGATTTTTAAGAATGAATTTTCAGCATTGCAGTGAACAGACGACCAATTACTTAGCAGCCATTGTTTTTTTCATTATGGCAGCAGGTTTGGATATTCATAAACGCGTTCTAATAACTAATTTTATTGAAACAAAAATCTACACACATATTGCGTTTATATGACTATATTTTAGGTGAACCAAAAGATAAGGTTTGTTTTTCGATAGAAATTTTAACCGAAATGAAAAATATTAGAGAAATGTTCTGTAAACTTGTGTTTAACGGAGACGTTGTTCTTCCGTAGGAAGAAATTTTAGAAAAGACTTAGTTTCCATAATACTCATGCACATATATTATAGAAACGAACACGCACACACACGCACACGCACACACACACACACACACACACACACACACATATATATATATATATATATATATATATATATATATATATATATATATATATTAGGTTGGTGCAAAAATAATGTCGTTTTCTCACATGAATTTGAACGTCAAAAAACGACATTATTTTTGCACCAACCTATATATATATATATATATATATATATATATACATATATATATATATATATATATATGATATTTGTGGTAATATATGTGGGTCGAGAAGCGGTTTAATGTGACATTTTAAATTGCATGATAATGTAACACCCGCTGTTGCACCTCTTAAGTATCCTATTTTTGTGCCAGAGTATGTAGGCCTCTTGCTGGGCTAAAGAGCCACATTCGTTCAGCACATCAGTAGATATTCTCCTAAAAGATATGTAGTAATTGCCGTACTCGGGCACGAGTTGGCAAACACCATACATATACATATGTGTGTGTGTGTGTGTGTGTGTATGTGTGATAAAAATATAGTTTAAGGTATGCTACATTTATGGGTAAAAGTGCTCAATATCCTAGATAGAGCGTATGTAAATATAGACTTGAACCGTGAGGTCAACACCAAGCAGCAACAGTCTGTTTCATGCTTGAACGTAATCTTCAGGACTGAAGATCTGGCAAAGAGATTATAATCTGGCATGATCATCCTATTGAATCAACAACATTTTAGAATAAGCAGTTGTTCTTTTATTATTTAAAACTGTCTGGTGAGTGAGACTCGATAACCAATTCAGGTGTTGCTGTTTATCATGTATATAATCTATGAAGTTACAAGACCTCGTGACCGGAAGTTTGAGCGTACTGGCCTTGTTCAATCGGATGATCAAGCTCAAAACTGTTTCAGTATAAACGACATCTTGATTCTATGGGTGCGCGCTTAAGAAATACAAATATGCTTGAGAAGGCGTCTGCAACAGGGATTAGTTAGCCACACTAACAGATTGAAAATAAGTATATTGAATACATAATTTAATCTAATATGCGTATGTTTGTGGAAATTTACAATAACAGAAATAATCCTATTTGCTAAACTATAAGACGTACTTTTTAAAAAAGATCCTAATATTACAGCGCGTCTAATGTCATGGTATTATAAATAGATGACCAAATCTTGCTGCTAAATAATCTCGGGAGAATTGCGGAAAGGATTGGACTGCAAATATCCATGTTGTAAAACCTGAGACCTATAGATCAGCTAATACGTTATCTAATATTGCATCAGTCATAGGGAAGGTTCTGGAGAAATTCCCCGCTTTCCCTAAACTGCATATATTAAAGCTTTCTGTTCTATATATATCCTTTTTTTGTTTTGTTTTTTGTTTTAATGAAAGGTTGAGAGTTACTCGCAGCTCTTCAGAGATTTTAAGGATCATCACACGTTCTTAGCGTGCGGAGAAGAATTGCCACTTGAACTAAACAATCAAGCCCTCTCAGAATCGGATAGTTCCGGGATCGATTCTGTAAATGGATTCCATGATATTCGAATACCAAAAAGAGCACAGATACACGGTATGGTTATTTCTATTTAAAGAACAAATATATTCATCCTTATCAGAATTCCCATTATCATGGCCTTGTGGCAGACTAAGTCAGTAATGGCCTTTTTCCAAACTAGACTGAGTTTCTTTAAACAAAACAAACGATTAGCAACATAATTACGAAGACCATTCGCCAGTACTGTTGACTAAGTTTAGTCTGACACAAGGCCAAAAATATAAAATACCGAGTGATGACTATTCCCCAACGAGGCTAGACCATTTCCTAATGCACTGAGTTCGATTCTCTCTAAGTGACCCACTGACTATGTTAAGTTTACCAAATAATATTCTACCAGAAAGCCATGTTCGTTTGACGCAACAAGATCTTCCTATTTCTTTCTTTCCATCTGTCCTTGTATCGTACTAAGCAAAGCTTATTAAATGTCATCCTTTCTCATATAGACTTTCTCAAACGCGTCCTCTGGTATCTACGTTAGAACAACCGTTAATAATCTTGTCTCATTGATTATTTTCAATTCTTCATCGGAGGCCCTGCACTTGTACCTAAACATACATGTCCGTGAACTCATTCAAAAAACTACTCTTTCTGTGACATTCCTCATACAAAGAGAGAGAGGGGGTGGAAATATATCGCCAACTTTTAACACCTTCATTGCCAAGTACAAGTATGTCTTAAGACATTACGATTGCCTTTAACGTCTTCGTTTATGCCACAGTTTTACGTAAAACCATATAAATAACTACATTCTCCGGTATTGGATAAATAGCAGGGTACACTGTGCTATCTAGCCTTAAGTGGCAACTAGACTAGAAGTATTATGAATGTAAAACATTTGAGATGACAACAGAAAACAACTCCACTATCTGTTGTAAGAGGTCATAACAATTCACTGGTAATAAAGAAAAGCTACCTGTGACGTGCCATGGTCACCTACGTCCTATAGAAACATAACAAAAAATGGCTACGGCAATCCTGTAGATTCAATTTCTATCTGGTGGCATTGAGCAAAGGGCGTGTCTATTTTCTTGTGTTCTAAACGGTACTATGCAAGATAGCAATGAACGTTCTAAAAACCAGAAACTAATGTAATAAAAACGATTTGAATATTCCCTGCTTCTAATAATCATCATCATCAGTTCCGTAACCGGGTGTTGCAGTAGTGCCATTGCGCAGCTGACCACCTGAACTGTTCTTACCACCATATATCTGTGTTGAGAGCCGGAAAAATATTAATTCATGCTTAGCGTCCAGATTTTTCCAACTTGAAGACTCGCCTTGGTCACGGACATGTGGCCAGTGATTTCATCCAAGAAATTCTCCATCCTGGCTGATGACTTCAATCTAAAAAAAACTCTCGATGCCCAAAATCTAACGCAAGCACCAAAATATAAGGACATTTTAGTTAATATTTAGTTAGGCATATCGACTTTGAATCAAAACTCCTAAAATAGCTTTATAGATGTAGAAAAATCTCGGAAGCAAAAGAAAGAAAATACATTTTTTTATTATAAATTTAATCATTTCTGTAATTTATACGAATAATTTTCTCAACAACTGGATTTCTAATCAAGCGATGGTGAACTTGATGCAATTTACTGAGATATCAATGGAACTTTTTATATATATATATATATATATATATATATATATATATATATATATATATCAATTTATCTTAATCTAGCACAAAATATCTTAATCTAGGACAAAATCCTTAAAAGTTTGGAAGATTGTGTTGCGCCAATCTCTCTAGTGAGAATAGCCTGCGTTGCCGTCTACGTTCTGGTGAAATGAAATCAGAAGGTTTTTATGTTTACGCCATTATCTACAGCACTTAAAATGTTTAATGTTAATACGATTAATTCTACTTTTAGGGGCAGCTTTGCCCAGCGTTCCACCAATCAACGAAGACTTAAGTAAAAACCGGAACGGTGTACCGAAACCATTTAGTGATCGTCCTTTTGCACCTAGAACGGGTGCAGTCAGGGTGGAGATATTAGGACAAACTCGTGGTGAGTGTCGCTTTTATTTTATTTACCCACAAACATTATATGTTAGTTCTATCTCTCTTTCACTTTAATTATATTTTTGCTTGATATTTAACGATTTTTATTTGGTACAAAAGCGAAATTGTTTTTATAATAAAAGAAATTGTCGACGCATTAACAGTGATCTTGGTAACAATTAAATATGGCTAATATGAATTTTCTAAATAATATGCGGCAAATTTGGCACTGCCTTGTAATTAATATTCTAAATTCAAACCCTAAAACTTTTTCAAGCACTATCCCAAAAGAATCACACACCAGGGAAAAAAAACCAACAAAAGTCTATCAGGAATGGTAAAAATATTAAGAAATATAAATTAAAAACAATAAAAACTGAAACTTTGAATAGAAATTCGGATTTAGCAATCGTTATGCCATGAGAATGAAATAAAACGACCTAAAACGTTTTGTTAGAAAGCCTTGAATAAAAACAGAGATATAATGAAAAACCTTTTGGTTAAAAAAGGGGAATGTGTACAATGAATGTATAAGGCCAATTATGGTGCATAAGAGTTATCAGAAATGCTTCAGGCGCAAAAATTAGACACGCGGGAAAAAAGGATAACAAATGGGGCAAAAGGTTGTTTGAATGGCGTCCAATAACAAACGATAACAACTACAATAGGAAAAGACCAAATAAAAAGATGGAGACGCCAGATTTGTTTGCTGGTATGACGTGGAATAAAATAGCACACCCAACACCATCATGGAAGGAATTTGGAAAAGCCTTTTGTCAAGCATTGAGCACAAAATGGCCTATTATTGTGGTTATTATAATAATTATTATTATTATTAAATCCCATAGAGATTAAATCAGGACACCCATATAGCAGCGGACGGTAAATGTTTTATATCGGCTATCCAGGCAAATGATGCTCTGCTCGACTAAATCAAAGATGGCGATAGCTAATCAGTCCTAACGCATCAAGCATTTTAGATATTGGCCTAGCATATTTATATTCAAGATAAATATTATATTGGTATCCACTTGGTAGCAAAATATAAAACTGTTTCCTTTCCTTATTATTGCTTTGTTATTCAGTTTAATTAATATATGACAAGATTTCCCTTACCATGCACATAGCGCAATGTTCTAGCGTCCTAAAACAATTCTATGTACGGAATCACGTTTTTAAAAGTATCTATATAATTCTCAAAGTGTGTGTGTGTGTGTGTGTGTGTGTGTGTGTGTGTGTGTGTGTGTGTGTGTGTGTGTGTGTGTGATCGGATGTTGTTTATGCATTTTCACAGTTTTCATCCGTTTTTGCTGAAATGTTTTTGTTTGATAAATAATACTTCAGTGCCGGTTTTGAGTCCAAATTGTTGGCGACAATGGCTCTCCACTACTTCCTGTCCATTGTAAATCTCAGCAACGTTTTCCTATTTACAATCTGTTCTTGGATATATATCTGTCATAAAAATTTTAATAAAAATGAAGTTTAAATTATTACAATAATATTATTTATTATTATACAGTCCCTTTTTCATCCCCCCATTCAAATTGTTACCCCCCCCCCCCATTTTTGGATGTGCTTCAGTTGCACCCAAATGTTGTTACTAATATTGATTTTCGGGTGGGCTGACTTAAGCTGCTCCAGCTATTCCCAGTAATGAAAGACCCCGTCAAAGACGGGTTATACTGCTAGTTTTATATATATATATATATATATATATATATATATATATATATATATATATATATATATTTTTATCATTTGAGGCCATTTTGATGATAAGTTTTGTGCTGTTTATTCTTTTTATTTTGCTTGACTTTGAAAAATAAGTTTATTTATCTCTCGCTATGTCAGATGAAAGCCTTTTTCTTTTTACTTTTTACAGAATTTTACCCTCCAACAGTCTATGACGCCATAGATGATGGGAGTAAACCTGATAAGCTACTTACTCTCCAGTGGGTGTATCCTTTCACAAGTGTAAAAGATCCAATAAAGATTAAATTTGAGCCTGCTTTACATTTGAGGTAGTTACAGAGGCCAGTGTTCGAATAAGGATCAAGACAAGAAATAGAAAAATAGTTCACTGGTTTCTACGGAAAGAAGCTACAAAAATATTTTTTTACTCTTAATATGATCTTGCAGTTCTTGAAAAACGATTATTTCAGAATCTAGTATAGTACCTATAAAAAATGATAGGATTATTTACATATAGTTCGGTCGAGTATCTGTGCCTACACTCAAAGTGTCATATCCCGGTACTTCTGTCTAGGATCGAATCATAGTTGCTCGGCCTTCGCACTGGGATTCATACTCAGTATCTGCTGCTCCTCAACTGTGAACTCTTATTCAGACGAATTCAGTTCTTCGCTTTTCCGACCCCTAAACGGCGTATCCCTATTGCACTATAAGGAAGGAAGGAAGAGTATTCTGACGACATCTTGACACTGGTTGCGGGGATATTAAACTATGTGTCACACATCCTAACTCCGTGAAGTTTATTATTCAGTGTATAGTATAAAATGTAAAATGTATATATGATAAATTCAGTAGAAATAATATTGCCTTTATAAATATTTATTAAACTAGTGCCCGAAAACCATAACACAGGTTGACACAAGCCTTGTGAGTGAAATTGGGTAGACGGAACTTTGGGAGCCGTCGATGGTTGTGCTAACACGAAGTCACAAGTCATCGTGACCGAGAGTTTGAGCGTACTGGCCTTGTTCATACTGTTGATCACGCTAGAATCCGCGTTCTATCCCAGAAAGTCTGGTCGGCTCAGCATCGTTGCAGTATAAACCACAGGTAAGTTTTGTGGGTGCTGAACAAACACAAATGTGCCTGGGCAAGCGTCTGCAACGGGGATTGGCTAGCCGCCAAAGTAGACGGACATCCTCGGATACGAGTGGCCAGACATTATAAGGACGTGGGCAGTGAGGGCTTCCCACAATTTCCTCTACTTTACAGCTCTAAGTCATGCTTTTTTCCGTTATCATACCTCTCAATCTCTCTTCTGCTATTCACTTACACGAGCACGTTAGGTAGGTTATTCGCTGTTTTCCCTCTAGCCTTCGCATATCAAAGTGTCAAATTTTCTCATTAAATATTAATCTGCTACATGGTTAAATAAAATAATGAAGATTGTACAGCGCCATTTTCTTATGTAGAGAAACATTACCTCAAAAATCAGTATTCCAAACTTTGCTTTCGAAAATTTGGCCGTCGTCTAAAATACGCTACCAATTTAAACGTGAAACAAACTTTTTCATACGATAAGATTGGGAAATTTGAACATTAGATTTGTCTCTTTAAATTTTGTTATAAATTAGATATTCACTCCAGCATTAGAAAAATGTATTTATTTTAAACCTTTTCTGCTAAGGAATGTTTGATTTATTTATTTTTTATTTATTTATTGGCACTTTGTGATGTTTTCGCCATTAAACGCAACACTTCAGTACAATGAAGACATATTGGCTCGTAGAATGGATTTATGAAGAGTAAAAAATATTGACCGTCACATTTTAATAAAATGCAAATTTATCTAAGTTATTTTCTATCTATTCTGATTGACCTTTGAGTTTTCCTTAGCTTTGCAACCCCAGATATGGGTACCGCGGCCATGACACCCGGTATAACCTTCTAATTTTACCTTCCACTGGAGAGCTTGTATATTACGTAGGCACTGTGGTTGTGATATTTGATAGAGTGAATGGAATTCAGAGACATTACATGGGCCACACTGAAGACATCACATGGTAAGTTCAAAATTTTGATTCGATTTTGATTCTGATATTTTTTAAGTCACGATCATATGACGGAGGAACTTTAAAAATATGAACAAGTTAATAATTTCTGTAACTATCTATATTTTTCAAAGCACATACTTTACCAACTATGTATTTATGTAAATAATGTACACAGATATATGTATATTTGTATGACGTATTCATAAACTAATCTGGAAGACTGTCATCCACCAATATAAAAACAACATCAAATATGGCGCCTAGCTAGTGTGTCAGATATGATCATTTGCCTATGGTAAAACTCGTGTAGCTCAAGCGATGATCCCGCTGTTACAAAAAATCGTACTTTCCGAGGCAAAATGGATGAATGTTCTAGTCCGGCCGGGAGACTATTCTCTTTTTCGGATTTGCGCTGTTTACGGATGACCGTAAACTGAATAGTTGTGGTGAAAGCTATTATAATTAATCTGAAAAAGTACTATAAAAATTTTAAAAGGTTTGCTTTTCGCTATTCTATTATCAGACATCTTCGCCAAATATCTTGTCATTATCATTCCATCATGGTTGCACATTTGACTCAACATAGAAACACAGGGAGGCGTAAATTCAAATTCTGTTTATGATGTAAAGGGTTAGTTTCTCAAGCAGTCCATTGTGCCTCCGCCATGGTGTTAATGATTTCTACTCGATATATAAATTATCCATTTACTTCTCATCGAATACGAATAGCAGTTTAGCGGAATTGGTAAACTACTCTAATTTTAAGAATGAAATCAATTTCTAATCCAATTTACAAATTAAGGGTTTAATTTCTTAAGTTAAATAACTCCAGCTATAATAAATACATTTTACGGAGTCCTTTCCCTATTTTATTTATTTGCAAATAATTACAGTATAAATTCGATAAATATAAAATAGCTTAGTATCGACTTCAATGGCGGCCGATGGTGATGGCGTTTAAGCTACGATATAAGCCATATATAATTTATTTAAAAAAAAATAGAATTCTTAAGGATAAAATTAAAATTCTTTAGTTATAAACCATAAATACTGCATACATTCACAGGAAGTTAGTGAATGCTTCTAAAACGGCTGCATTTAATGTAAGCACGGTAAAGAGATGAGTCAATGGAATTAATGTCAATCCTAGATAGAAAGGAAGAATTTATTGACAGCGGATGAGATTTAAAATCACCATTATGATCCAGGGAGCAAAATAAAATGTGACACCATCCGAACTGACCCAGAAAGAAGTTTAAGGCAGGTAAAGTGGGGCCACTGTGTTTTGGGACCAGAAGGGAATCCTACTTTTGTCCAATGGCACCACTGTCAATTCTTACTCCATAGCTATGTGCACATTGTCAAACAGTCAGCACCTCCTCAATTTAGGTTGCATTTGAAGATGCGTGAAGTGATTTTGCAACATGGTGATACAAGGCAGCTTAAAGACTAGACAAAATTCTCATGGTGCCACTTTGCCTCATCCATTCTACAATCCTGATCTGGCACTCTCAGACTTTCATCTGTTTAGGTTCATAAAAGAGGAACTCAGTGGACAGCATTTCTTCAATGGTAATGAAATAAAGAAATCACTCATAATGGCTAAGAAAGCAGCCAAGAAAACATCACTGAGGTGGGTATACATATCCTCATTCAAATGGGGAATACTAACGATTCTAACGGAAGGAATCTATGCTAAGGAATAGATTTGGATTTCTTTTAATTTTCATTTTTGGTATGACTTTTGTATTTCTACTATTAAATCTGTGACAAGAACAGGCATTACTTTTTGACCGAACCTTGTACGATGATTGAGAAGGAAGGAGACTATGTTCAGGACTAGATTTGAAATCCTGAAACTTTGTGATGTTTTGCTATGCTTCGTTCACTTCTGTTATAAAGAAGGTCTTAATTTTTGACCGAACGGTAATATTATTGGTCCTGGTCTGGTGTCTCGGCTTCTGTCACTTTCTCACCGCCATAAGCTTACACCTCTCTGCCTTTTTTTATAAATACTTTCATGGTAATTGTTTGGGTCAGCTCTTCGCTACGGTACGTAGACTGTATGAATTTAAGCGTAATACTAGACTGGCGGTGAGATCTCATCAATTTACTGTTGAACTAGCGAGATGTAGCCGTAACTTCTATGCAGTTTCTTATCTCGTACTTCTCGCTTGTGGAACTCCCTTCTGGTCCCATGCTTTCCAACCAACTTTAATCTGCAAAAATTTAAATGCAATGTCAATCGCTATCTACTGTCCTCCTGATTTCTATTTTCTCTTTCTCCTCATTAACAATGTTTCTGTCCCTAATTCCTCCACACCCTGCGACCCCCACCCCTCGCGTCTTAGTGGCTGTACTGCCTTGCTTGGGGTGATACATGATTTTAAAAAAAGAACGCGTAGTTTAATTTTGTGTCATTTTCGTTATTTTCAGAGATTTTATTGATTTTGTTTAATTGCCTACTAAGCAAGTGGATAGATTTTATATTGAAACGTGTTCTCACTAAAATAAACGTATATGAGATCATTTAAAATTTATTCAAAGCACTCATTCCAGAGTCTTTCACGCAAAACTCTTTGGAAGCTGGAAATTCTTCAGACTAAGTCTGTGCGTTCTCCATATAAACGCTCAGTCGTTTTCTTTACACCTGGTTTACATGTGTAAAAGCTCACTTTCCGCTTACTGTCGAAGTACCAATACCCTATGTACCTGGAGTACCTAAAACCAGTTGTAGCCACCCTGATGTGTACAGATTTAAAAGAATATTTGATTATCATATTTTACATTAAGTATTTTCAGTTCCAAAAAGATCCGTATAGTGTATCAGTATAAAAACTCAACTTTTCCTATCTATTTTTCTTCATGTTGTACCTAATATCTGTTCGTACCTTTTACAACTTAAAGATTTGATTTCTCAAGGTAAATAACTCCATGGGTAATATTTTTTATTTACTTTTATGTTGTGTTCTTTTTAATATTATATTATATTACTAATATTATATGTTTTAGCGTTTTTACGAGTTATTACTGCTATTTGAGAGTAAATGTTTCCTATGAAGATGTTCGCAGTACATTATTTTCATGTGTTCATGATATTGGGGAAATATTTGTGGATATGATAGTAGACGCATTGGAGTTTACTCAAACAAGAGAATACGAATATAAAAAAAAATATAAAAACAATTACTTACAATTAGCAACATATTATATTGCCTTAGCAAACTAAATAGAAAGAACACAAAAGCGGTCAATGAAGATGTATGTATGTAGGAATGCCTTTATCATGTATGTATGCATGCCTTTATCATGTATGTATGTATGTCTTTATCATGTATGTATGCATGTATGTATGTCTTTATCATGTATGCATGTATGTATGTCTTTATCATGCATGCATGTATGTCTTTATCATGCATGTATGTATGTCTTTATCATGCATGTATGTATGTCTTTATCATGCATGTATGCATGCCTTTATCATGTATGTATGCATGCCTTTATCATGTATGTATGCATGCCTTTATCATGTATGTATGTCTTTATCATGTATGTATGTATGTCTTTATCATGTATGCATGTATGTATGTCTTTATCATGTATGCATGTATGTATGTCTTTATCATGCATGTATGTATGTCTTTATCATGCATGCATGTATGTCTTTATCATGCATGTATGTATGCATGCCTTTATCATATATGTATGCACACCTTTATCATGTATGTATGCACGCCTTTATCATGTATGTATGCATGCCTTTATCATGTATGCATGTATGTATGTCTTTATCATGCATGTAGGCATGCCTTTATCATGTATGCATGTATGTATGTCTTTATCATGCATGTATGTATGTCTTTATCATGTATGCATGTATGTATGTCTTTATCATGCATGTATGTATGCCTTTATCATGTATGTATGCACACCTTTATCATGTATGTATGCACACCTTTATCATGTATGTATGCACACCTTTATCATATATGTATGCACACCTTTATCATGTATGTATGTCTTTATCATGTATGTATGTCTTTATCATGTATGCATGTATGCATGCCTTTATCATGCATGTATGTATGCATGTCTTTATAATGTATGTATCCACACCTTTATCATGTATGTATTCACACCTTTATCATGTATGCATGTCTTTATCATGTATGTATGCATGCCTTTATCATGCATGTATGTATGCATGTCTTTATAATGTATGTATGCACACCTTTATCATATATGTATGCACACCTTTATCATGTATGTATGCACGCCTTTATCATGTATGTATGCATGCCTTTATCATGTATGTATGCATGCCTTTATCATATATGTATGCAGGCCTTTATCATGTATGTATGTATGTCTTTATCATGCATGTATGTATGTCTTTATCATGTATGCATGTATGTATGTCTTTATCATGCATGCATGTATGTCTTTATCATGCATGTCTTTATCATGCATACATGCATGTCTTTATCATGCATGCATGCATGTCTTTGTCATGCATGTATGCATGTCTTTATCATGCATGCATGTATGTCTTTATCATGCATGTATGCATGCCTTTATCATGCATGTATGCATGCATTTATCATGTATGCATGTATGTATATCTTTATCAATGCATGCATGTATGTCTTTATCATGTATGTATGCATGCCTTTATCATGTATGTATGCACGCCTTTATCATGTATGTATGCATGCCTTTATCATGTATGCATGTATGTATGTCTTTATCATGCATGTATGTATGTCTTTATCATGTATGCATGTATGCATGTCTTTATCATGCATGTATGTATGCCTTTATCATGTATGTATGCACACCTTTATCATATATGTATGCACACCTTTATCATGTATGTATGCACACCTTTATCATGTATGTATGCACGCCTTTATCATGTATGTATGCATGCCTTTATCATGTATGCATGTATGTATGTCTTTATCATGCATGTATGTATGTCTTTATCATGTATGCATGTATGTATGTCTTTATCATGCATGTATGTAAGCCTTTATCATGCATGTATGTATGCATGTCTTTATCATGTATGTATGCATGTCTTTATCATATATGTATGCACACCTTTATCATGTATGTATGCATGCCTTTATCATGCATGCATGCATGCTTTTATCATGTATGTATGCACACCTTTATCATATATGTATGCACACCTTTATCATGTATGTATGCATGCCTTTATCATGTATGTATGCATGCCTTTATCATGTATGTATGCACACCTTTATCATGTATGTATGCACGCCTTTATCATGTATGTATGCACACCTTTATCATGTATGTATGCATGCCTTTATCATATATGTATGCACACCTTTATCATGTATGTATGCATGCCTTTATCATATATGTATGCACACCTTTATCATGTATGTATGCACGCCTTTATCATGTATGTATGTATGTCTTTATCATGCATGTATGCATGCCTTTATCATGTATGCATGTATGTATGTCTTTATCATGCATGTATGTATGTCTTTATCATGCATGCATGTATGTCTTTATCATGCATGTCTTTATCATGCATGCATGCATGCCTTTATCATGCATGCATGCATGTCTTTATCATGCATGCATGCATGTCTTTATCATGCATGCATGCATGTCTTTATCATGCATGCATGCATGTCTTTATCATGCATGTATGCATGTCTTTATCATGCATGCATGCATGTCTTTATCATGCATGTATGCATGCCTTTATCATGCATGTATGCATGCATTTATCATGTATGCATGTATGTATATCTTTATCATGCATGCATGTATGTCTTTATCATGTATGTATGCATGCCTTTATCATGTATGTATGCCTTTATCATGTATATATGCACGCCTTTATCATGTATATATGCACGCCTTTATCATGTATGTATGCATGCCTTTATCATGTATGTATGTCTTTATCATGTATGTATGTATGTCTTTATCATGCATGCATGTATGTCTTTATCATGTATGTATGCATGCCTTTATCATGTATATATGCACGCCTTTATCATGTATGTATGCATGCCTTTATCATGTATGTATGTCTTTATCATGTATGTATGTATGTCTTTATTATGCATGCATGTATGTCTTTATCATGTATGTATGCATGCCTTTATCATGCATGTATGTATGTCTTTATCATGTATGTATGTATGTATGTCTTTATCATGCATGCATGTATGTCTTTATCTTGTATGTGTGCACGCCTTTATCATGTCTGTATGTCTTTATCATGCATGTATGTATGTCTTTATCATGCATGTATGTATGTCTTTATCATGTATGTATGCATGCCTTTATCATGTATGTATGTATGTCTTTATCATGTATGTATGTATGCATGCCTTTATCATGCATGCATGTATGTCTTTATCATGCATGTATGTATGTCTTTATCATGCATGTATGTATGTCTTTATCATATATGTATGCATGCCTTTATCATGTATGTATGTATGTCTTTATCATGTATGTATGTATGCATGCCTTTATCATGCATGCATGTATGTCTTTATCATGCATGTATGTATGTCTTTATCATGCATGTATGTATGTCTTTATCATGTATGTATGCATGCCTTTATCATGTATGTATGTATGTCTTTATCATGTATGTATGTATGCATGCCTTTATCATGCATGCATGTATGTCTTTATCATGCATGTATGTATGTCTTTATCATGTATGTATGCATGCCTTTATCATGTATGTATGTATGTCTTTATCATGTATGTATGTATGTCTTTATCATGTATGTATGTATGCATGCCTTTATCATGCATGCATGTATGTATGCCTTTATCATGCATGCATGTATGTCTTTATCATGCATGTATGTATGTCTTTATCATGTATGTATGCATGCCTTTATCATGTATGTATGTATGTCTTTATCATGTATGTATGTATGCATGCCTTTATCATGCATGCATGTATGTCTTTATCATGCATGTTTGCATGTCTTTATCATGTATGTATGCATGCCTTTATCATGTATGCATGCATGTATGTCTTTATCATGCATGCATGTATGTCTTTATCATGCATGTATGCATGCCTTTATCATGTATGTATGTATGTCTTTATCATGTATTTATGCATGCCTTTATCATGTATGCATGTAGGAATGCCTTTATCATGTGTGTATGTATGTCTTTATCATCTATGTATATATGTCTTTATCATCTATGTATGTAGGAATATCTTTATCATACGTACCTATGTATTAAGTTTTCATGAAAGATTTTAACAGCCTTACATTTAGGAAGAGTTCTTTTTATCTGTTGGTTTCGTAGAATTATTAGACGTGCCTTCGTGTAGTCTGATAAGCTTAAGGTATTGTATGTTATGTATTATTTGGTGATGTGTTATGTTCAATGCGACACGAGTTTCACTGTAGATGAAAAGGGTCCCCTCAAAGAAGAATGAGATACGTCTTATGTCTAAGGCATCTTGTTAGTAAAGATGATGAGATTCTCACTCTCTTTTTTATATACTACTTTGGAAATGATTGTTAGCAGAATTTCTTAGATATAGATAAGTGATCCTATATTGTCAAGTACAATACCTTCATGCTCATTTCTTATTATTTGAATCTATCTTTTAGTTGTTTATTTCCCATGTGCTCCTATGTAAGTTCACAAAGGAAAAGGATAAACTAGAAAAACTTACAGTTCAACGAACACACAATGCATACGATACATTAACATTTTTAGTTTTTCAACATTTTAATCCTGTATTCCCTAAACACGCAACTTAAATATCTTAAATAGTGATGTTGTTCGAAGAATACTGTTGTGGAATAAATAATAGTACCCCTCAATAATAGTACCCCTCAATAATAGTACCCCTCAATAAATTAAACGGTTTATCATAAACGCCTGCTTTATATTACTTGCTCGTTTTTAGCCTTGCGATGCACCCGAATCAAAAATGGCTAGCGACAGGGCAACAAGCGGGAAACAGCACCCAACAACAGGTAAGATACTAAAAAAAACAAGAACGAAAAAGTATTCATTTATCAAGTGTTGAATTCATAAAAAAAATTATAATTGTTGAAGAAAATAATATCAATTACAGAAACATAAATGAATTTAATGACCCGATTATACGATTGGGCTTTTTTTTAAGAATTGATATCAAGAAAAAAGGACGGCTAAATTTGAAGAGTAAAGCACACGTACATACACGCACACACACAAATATATATGTATATATATATATATATATATATATATATATATATATATATATATATATGTGTGTGTGTGTGTGTGTGTGTGTGTGTGTGTGTGTGTGTATATGTATGTATGTATATGAGAGAGAGAGGGGGAGAGTGAAAGTGGATATCCTTTTATTGACAACCAGTTTTGCTTTCGCCCAGTACTTAAGTAGGCGTCTTTAAGTCAGAATGAAAGACAAATGTGGGTGGGTGTTTTTTTTATATTAAAACCGTTAATGGCCTCGTTAGCATTAATAGTTTTAATATAAAAATCACACACTCAAATTTGTCTTTCATTCTGACCTAAAGACGCCGAATTAACGAACGCGAAACGCGTTGTTAATAAAAGAAAAATGGGGTTTCCCACTTTGTTGCAGTTTCTCCATTTTTGTTCGGATTCTATATTCTGCTAATACGCATATACATACGTACGTATATATATATATATATATATATATATATATATATATATATATATATATATATATATATGTGTGTGTGTGTGTAATAAGGAATGGAGTATCACGTCACTCTACTCGCCTGAGGATTGTGAAACAGCGACATCTAAGTATCCACAAGAAACTTTTAATCGCGGAAATCAGTAACATATGAGAATTGTTTTATTTATATTTTATATTGGCTCTGCTTTGTATATTTTACATTAAACGCTGTCTTTAATAGCGTCCTTAGTTGCTTCAATTTTAGAACACACACACACACACACACACACATATATATATATATATATATATATATATATATATATATATATATATATACCCGATGTAAGAGCAAAATTGTCCAAATCGTGTAACAGCAAAAATTGTCCAATTGTTAGATTAAGATTTGAACCGTATGTTAGAAATGATTAAAGATAACTTACTGGAATTCTCCGGTGTTTTTATAACACCATTGGACTCTACTTTGAACAATAAGAATGTAGTTAGCTCTAAGTTGAAATGATGGTCCCTCTTGCAGTTTTGACCTTCTGATCCAGTTTTCCTCTCTACTGTTCCCTCTTTTTTTAAACCTATTCACCATTCTCTAGATAGTTCTTGAATGAACTTTGAAGAGAGAAGCCACAAGTATGAATGTTCGTACCATTACTGAAGGCCTGAATGATCTTTTTCGTCTCACCCTTGTTCAGTTGGGACTGACACAAAACGATTTTAACCTGTTCTCTTTCTAACTGAATAAGTCAAAAGGTTTTTCAGTGATTCTTACAACAAATGCTGTGAAGATGGCTAAACGTCTTATATGAAAATCTGAAAAAAAGAAACTCAATTAGTTTAGTGGTTTTTAGATATTAAACATTTTGTGGGATGGACAATTATCTCATGCTGTTACACGATTTTTCTGTTACACGCTTTATATATATATATATATATATATATATATATATATATATATATATATATATAGTGTGTGTGTGTGTTTGTGAACATAGGAATGAACACTGCAAGATCACCGTAAGTTTCACACCTCAAACGATTATCAGACCAATTTTGACCTGTCTTTCTCTATAAATATACCAAATTTGAAACATTATATATATATATATATATATATATATATATATATATATATATATATATGTATATATATATGTATATATATATAATCATTTATTTAAATATTATAACATAAATATGTTATAAAATCACTACAAAAATAGCCATTTCGTTTCGACACTTCCGTGTCTTTAAAGTGGACATAGAAACAGACTGTTGCCTCTAAGTGCTGACTTCCATGTCCACTTTTATATTTACACACGCTCTATCTCGGATATTGAGCACTTTATCCCATAAATATAGCACACTTTAAGACTATATTTCTTCATTTTATATATATATATATATATATATATATATATATATATATATATATATATATACTAGTTTACTTGAGCTATGTCGTAAAAAATGATGGACTATTTAATAAAAAATATTCAAACATTATGGCATTTTATTTCTCAAATATCAAATGATAGAAAAATTCGTATTTGTACTATATCTTCAGAAGAATCCAATCTATAAAAATGAACAAATTTTACGTCGTCATCATTTTTTTATATTTATAAAGATGGTTATGTACAATTTCTGTTCGAGTAGCCCTTCTCTTGGCTCGTACTTCTTAGCCGGACAACTGAAAGTAAACACCTCTCAAGCTGTGCCATTTTATCAATGCTCAGACCGAATCTTCTAGTAAAAACAATTTAGCTTCTATCAAAGTTGCTCAAATATTTTTTCTTGTCCATAACTTCAGCATTAAACAGACGCAGTGTTTTTTCATAACGTTTTTTTTTTCCATGACCTTTTCTTTAGAACTTTAAAATATCATTTTTCTATGTTGCTTCTATTTGAATCTCTGGGATAAGGAATTATCATTATTTACATTATTTACATGCTGACTATTGTCCCCACTTTTGTTGTTGTTATCACAACGTTTCGGCCGTTGAACCCTCCGGCCTTCATTGGGTATCGATCCGGATAACCCAAAGGGGATTTCGAACTGAACCCTTTATTTAATACTGCTCAGTTATTGCTCTCCCCGTTTTCCACTGCCTCCAAGTACATACTGCCCTGTTTAGGGATTGGACTGAACCCTTTATTTAATCCACGGGAGTAGACTGTTCTCCTTCCACTGCCTATGTCTAGTTTATGTTTATTTTAATACTGCTCAGTTATTGCTCTCCCCGTTTTCCACTGCCTCCAAGTACACACTGCCCTGTTCGGGGATTGGACTGAACCCTTTATTTAATCTAGGGTCTTAGAATGATCTCGTTCCACTACCCATGCCTATGCATATCACGTGTAGTTCTTTTTTGTACTGCTTAGTTATTCCTCGCCTGTTTTCCTTAAGTCCAACTACACACTGCCCAGCCCAAGGATTGAACTCACAATTACTATGTGACCAAATTCATGAACAGATGCTTTAATCCACTCGGTCATTATGGACTAGACACGATATCCCTAGACATGATCAGCGAAACAAGAACAGTCTACAACCGTATGTTAAATAAAGGCTTCAGTTCAGAATTCTTTGTTGTTGCTGTTGTTTTACATGACACGCAATGGTCACATCAAATTTAACCTCTTGATGACCTTTATTAACTCATCATTATTAATAACAAATTAAATAAATTATTAATAACAAATTAATACCTCACAATTATGTTGCAGCGTTAATCCTGTTTGATGCTGTAATAAAAATGGGACAGACAAATTTATGTTAAAAACTTGAATATTTGAAATGCCTTGTATAGCCTTCCCTCCGCCATGTATTTCAATTAAGGAATTTCTGATGGCGATGGTTTTAAAATGAGATGTGAATCAATACATACATAGTTCCCATCCGTGAGCCAAAGATCCCATTTAAGCCTTCCTCAAAAATCAGGCTTTAAAAGCTCTCCCTTACATCGGGGATTTAGCTCGTAGTTAATAAAAAATTAAATCCATTTGATTAGCAATCTGCAATTTTCGTTTTTAGAAAACTGTTTTAGTTTTATTCTATTTTTTGTTCATTACAATGAGTTCCAGGCAGCTCATATTCGCATCTGGGACAGCAGGATGTTGAATACATACGCCATTATTGGCCTTGGAACGATGAAAGTTTCAGTGTGTTCCCTCGGATTCTCCATTCAGGTAAATAACATTCTTCAATATTTCATTAAATTTCTTTTTCAAAACCGTTCTTCTGAACCTGTGTTTTCAGTCCAACTGACAATGCCGGCTTTATAAGTTACCAATTATTTTTTGATATTATTTTCCTCTTCTTAGTGTGCACTTTTATGTTTTTTCTCTTAGCGTGCACTTTTATGTTTTTTCTCTTAGTGTACACTTTTGTTTTTCCTCTTAGTGTGCACTTTTATGTTTTTTCTCTTAGTGTACACTTTTAAATTTTCCTCTTAGTGTGCACTTAAATGTTTTTTCTCTTTGTGTACACTTTTAAATTTTCCTTTTAGTGTGCACTTTTATGTTTTTCTCTTAGGGTACTCTTTTATATTTTCCTGTCAGTGTGCATTTTTATATTCTCCTTTTAGTGTACACTTTTAAATTCCCCTGTTAGCATACACTTTTATATTCTCCTTTTAGTGTCCACTTTTATATTTTCTGCTGAGCGTATACTTTTATATTTTTCTCTTAATGTGCACATTTATATTTTCCAGTTAGGGGCATTTTTATATTGTCCTCCTAGTGTTCACTTTTACATTGTCCTCTTAGTTTTCATTTTTATAATTTCCTGTTAGTGTTCATTTTTATAGTCTCCCCTTGTGTGGACTTTTATGTTGTATAAATGATATGATAGTCTAAGAAGAAAGTAATAAAACGTTAGGCAATACAGCAAACATGTGCAAAAAGGTGCTGTGGTAAGACGATATAAAAAATCAACATTTTAGCCTTAATGCAAAATGCAACGTGTGGCTGAAACTTAACACTGCGCATCACCCTGAGCATACCGTCCCCACCGTGAAACATGGCGGTGACAGCATCATGCTATGCCGATGCTTTTCTTCATCGGTTGATGGGGAGACGGGTTGAGCCAAATACAGGGCAATCTTCGAAGAAAACTTGTTACGTGCAAAAGAGTTGAGACTAGGGTAGACGTTCACCTTTCAGCAGGACAACAACCCTAAACATGGCGCCAGAGTTACAATGGGGATGGGTTTAGATCAAAGCATATTAATGTGTTAGAATGGCCCGCCCAGATCTAAAATCCAATTGAGAATCTTTGGCACGACTTGTTAATTTGGTGTTCACAGAATGTCTACATCCAATCTGTCTGAGGTTGAGTTATTTTGCAAAGAATAAATTAGTCTAGATAAGGCAAACCTGGTAGAGAGACATACTCCAAAAGATTTGCAGCTGTAATTGCAGCAAAGGGTGTGGTTTTACAACGTATTTACTCAGGGGTGGTGATGAATACTTATGCATCTTAGTGACGACTGCTTTCTGGTCATAATTATTGTTTGTACCACAAGGAAGCGTATGTTGCACCTTCAAAGCCCTGTGCATGTTCTGTGGATCAAATGATAAAAAAACCATGCCAGTCAGTTTGAACTCTACTTGGTAACACTGAAAAATGTCGAAAAGTTCAAAGTGGAGTGAATACTTATACATGACATTGTACATAAAATAACAAGTGAACACTAAGTTGATTCGAACGTTCAAACGGAAGATAACCATTTAAGTAGCCTATCCACTCCAAATAGGGAATATGTAAGATTCAGGGTAACAGAATATCCATTACACCAACATTATTCTGTCGGAGCAACACACCGAGATTCAAATTTAAAATATTATATTTGGCAAACGAACAGAAACTAAATTAATGATAATATTTATTGCCAAAAAATACAGTACTTCGGCAGGAAAAAAAGAAAGCGAATGAGAATGGTTCTAATTATAAATAAAACTCATTTTACAGGCAGCAAAAATAGATGAACAATATTCCTTCTATCCACCCCATTTGTCCGTCCATCAACTGCCATCCTAATTCTTAATTCGCTACTAATCCTCTAAATTACTGGTTCTCAACCGATTTTGGACCATGCCCCACTTTGGTATTTCTAAAATTCTGGTGTCCCCTCTAATATTTAATTCTTCCATATTCAAAATTTTATTGCAATTCACGTGAAGGAAGTTTAAAAGGTCATTAACTTGGTCTCTAAACAAGCCTCCAAAGCGTATGGTGTCCATGAAAGAGAAAAATTAAAATAACAATAAGACAGTTAAATATATATAGTTTCAAAATATATAATAGAAAACTGAAAGGCAGAAATATAAAATATTTGAATGGAAGCTTATTCTGTAATATACTTTGATTATTTTAATCATGAAATAATAATGCAAAATGAAATTTGAGCTCACGTTGGTATAGTAAGCTGAAGAGTGCACATCCTACGCATGCTCCACCAAAATATTACCATGCCACATCGGTGGGGCATGCGCCCCACGTTGGGAATCGTTAGTCTAAATACTAACATGCAAATTTGTAAATAATGGGTGGGTAGAGATGGATTGCTTAACTAGTTGCATTTTACCATGATGTTCAGATCTTTAAGGAGAGTTCTCATTGGTGGGGACTCTCCCTCAACGACACATAGTTGAAAAATAAAACACTCATTAAACTCATCACTTTTACCCATCTACCGCTGAAATCCCCCGGAGTCAACTTTTGCCTGCCTCGTTTCACTTTCACTTGAAATAAGCAATCAGGTAACGTGACGCCCATTACATTTTGCCTGGTGTTCCACACGGCCATTTCAGCTACCCTGTGTGTGAATGGTTATGTGATCCGAGCCTTCCCACATTGTCGCAAACGTAAGAGGCATCTAGATCAAACAAACTTCCGGGTTGCATGCAAGTGACCAACTGCCCCCCATACAATCCCAGGACGAACCGGCAGTGATAAAAAGAGGCCCCGTGCTCAACTGCCGTCTGTTCATTACCTCTGTACGCTCGTCTGTTCATTACCTCTTTACGCTCGTTCGTTCATTACCTCTCTACGCTCGTCCGTTTATTACGTATCTACGCTCGTCTGTTCATTACCTCTGTACACTCTTGCGTTTATTACCTGTCTGTAGATAGATATCGTTAAATATCCTTAGACATCTATTACGCATCGCAGTACTTAGTACTTGTTGCGTAATGTTGTTAATTCTAATAAATATAATTGATTCTTATTTTGCTTCTTTTGTTCAGAGTAACGGCGATTTCCTACAGGCTGTGGATGAACATGATCTTCACGTACTCCGGGTTTGGGATTGGCAAAATGAGAAACTCATTGCTCAAACCACGGTAAGCGTTTGAACGTAAGGATTTTGATAAGAAATCTGTGTTAGATCAGTTCTTACAAGAACTAAATTAATTGTCCTCAGAGATTACTTGACCGACAAAGATATTTATATATTTTAACCTAGTCGTAAGTCCAAATTGTGCAAAAAAGAAATTAGTTCTATGTCAATATTCCGAGTTTCATTGGAATTCGAGAATTTAATATGCCACGTGGCTGGTATATGTCATATCTTGCATATGACATATCTCCGCCACGATGTAATTTATATTATCAAATTCCAATGATACTCTAGTGATTTCCATTCATTAACCCGGTGGATGAATTTCACCTTCTCATATCAAGTGTGCACAAATATATATATATATATATATATATATATATATATATATATATATATATATATATATATATATAAAAGTGGACATGGAAGTCAGCACTTAGAGGCGACAGTCTGTTTCATGCTAGTGCAATCGTCAGGCGACGATTGCACTAGCATGAAACAGACTGTCGCCTCTAAGTGCTGACTTCCATGTCCACTTTTATATTTACACACGCTCTATCTCTGATATTGAGCACTTTACCCCATAAATATAGCACACTTTAAGACTATATTTCTGTATATATATATATATATATATATATACACACACATACATACATACATATATATATATATATATATATATATATATATATATATATATATATATATATAAGGGAGAGTGAGAATGTCGACATATCGAAATGAACATATTGATATAGGTGATGTCTATAAATGACAAATCAGCAGCCAGAGCGCTCAATTCACAACTGAAGAGCGGTGCGTTATAAGCAGGAGAGCAGAGCCACTGTTAACAATTTCCTTTTCTCCATCGTGTGCTCATTTGGATCTATATACAGGATGATTGAAAAGTAACTCCCTATTTTATGTATGAGTGGCCAGCCAAGAGTCCTGACTTAACAGCCTGTGACGTTTGTCTTTGGGGGGGTTGGTTAAAGGAGCAAGTCTACTATAATCAAACCAAGACTTTGGAAGAACTTGAAGGGCGAATACAAGAAGTTGTGTCTTCCATAACACAAGAATTCCTGTTGAAATCAGTTGACGTGATTCCTTTGGCGGCTCGAGAAGCTAATAGTGAAATCTGGTGCCCATATCGAATTTTAAATAAAACCCCGTTCTAAATGCTTTCCTCTCATATCGATTTCTTAGAAAATAGTTAATAAATAAATTATAAGTATTTTAAAACGGGGAGATACATTTCAATCACCCTAAACATATATATGTGTGTGTGTGTGTGTATGTGTGTGTGTGTGTGTGTGTGTGTGTGTGTGTGTGTGTGTGTGTGTGTGTGTGTGTATGTGTGTGTGTGTGTGTGTGTGTGTGTGTGTGTGTGTGTGTGTGGTCTCTTATCCCACCACCTTTCCCATATGGATCTTAATAAAGATGGATATAAATATCTTCCTATCTCTCCTTTCTCTCTCTAATTTCGATCGCATATCTATCGTCTTCCTCCTCCTCCTCTCTATCATCTTATACCAACTTAAAACTGCCTCCTCAAACACATGTGTGCATAAATTAAAAATAATGATATGTAAGCTTTTAAGCCTGGAAAAATTAATCACCAATATTTTTGTATGAAAATGGAGATGTGAAGAATTAGGACCAAAATCCCGATCCTAATGAAATAAATTGTAATCCCACGAACCCTTAAATTTGTCTGTTTCTTAATATAATTAATATTTGCTCTGTTTTTACATTGAGCTCTCTGGATTATATCCTCCTTGGAATTATCCATATGGATTACCAAATAACTTCATTAACTAACTAACTAACTCTATATATATAGAGAGAGAGAGTGAGAGAGAGAGAGAGAAATGAGTGGAGAAATACTGATGAGCCGCAAATAACATATAACTGAGCATGTTATAATCACAAGTATACGTATGGGCAGTTAAGCTAGTCTTGAGTACTTGAGCTATACATTTTTGAGGAAAAAAATATTACTAGAAATAGATTTTTGACAAAGCAAAAATATTACCAGGAAATAAAAGTTGTCGGCATTAAATGACCCATTGAGGTTGATATGCCGTAAAACAAACCAAACGAAACCAAGAAGGGTAAACCGCTAATAACTGACAAGTCATTGGGTAGCTGAAATTTACATTGTATTTATTGTAGTACAATTTGCAAACAGCTTTAAAGGTGAAGGAAAACATGCGTCCCTACACACATAGGCGTAATAACCGTCTAACCAATATAAATGTCTTTATTGGTCTAGTGAGGTTAGGAACTTGATCTTTTATCAATGGAAAATGGTTCCCTGTTCCGGCGTGTTTCATTTTTCCCTGAATGCGGTAGACGGCAAAGTACGCATGCGTCGCTATACTGAGAACACTGGGTCAGTAGAGGCAATGTAATGGTCAGAATGGCGTTCGTCTATGAAAAGATTGGAGCCTGTCATTAATGTAGAAAGTAACTTAACGCGTGCTACCTGCCTAGACATCGTTGAAGACTGAGTCTGCCTCTTCATGACAAATATTCTAGAGTTGCAGTGGAATCTTACAATACGCTCTGTCACACTGCACAAGTCACTGCAAAGATTGAATGGAAATAGTTCCAAGAATATGAAGAAGACTGTGTTGCGCAGGTGTACACATTTTACAGACATCAATCCAATTCCATAATGTGTCGAACCAACAAATTCGCTCTTCAGAACATCCACCGGCTAACGTGCAACAGTTGAAAAATCCGCTGTTAATAGGCTGGAACTAAATCTTTAGGGATCTCTTGTTGATCGACAAGGAACTATTTTATTAGGTCAATGAGAATAAAATTTCCATTCATCAGTGAGTGTCCTGGTAGTTAAAACCTTCTCTTTCCGACCATTTGTCAAGAAGGTGTTATCGTAATGAAAAGGCAATCCCAGCGTGCGGCACCTTTGGAAAGTATCTGAAAAACAAGCCTTGGGAGTGAAACTGGTTGGTTCAGGTATGAAATCACAAGTCATCGTGACCGAGGCTTTGGACGTACTCGCGTTGTTCAAACCTAGAGAAACAATAGCCAAATTCCGCTCAGTTTCAGTATAAATTACAGGTTGGCTCCGTGGATAACACAAATTTGCCTAGGTAGGTGTCTTCAACAGGGATTATCTAGCCGCCCTAGCAGCCGAATGTGCTCGAGGACCAGTAACTAGCCATTATATACATCCTGTCGTATGAGTGTCAAGCAGCTCAGTTCCTAGGAACCGACAGTCCGACACAAGCACATGTGATTTGATTCTATTGGTGAAGGTTTTATGCAGAACCAACCACACTTTTTGAAAGGCCGAATACAGACACCTGGTGCACTACGTGCCACAGGGTCCCCAAACGACCCTTCGCAGGTTTTGAATTCAGAGTTATCCTTCTCCTAGACCAGTTGCTATCCAAGGCTATAGAACCCAGTCTGTCCTTCTATTTACCCATAGCTGGGTGGAGAAGAAGAGAATTCATACCTTTCTCAAGGGTATTAGCATGTAAGTTAACGTAATGGATTCGACTGGAATTCGAACTCGGCTCTCCGATTCCTCATTCTGAGCCGCTATTATTCCACCGTAATGATATATGTAATGCCTATATGAACATTTATATAAGAAATGTATATGCAATAGGTATATATGAAAATTTAACACAAGGTATGTCTCAGTTGTAAGAAACTTCATATATTTTTCGTTTATCACCAAAGATATTATTAAAGAAAAAATTATGTTCAGAATCTAAGTTTTCAAACTGAGCCTAAAGTACTTTTTTCAGTCGTTTTTGCAGGTATTGTGTGTGTGTGTGTGTGTGTGTGTAAATATGTATATGTGAATTTGCATGCACAATATATGTTTATCCGTATAGTTCTATGTAAGTGTGGGAAGTTCTGAAGAATATAAATGAAAAATGCTTGTGCAAGTAATTTTCCTTTTTATTTTCATTTGCCTTTTTTTCCTGCCAATAATCACTGCAGACAACCCCCTATTCGGTGATGTGGTCTGGATTCCATGCCTTGGACGACACTTTGCTCATCACTGTCGGGCGGCAGCATCTTTATTTCTGGAAATTGGCTTGGGACCCCTATCGAGAGAGACAGGGGCGTCTGCTTAGAGACACAAGAAGCGGACATTTCGACGTAAGTCAAAGTTTAACAAGAACCAACTGAATTGCATTAACTATATATATATATATATATATATATATATATATATATATATATATATATATATATATACAAATATAGTATATAAATATGTATGTAAATTCCAATAACCAACAAATACTATTCTTAAAAGAGTGGTCAATACAGAGTAGAGCAAATATAATCATTTATTCGAAACTTATGACATAAAAATGGAATAAAATCACTACAAAAATAGCCATTGTTTTCACGGTAATTGTTTACAAAACAACGTAATATACCAAGCCACAATAAAATCACCAGATAATGAAGAAAAAGTAACTGAAGGACCCTGGAAACAAAGAAATTATGCACACAAAACATCTTTCACAAATAGTAAATATGCGAACACCACAATGCTTTCTAAATATATCTGGGAAATTAAAAACAAAACGCGCATCACACCAAAAATATCTTGGAAAATAAAGAAAAGATCATCAACCAATCAAAAACTTGCAAACTTTGCTTGGAGGAAAAAAGAGCTATCATTACCTTCCCAGACCAAAATAAATTATTAAATAAAAGATCCGAGCTCATCTCAAAATGCAGACATAAAAACAATTTTTACTACATTACTAAAAAATCGAAAAAGGGAAAAATAAAATAAAATAAAAAAATAAATAAATAAACAAAATGACAATAAAATAAGTAAAATAAATTAACCCAAACAAATTACCAAATCACATCTGTGAGAATAGACGAAATAGAATAAAAAATAAGAAAGAAAATCAATGAACCCAAATAAATAAAGTAAATAATAAACAAATTAGCAAACCCTTATGACCAAAATATTAGTTAGACTATAAAAATCAAACCAAAAATTTTTTATAGTCTAACTAATATTTTGGTCATAAGGGTTTGCTAATTTAAGCAAAATAATTTAACCCAAATAAACAAATAAACGACTTCCGGTAAAATAACCGCCAAAATAGACTGCCCACAATGCACCACTGACCCGTGAAAATATATAAATAGCCGAGAAAAATAACAGCACTCGTGGCCTGACGATTTCATCTAGCATAAAACAGACTGTCGCCTCTAAGTGTTAACTTCTATGTTCACTTTTATATATATATTAAAGTTATGCCAGAAACTTCATGGCGATGTTTTGAATATAGCGGTGAAATAATTGCTAAATAGTACAAAATAAAACAGATTTGATTAGTGTCTCGATTAAAATTTAAAACCGGAATTTTTATTTTAAAATCTGCTATGCTTTACTTTACCAAGACACAAAATTTTTTAAAGAAATTTTACCTCTCGTTAAAGAACGAACCTTGCTCTGAGCAATCACATTTTAACCCGGCATACTTTAACGTTTAACAACAGATGTTAAAAAGATTGAAAAAGTAAATGAATGTGAAATTAATAATAACAATTAATAATGACAACAATTCTCTTTCTTAATTGAACAATGACCCATCGCACCTCCTCAGTATGAATATGAAGTCTGATGATCCTTTTGAAACAATTGCTAGGTCTTCTGGTAGGAAAGTGGTTCACTGTATCCTGCTAGACAAGTTTCTGAATCTAGCTTACAGCTTTATAAAGTCCATACATTGAATATTGCTGTTATATCTGGTCTAGTGCTTCTGTTATGTATCTAGATATACTTAATAAAATCCGAAATCTGTAATGTTATCAGTACCGACCTGGCATATCGGTTTCAGTCACCTTCTCACCGCCATAAAGTAGCTTCTTTGTGCCTTTTCTACATATATTTTTTCATGGTGATTATTCTGATGAGCTTTTCTCTTTGGTACATCGACTTTACCAATTTAAGCGCAGTACCAGATTGGCAGTTATCATTTTACAGTTGAAATTGCCTGATTTAACCGTAAGTTCTATGCTAACAGTTTCTTCTCTCACAATGTCTCGCTTGTATAATTCTGTTCTGGTTTCTTGCTTTTCAATCAGCTTTGATCTTGAAACATTTAAAGGCAATGACAATTTTCATCTCCTGTCCCCTAGAGACCTGTTCTTCTATTGTCCTCATAATAATGTTTTTTCGCATATTATGTAACATTTATTACCCCCCCTTGCGTCTTAGTGACTTTATCGCTTTGCTTGGGGTGAAATGATTTAAAAAATTATCGGCCGTATTATTTTATTTGCTGGAAAATATTGACTTTTTCAGAAATACATTTTAATTTTGAGCCTTGCCTTGCATTTCTTTTTCTTTTCAGGACGAGTCAACTCGAATCTTGACGTGTGTGTGTTTCTCTGCCTTGGGTGATGTCATTGTGGGTGATTCGACCGGTGCCATATCTGTGTGGACTCGAGAGGATGATGATGATGATGAAGATCTCTTTATCCTAAACAAATATTTTTCTGATAATATCCGTCCAAAACACAAGGTCTGTAAGAAGAAATCATTCGACTAAATTCTTTTTCTGTCTCTACACTAAAATAATTTGTTACAAACTGATTGAAAATAGAGAAAAGGATTTTATGCGTACAAATGTGCCAAACTTAAGCTTAGTAAATAAACCGACTACCAGTTACTTAAAATAGACGCTTATTTCTCGATTGTAATTAAATGGATGAAAAAACAATGTTGAAATTACTGCGAAAATTATTTAAAATACGTATACAAGGCAATATAGCAATCACATACATAGGACAATATATTGTGTACACAATTCAATATAATATATACAAAAGGCATATGCATAAGATTCTGTAATGGATATACAAAAACAACATATATTCGCGGATTTATAGGAATTGATAGAAACGCACGGGTCACTAATGTTGAATATATAAATGGATTTGTGCAGGCTATTTACTACAATTTACTAAGAAAGAGTCAATAATTTTACAAAAAAGGCGTGTCGGCGATCGTGATCAGAATTCGGTAAAGTGGAACATCTTAAGGGAAACTTTTGTGACTTCAGCGAACGCGATACTCCCATGCAAAGAGAGAGAAAAAAAGGAAATGGATAGAAGATTAAATTTTCAAGCTGATGAAAACGAGACAGAAAACAATGACAAGAAGAGGCACTGAATATAGACTATTAAGCAAACTATTAGATACGAATGCAGTCAAGCAAAAGATGAATTGCTGAATGGGAAGTGTACAGAGATAGAAAAACTAAGGGACATAAATACAGCAGGCATGCATAAAAGGATAAGAGAAATAACAGGACAAGGACGTGCTCCTCAAAAAGGGTGCAAAAATCTAAAACAGGAACGCATATGATAGTAACAGAAAAGAGAATAACCTACAATGCATAAACGTTATACTAAACTTTTAGGTCAGATCGGCCTTGGCTGAAGAGAAATAAAGCAGCAGGGCCAGAAGGAATGGTAATAATGTCATCCTTAGTTACGATTTCGGGATTGATAAGATTATTGAAATACTAAATGAAATATATGCCAATAGTAAAATACTGGAAGATTTTATTAGGTTCATCTGCATGGCGAGGCAAATGAATACGCAATCCATCAATCAATCAGTTTAATCAGTCAGGTTTACCGTTCGGATTCTGATGAATAGAGCTCATAGTAGAAATAGGCAGGAAATAAACTAAGAACAGTGTGGCCCCGTTCATGACACTGGGATGCTATCTTTACGATCAGAATGCGATCAGAGAACGCATTTTTTTTAAGCATATCACCCCAAGCAAGGCTGGAAGCCACTAGCACGCAAGGGGTTACAGAAGGTTTGGAGGAAGAGCAGATAGGAGTGGTAAAGGAGAGGATGTGGAGAAAGATAGTGGATCGGTCAAGGCAAGGGGGTTACAGAAGATTTGGAGCGAGAGCAGATGGGAATGAAAGGTGAAAGGATGTGGAGAAGGGAAGTGGATAGATCAAGGCAACTGGAGATGTCGATTGACGTTACACTTAAATAGTTGGAGCTTGTATTTGTCAGGGAAACAGGAATAAGGAAGGGAGTTCCACAGGCGAGATGTGCAAGTCATGAATCTATTGGAGTAGAAGAGACATCTACATCTAACAGTTTCAACGGTGAAGGGGTGGGAACGGGATGCCAGCCTCGTAGGACGTTTAAATTCATGAGGCCTAGGAACCAGCGAAAGCAGCTCCTCGGAGCAATTACCGTGAAAGTGTTTGTAAAAAAGACAGAGCGAGGCAACGTCGCGTCTGTGAGAGAGCGACTGCAGACGAGATGACAGATCAGGGCCAATTACATTGCATTACAAATGCAGAAAGAACGTATACCTATGTTTCATAGATTGTACAAAAACATTTGATAAGATATGATACAAACATCTGCTAAGAAAACTTGATTTATTTCGGAAAGTTATTCGAGTAATCTGTAACATTTGCTGAGACAAAAAATCGCTTACGTGCGGAAATGGAAATAGAATTGAGTATGAACACAAAAACAGAAAGTGGCGTAAAACAGAGAGATGTGTCTTCTCACCAAGTTTATTTAACGAGGCCTAGAGAATAGAATTATATTCTAGGTTTGGTTTTGTTTACGGTATATCAACCTTAATGGGTTATTTAATACCGATAAGATTTTTTATTTCTGGTGATATTTTTTTTGATAAAGTATTTCTGGCAATATTTTTTCAAATATCTATTGCTGGTAATATTTTTTCCGAAAAAGTATTGCTGGTAATAATGTATTTCTGCTAATAATTTTTTCTTCCAAAATTTATTGCCGGTAAAAAATTTTTACAAAATGTATTGTTGATAATTTAAAAAAAAAAATGTATTGCAGGTATTAAAACCTATTTTTATACTTTCATAGTGTTTTGACGTCAGTTTGGGGTTTAACAATTTGCCCATAGCTGGGATCGTAACAGGTGGTACCACCCCGGGGCAGGGTGGATCTGGGAACACCAGCAATTAAGAAGTGATTCTTCACTCCTCAAATCCTCCTGATCAGAGGCCTTGCTGCCGTATGTAGTTTATCTTCATACCCAGGACGCCTCATTTGGCTGTGGAAGGTGGGGCCTTACCCTTCTGCAAAGATGCAGTCGGCGTATTCTGAAGCCCCAGCCGACAGTGCATAGAGAATTAGAGGACCTACCAGGATTTATTATCGCCGGACACAATCTTCAGATCCGCTGTGTTGAAGGCAAACATATTAACGAAAGTACGACGAAAAGACAAAATATGTTTCCAAGGGGAACAGCTCGATGTGTGAGTTACGAATTGTAGACATTAGAAAAAGCAGTTTAACTATTTGGGTAGTGTCAGAATAGACGACGGAAATTGTGACACAGAGATCCGAAGAGACACTGGAATAGTGAAAGATGCCTTCAAGAAGCTAAACAAATATATTTATATAAAAGAAAATTTCGTTAGAAACAAATAAAAGTATGCCGATGTAAAAATGTAAATGTAAAATCTAAGATCCCCATATGGTAGTAAATGCTGAACAATTTCCTCACAGATAAAGATGAGACTAGAAGTAACAAAGATGTGGTTCTACAGAAGGATGCTGAGAATACATGGAGAGAACATGTGAGCAGAAAGTAAGTTTTAAGGAAAATGGAAACGAAAAGGACATTTAAACTAACAATCAAAAATAGTTAAAATTTCTGGGACACAAGGAAAGAAGAATTGGGGAATTTGACACTTAGATGAATTGTTAAAATCAAAGGGAACAAAAGGAGCAGTGATTGTTAGGAATGGTAAGGGCACAAAATGTCTCTTAGAGCTACAAAGGACAGGAAACCGTGGAAAGCCATGACCGCCTTCGTCCTGGAAAGAGAAGCACATAAAAGTAGCTAAGAAACAAGTTGCCGCTTGCTACTAATGGGCATTTTATGATAATTCGATTTTTACCATTTCAATAGTTTTCTACTATATAGATTTGGTGCTATCAACTAATACGCTACTTAAATGGATGCTACAAACCGTATATATTTACTAAGCTTACTTTGGTGCAGGATTACCAATGTGAAACATCTAGTAAGGATTGAACTCACTACTCTGTGATTGACCAACGGAACTATAGCAGGCGTCTTGCAATAAACGTACAATTTTCTTAGATTCCGGTGGTTAAGTGCGTTAACAGTTTTGTCAACCTCATCTTCACCTACACGAAAACAGTATTATGCACTCAAATGAAAAAACTATTTTATGTTCGAATATACTCATCTCACGAGTCCTATAACCCATTAGGGCCGTAGGACCAGCACATTTACTG